>VZRV01002991.1:747876-845997 GCA_013398115.1 Falcunculus frontatus
CGTAGAAACAGACTCTTCATCTGTAATTCTATTGCTTTGAGTAGATTTGACCAGTTCAAAGTTCTTGGCGAATCCAGTTCACAGATTCTGTACATATGCTGTACAATATTTTGGAGGCATTGGTAGTTTTAAAATAGAATATACAAGTTTCTTCACAAAAATTCTAAAAAAAATCCTATATATATAATATATACACACAAGCACACACACTGATGAAGCACAAGGGGGAAAAAAAAAATCAAAAAATTCTACAAAAGGTAAATTATTTCATCTACTGATCAAGAACCAAAGCAGTTTATGAAAGGTGTGCCAACAGATGCTAACAAGCATGGTCAGTGTCCTCCATGCTCACGCTGCTCCGCCTGCTACTCGTCTTTGACGCCCCAGGAGACACGGAGGAGAGTAGTGGGTCAGTCACTCCCACGGGGGAGAGGGTATCGTCCATCAGGATATCTTCCAGTTTGGATCCCATTTTGGCAGGAACACTGTAAGTGCCAGCTGGTTCAGTCACGTTTCCCAGGTTGTCACTGAAGGTGATGGTGCCGTCAGTGAGGTCCAGGGTGGTGGTGCAGGACAGGTCTGTGTGGTGTGGCATCATGTCTTGGGTGCAGTTGTCCAGCACAGGCTCCTGTTTGATGACCCTGTTGACCATGTCAGGGGAGCAAAGGCCCGTAGATGGGACAAGGGACAGTCCGTGTGCCCGGGCTTGCATCTCAAGTTCCTGTGAGGGAAAATAAAGGGCAAATTAAAAGAAAATCTGGAAGTAAAATCTGTCATCTTATGCTCGTCTTGCAGCTTCCAGTTTCCTTCTCCTGCACACATTTCCTCCCTTTCCCATAGTGACAAGTTCTTGTACCTTGCACACTCCAGCCCTGCAGATTTTCACCAGAGGTGGGTGAACACCACCCCACACAGGCCCTTCACACTCCTCCTCAGCACCTACACCAGAGCCAAAACCCAGCACCCTGCAGCACAGACATGTTCCCCTCAGGCTTCTTCTCAAACCAGTGCCAGGATAGGCAGGTTTGGCATCAGGTAGGGTGAGGAAAACATTTAAAAATAGGGGGAAAAATGAAATAGCAGAAGCATGTGTTTAGTACTTTTTAAAAAGTTATATGTGAAGGCAAGGCATGTCTATGTGATCCTTGTCAATCCCCGCTGACACTGGAGGGGACATTTCTCACCCTACAAGTCTGGCAGAGCTGGAAGAGGTCAATCAAAATTGAGCAACAAAACTATTCCTGTGCAGAAAAATCACAAGGAAGTCACAGGAAGGCTTCAGACCTCACACAGAGCCAGGATTCTTGAAATCTCCATGGAAAGTTTAAATCCCACCTTCACATTTAATCATACAGATGTACTTGACTGAAGACAGATAATAGAAGAATTCGCTTAAATGCCCTCTCACAAATACATCAGTAAAAGAGATTTTTCGCTTCTACTTCTCCATTGTATTAGGCAATCACAATCTCTGTTGTGATTGTGCTGTTTTTGGATATTTCTGTCACTGAGGCTGATTAATACCCTTTTCCACCATTTCCAGGCTAAAACAAGCTTGTAATGGCACACTACAAGATCAGAGGAGAAGGTGGAATGAGCAAGCACTTCTTCCATGAGCTAACGTGCCAGAATCAGGAATTCCTTATTCCATGCTTAATCAGAATTAACACAAAAAGGGAAAATACACACTTGAGGTTATTTGCTGCCAGACGTATTGCCTGTTATTCAAGGGTCTGGGTTTTACGGTATTTTGATTGAAGGAGTCAGAGCAGATGCATAATACAAAGGAAGATGAAAGATATTTAAAAAGTGATCTCGCTTAGCTTTGAAACACCACTGCTTGGTGTCGCTCTGCAAAAGGGTTGTGTGTTTTTATCATCTCATTCTAGCAGCAGATTGCTCAACCAAGTACAAAACTGTGCTGAGGCTCAACCCGGCCTGTTCTATTTTAAAGCTGTTTACTTCCACACTTGACTCTCAGGTATTTGCAGCTTCATTATCTCCCTGGTGGATTAGCTGGGCTGTTGAGGGGTCTTCCTGGCAGGCTGCAGCTGCATCCAGAGCTCAGCTGTTTGTGCTGCAGGGGAGCAGCAACATGAAGATATCTGGGATATCGTTGTCTCCACATTAGGTGTTCTTACTCCCAATCCTGGTACACTTCTTTAATTGCCCTTCTATGAAAAGGGGTGGCTATCCAGAAAAAAAAACTGTGTAGGCTTCAAGCTTAAGTTTCCTACCCAGCTTGAGGTGAAGACAAAGGAATTAGTTAGAGAAATTGAGTTTTCACCCTTAAATTTCTGTGTAGCTCAGAACACTGGGAACTTGAGTGAATCTAAGAAGGCAACAACCCACGGAGAAAACATATTCATGCCACCTACTGCTTTTCAGCGCTAAAGAGAACTGCTGTACAGTCTTACAGACCTCAAGGAGCAGGGAAGACTCCCAAACAGCTGAACCTAATTTCCTGACTATCAACAAATACATGATACATGAAGTCCCAGTTCCTTAGGCCTGGCAAATAGAAGAATGTATTACCATATAAAAACTTCTCGATGGTATGGTTTGGAACTAGCATTGGCCGTCATAGAACAAAAACAGACCACCCATAAATGCTTTTACTGGAGTGTTAGGATTCTATTTTACCTGTTTTTTTTTTTAAACTAAGGTATCATTGACTCTTTCTGGAAAAATCTCTGCAGGCATCTCAGCACTGGCCACCGTTCATTTAAACACTGCTCCCTTCTAACCCACACCCCACAGGTCACCACTATCCGCAGTCACACGCTGCAACACCAAGAGCATTTGCAGCTCGTTTCTCAGCAAACCTGTATTCTGAGCAGCAGGTGCCTGTTGGCATGTTCCAGCTTCTTCTGCCTGTTCTCCAGCTCCTTGGTGCGCTGCTGTTCCCTCTGCAGCTTGCGGATGTAATCCACCGATGCCTTCAGGATCGTTCCCTTGTTCCAGCGCATATCCCTTTGGGATCAACACAAAAGGACAAGGTAAGGCTCTGTTCTGTAGCTGTTCCCTTCACAGCTGTACCTGTGACTGCACCTTATCCAGACACGACACCCAACTACTATTTATTCCAAGTTTGTGGATACAGAAGGCGTTTGCAGTGCACTAGAGGGGGCTGGAGCACAGCCCTCGGGGAGCACATCTGCTTCAGAGAGAGAGGCTGCCGCATCACCGTCTCCCCACATCATCTTACTTTCTCTAAATTAGTAAAAAACATCTTACAGCAGACTGTAAGAGCAAAGATCCACCTCTCTTGTAGGTTGATATTGAGAGATATTGTCTTGCTGGCCTTGGAGGAGGCTGCAGAGCCTCTCTGCGAAGTAGCTGGGAAGTTGCTCCACAAGCAACTGCCTCAAAATACTGGCAAATCTCCCCCAAAGCATCACAGGGCATTAATGCAGATTTAAGTGGACTTTCAAACTCCAGAGCAAGGAGGGCTCCTTGTTACTGAATCAGCATTGGGAAAGTGTAAATACAAGCTAAAGGCTGTAAAATCACTGTAGAATTATCGTAAAGAACATCTGGGAAATTGCAACAAACACTGGCAAATTATCAGTGAACAGGCACACAGTTACACTCTTTATTTTCCTTCTTTTTTCTCCCCTGGAGGGAAGGGGAACGTGATGGCCTCGCAGGGAAACTGCCCTCCGTTTTCACTGAAAGAGGGACCAGTTCTGTCTTGTCAAGCTGCAACATCTAATTAATTAAAAGAATCATTTAGCAAGACATGCAACCATCTAAGCAGCCAGACCAGTATAAGGTTACCCATCCTCACAACTCTGCCTCTGGTAAGGCAGTCAGTCACTCCCAGCATCAAACCCAGCTTTGAGACAAAAATCATCGAATTAATACAAACACTAGCAGGTTCCAAAATGGGAAAAATGAACCCCCCCAAAAAAATCTTCAAAAAATATAACAGAACCTTCAGGCATTTCTACACTCACAGAGTACTCAGAGCAAGAAAAAAATGTAGGAATTTGGGGGATTTTTTTGTAAGTTCTTGTTCTCCCCTAGGATTTTTCTACCTCCTCCCTCCCACAGTCTCCCTGGGCATGTTGTACTTACGGATCATTTGACTTGGGTATCAAGGTGCCCAGTTCTTTTATACGGTCATTAATATTGAATCTTCTTCTTCGTTCAACTTTAGGAAAAACAGCATGAATGTTACAAGTAATATTCACACTTAATTACCACTTATCAAGTGTTTCATCAAAGATTTCTTTAAGCACCATTGAAATGTTTGCCTGAAGCTTAAAATCCAGTGATAATTTATTTTGCTCTCCTACACATGGACACACTAAGACAGAAGTTTTGTCTATACTGTAAATTTTGGGACTGCTGAAGTCACAGAGTTTAACTAAGACTAAAAATCAGGATGACTGAGAAACAAACATTTTTCTAGGGAAAAGCATCATAGACAATTTCAGAGATAAATATTTAGATGCTCAAGGAAATCCCAAGACAGAAAAAGGGACAAAAGGCACAGTCTCTTTTTTAAAGTACTCTTTCATGTGCAACACTTCGAGCATCCAAAAGTCAAATTTAAATACCAGTTTTCCTGCGTTACCTTTTCATGATATGAAAAAGGCTTCTGAGTGGCTCAAGGCATGAAAGAGTTCCTATTTTCTACTACTATAAAGTATAAAAAAATAAGTTACGGATCCTCTAAGTCATAAAATGCTCATTATTTTAAAATGCTCTTTTTTTTTCAACTTGGAAATACAAGTTCCTTTCAAAAATGAAATTTATAAAATTGCCACACTCAGGACCCACACTGTTGTTTAAAGCCACGAATTGACCACGTATCTAATACAAAAAAAAATTAAAATTAAAAAAGCAAAACTGTGTGAGGTGGATTTGTTAAAAGCAACTGGGTCACATGTTGCACACAGCAATTCCATTGATAACAACCACTTGGTTTATAGAAAAAAAAATTAAATAGAATTAAAATTCAATAGTAGATTTAAGCATACATTTCATGAGAATTTGAGGTATTTGATCTACGGGCATAACACAATGATCTAGTGCTTCATACTATGTGCAGTACCTCATTCAGATTTAAAACATCAGTATTTGAACACTTAATGCCCCAAATCATTCCAAGAATTGGTGCAAAATGTGAGGAACCAAAACTTACTCAAGTTGTGATTGTCTTTCTTTTGCCTCTCCTTAGCCAACGCTCTCGCTTCTGACTCTGTAGGAAAAATACATGCTGTGCATGTGAATGAAGTAATTAGAATTAAAATAAATCAATCACAACATTTCAGCCTGTGAAATATCTCCACAGGAAGCCTGATGGATATTTGTCACACCAATCATTACCCCCGTTCCAAGGAGCAAGGAGGGCCTGTGGATGCCAAAACACAACACTGGGACTGAGCTTCACCTCTGCACCTGTGGAGCATCTCTTCCCACACTTCCCAGAGTGACTTCCACAATGGGAACGTTTCCCACGGAGGCCCTGACTCAGCAAGGTATTTGAGGACAACAAACTGCTGAAATCCAACATACCTTCTCCTACGTCTGCACACATATCCCATGGGAGCTGATACTGAGGAACAGCATGTTTATGGCATTGCTGCCTGCTCAGGATGTGACACAGGCAGGAGTCAGAGGCTCTGCTCACCCAAATTAAGGCTACATCCTTCTGTGGCACGTGCACACACATAACCACAACACTCAAGGGATAACTTAAGTGACCTCTTAAAAACAGTGTATTTTCCAGCTACAATAACTGTTCCTATTATATGAAAAAAGGAGGTGAAAAAATACAACACCTTTCTTAGCAATAAAGTTGGAAAACAATGGTTCCCACTTCGGGAAAAGCAAAAAGGAAAGTAATGGCAACCATGCTGCACAGAAGTTGTCTCCTCAGCTCAGAACTGCCCTTCACCTGGTTCCACACACTTATTATCTATTTTTGATTATTCTATTATTGCTGCTAGTATATTCTAGAATAATCATATAATTATTAACTTCAGCATGCAATAGTTCGGGCAACAGCACAACTAAATTTCTTCTTTTCAGTTCTCATTTGATCCTAAGCTTCTGAAGCAATTTAAAGTATTTTTCATTTTTTTAAAAGGTGAGGTCATTAATCCTTGCCCTGTTTCATTCAAATCCCCAAACCAGCAAGCACTTTGCAGTTCCACAGTAAGTCAGTGAGGAGCAATGAGTGCATCATCTCTTACCACATATTCCACTGTGGAAACAATCCCTCGCTGTCTCCAATATGTTTCCTTCCTGTATTACTTTATTTTAATCAGAAAAAGACTCACCTAAATTAATTCTGTGTACAGGTGAATGTAGCATATAAACATTAAACTTATTTCTGTTTTGATGTTTTTGATGTATTGAGGACTTCCATAAGACCACTTCACTCACAACTTCCCCTCTCTTTCTGCCTTCTTGGCCTGAAGTCTAACACAAGCACCTGCAGCAAATCCACCAGTCTGCACATCCAGGCTGGGTTGAGTTTGTAGTCTACAGCCCCTGGGACTTTCTATACTTGGGGCAATGAAACTGCCTGTAATGCAAGACTTTGAGTAGCTCTCCTCCCTTCCCACCCTCCTCTTACACAGTTCCATCTCTGTACAACCTTTGCTATTTTCTAGCAGCCACAAAGCATTGTGTGCCCTGTCTTCTTTTGGTGCTGAGCTCAAATTCTCTGCAGTCCTATATATGCAAATATCCACCGGCTCAGAGAGGTGGCATTTCCTCCTGGCCTATTAAAACTGCTCTGCTTAACCTAATTCCTGCCCAGAACCTGCTTTGCAACTGAGTCAGCCTGTGAGTTTTCACAACAGAAACCCAGAAAGATGACAGACGAGAAAGAAACCAGGCCCCTACCCTACTGCATAGTCAGTGACTCTCTGCTGGGCTCAAGAACAGGCATTTCTGGGCATTAGTATGATTTTGCCATCAGTTCTAGAGTGGATCTCCATCTGTTCAGCTGATTCATCTGTTCAACCTTACCTTGTACATGTACCCTCTGTGTGGTTATATCCTTCCAGGCAAGCAGAAATAAAACATGCCTGAGAATATGAAACTTATTATTTGCTTCAATCTCACTCCTGTACACATGTGCTTGAGAGAAAGAGGCTCTCACTGTCCCACTCTCCTGCCCCTGCCTCCCACAGCTTGTTCTGAGCATTGCTGCAGGAACCGGCATAAAAAAACTCAAGGAACACTTAATTTTCATCTTAATTTAGTGATGCATATTCATAGAATCATAGAATGGCTTGGGTAGGAAGAGACCTTAAAGATCATCAAATTCTAATCTCCCAAGTGCCTAACTTTACATTTTAAAGGACCTACACATCCAGATTTCACATTATAACAGGTTGGTTGTTCATTACTGCCCTCCCCTACTGAAGTAAAGCCCCAATGTGTATCATTCCTTGACATGAATCCCACAGAGACTCCAGACGTGAAGTTGTTATAGCTTGGCGTTGATAGAGCAAACAGTGAGCCCAAACTAGAAAACAGCTCTGGAAGAGATGCATGGAAGCTTCCTGGAACACAGTATTTGTAATGTGCAGGTGGGACTATAACATTTAAGGGCTTTTCTGAACTTGTGACAGTGAACACACACATGCCCTCACATGGCCAGAAGTAATTATTCATCCATATATTCTTTCTCATAACAGAAATTATGTCCAGTATCACCTGAATTCAAAACAATGATACTATTACTCCAAGGTGGTATTTCAGATGTATTTACCTGTGAGCTCCCTTTTTATATTAGGAAGATTAGCTGGACATGAGTTGCTGATGTTTAGTCCTGGAGGAGGCATGCTTTGGTTGCCATAAAGGTCAATCAAATTGCCAGACACAGGCAACTGGAAAAGATAAACAAGGAAAAGGATCATTTGGTTTGCCTTTATGAATGCCTTTGTACAGAAAAACAGAGTCAGGATCTGCTAAGAAATCTGTGCTTTTCCATGTGCAAACAGAGCCTGCAAAAAGGTCAGCAAAATTCACAGATATGCACGGGTACGAGGGATAAAACATCTACACTGGGAAAATTCTGTTCTCTCTCCTCTAAAATATGCAGACTTAAAATATTAAGAGGTAATAGAAGAGGTAAAATGCTGACGATAGTGCTGCATTGTTGCTCCTTATTTTTCACTAAAACTATTATATCTATATCCCCAAAACTTCTCTGATATCTAAAAGAGCCTACAGAACTCTCCCAGAGAAACCCCCCCCCGTTTTTCCAGGGATATGTGAGTGGAAGTACTTTGCAAGTTGTCACATGCTGGAGGAAGAACACTGTATTAATTAATCACATTTTTCATGTGATTTGAAAGCTACCTACACAGAAAACACTTCAGTTTACTTTGTTTTTCGCCTTACATAACAAGAACGCACATCAGTAGGAGGAAGATTATTTTTACAGTAAGTTTCCTCAATTACTTGTTCACTCTGTTGTGTTTATTTAGGTATTTAAGCAAGAAGATTTATACAGAAATAAGACAGTATTTCAAAAAGACCTATCAAACCTATCCCTTTATATTGAAACATATTTAAAGAAGCTTGGAATTATCCTGAGTGGATTATTTTACCCATCTCTTATTTGTTTTTGAAAAGACAGGTATAAAACACTCTGGTATCTTATCTGAGTAGCAACACTTCTTATCACCACTGCTGCAAAGAAAACCAATCCCTCCAAGACACTGATCCTGCAGAGATTAAAGTAAGTATTAACTTTACACCCATGTAAATAATGCTGGTGAATACAATGCAGTGAGTCACAACCAGGACTATTAAACTCCTACTGATGGGCCTTGCCAGACTGGGACCTAAGAAAATTTCTCTGCCATATGGAAGCAGATGAAATAGGAGTTGACATGTAAAGTACCACCAGCTAGAAGCTACGCTGATAGTTGTTGAGAACAGATAGTGACCCACAACAAACCCAAAGTCCCCTGACTCAATCTTTAAGAGACAGTGGAAAAAATGTAACTGAATTCTCACTAAGAGTCAGCCTTATCAAAAAAACAAACAAAAAAAACCCCAAAAAACCCCCATCTAATAATGCTGCTCAGGTCACAGCTGTCCTGGTTGTGACCTGCCCACATTAGTGTCAGGGTGACCACTCAATCTCACTGCTCTACAAGGCTGACCCTTGTCTCTTTGGGTCCCCCAAACACATCCCTGACACCGGCACAGTGAGAGCGTCACACACCCTTCTGACTTGGATGTGCTCACCCTATTCATGCTCCTAAACATGGGGAAAGCACAAAGACCTTGTTTGTACCCCAAGGACTTGAAGTTCATAACCAGGCATGTGAAATCTAATTAGGAATTTCAGGGAACTCAGAAAAAAAAAAAAAAAAAAGGACATTTTTTGGTTAGAAAACTAGAAACTGGCATCTCAAAGCCTGGGTAAAGCAGCCACATTGCAATGAAAGGTGGAGAACACCAAGCTGCTTTCCTTACTGCAAGATGGACCCTGACTGTTACAACAGTTTGTGATTGATTTTTTCCCCCAAGGGGGTCAAACATTGTGCCAGATTCCCAAGTCAATAAACAGGACCAGTGTAAGCAATGACCACAAAAGGGGACAGTGAAGGCAGGCAGCAACTGCTGAATGAGCACATGGGAATGGCTGCTAAAGGCTGTCCACAGGAATGCTTATCAGGGAAATTCACATTAGGGGGAGGGAGATGCCAACAGTCTCCACTTATATCAGTGATCCATGAGCAAAGAGACTGATCAGCTTCTTTCTCTGACCACTTTCCCCAGCATCCAAACTCCACAGGTCAAAGCTTGAGTTGTAACATTTTCCTACACATGGTCCATGCTCAGTATGAGTCTCTGAGAGGCCTCTTCTCCAGGATGGCTGCAAGTCACATCTTTGGGACTAACTCATTAATTCCTTTCAAATGAAAACATAAAGTACATGCAACACTCAGGGTCATCTCACGTAAAATACCTGCAGTTAAAGGCAAGTTAAAATCGAGGCACATCCTCAGTTCACAATTATATAACAGTTCCCAGAGGAATAAAATCAGTTGACTAAGGTAAACCCAATAATCATTAGTGCAGGGTTTAGGGAACTGGGAAAGGGAGAGGACCCCTGTGCTGAGGGCATTGGTTCGAGATGTACAAGACTGCAGTGTGGTGAGCACACAAAAGCAGCCACTAGACTTAAACCCCTGAAGGGGTTTATTATGTGCCAGTTGCAGGGACACCTGGGCATTTATTTCCAATTATTCTTATTGGAAGAAACTGGAAAAAATTACACATTGTTTGCAAACATTTCAGGTCTAAGACAGTTGAGTCTTTCACCACCATCCTCAAGTCCATGATAGGAAAACGTCAAAACTTCCAAAGCCACTTCATAGGGAAGATGGCGTCTCAAACTTTGAGAAAGACGTGGAATTTTCTGGAGCTAAGGAAGCTCCTTCCCTGTCTTCTCCAAATTCTAGCATGTTTCCAACCTAAATATGGTTTTCCTTGCAGCTTTCTCAGCTATTTCTGGCTAAGAAGAAATTTAAATACAGCATCAGCCAGATCATCCACCTTTATTCTTCCAAAAAGCAAAAGAAGGAAGAGTGGCTTATGCCAGGCTTAGTGTTATCTTCATTGAAACAGCATGGTTGAAAATGCTTTCACTTGTGAGATTTCATATTTCAAGGTCTTGGCATCACAAATTGCACAAACACACCAAGTAAAACAAATTCCAATCTTCCTATCACTTTGTATCTGCTTCTTTTTTTTTTTTTCTAATAATGGCTTTTACATAACAGAAATTTGAAATATGGTAATTATGACTGCAGATTCATCATAGTGTACATTCATGGGAGTCTGAGGCTTTCATTTCTCCTCCACTACTCCAACAAAACAAGCACCCACATTCTGTCTAAAATCACTGAGACATCATCTGTGTGATAAACAAGGCTGTTTCTAAGGTACCAGTACACTCTGGAATGGATTCTGCATCCCAGCTTGGGCAGCCCACAATGTATTGTGATGTTCCCTGACCTACGAGCGCACGCTCAGCAGCACTCCCTGTAACAAAACTCTTCTTCTGTGGAGTTTAAATTCCAGCAGAAAGCCACATTTAGAAGTGGAGCTGTACCCATTCACAGAGCTTTCCATGCCAGGCTCCGACTGGAGTTGATTAGCTGGATGAATTAATTGTCAGCTCCACAAGAGCACTTTACACAGTACTCAATTCAATTACCGGGTCATATCTAGGCAGAAAACCTTCTCTATAAACTAGTGACCATTTTGTGATACTTTCCACCACAGATCTTATTCCACTAAACACTGAAGTTGACAAACACTTCCACAAGCAGTTGGTTGCAATGGGCCATTTTCAATTCGAGGTACTTGGAAACTCCCCTAGATTGCTCTGCACAGAAATCTCTCATTTTGCTTATCAATTAGGTACTGTTACCAACTGTAACAAACCGGTCCTTTTGTTCTTTGTTGGTTATGGAACAACAACTGCCTTTGTCATAGTCTCAGCACAGCTATTTATAGGTTGTGTCTCTTCAGACACCATTTCCTCTCTTGATTTCTCCCACCTCGATTTAGCTCAGTCTGTAGGCACTAATTCCTTATTAATAAAATGTTGTGTGTTTTAAGAGCTAAGTCCTATCCCAAAAGAAAGTGCCTGGTTCATTTCTTTCCCTAAACTAATTGTTGAGAAACATGGTTCAACTTCCATCTATTCAGGATTGGTACTAGGCTGTTTCAGAGACTGAAATATGCTTTTTTCCTCCAGTTATTTAAATGTATTGTAAAGAAGTCTTAATTTCATTTTTTCATATCCTTATTTCTCAGACTTCACCCCACAGAGTGGGAAAATTCTGAAATCCCACAGTAAATGTGGATCAGGCAGTCTTTGCAAGGCTTCTTGCCACGCAGAGAGCAGGAGGGATGCAGACTACCCTGAACATTGACTACAGGCACTCCTTGCACCAAAAGAGTGCAGAATATCCTTCTGTCCCTGTCTGGAAGCAAAGAGCCACTCTGGCGTCCCTGTGAAACGAGGCAAAAAAGAAAAGCATAAAGATATCCAAGTCCCTTCTGAATTAACGGGTCCCAATCCAATGGAACTTCAGAGAAAGGACTCCAGAAGAACCTCATCCCTCAATGGAAAAAAAAAAAAAAAATTGAAAAACAGATTAACTTTTTGAAAGCTATCTTCTGACAGTTTCTTGAGGTTTTCTCTCAAATTCCAGGACAGCTGCACTTTGCAAGTCATCTTAGATTAAAGGAAAATTTATTCTCTCCAGCAGGACAGTGTAGCTATTTCCCTGTGTACTCAAAGGGCACTATTTAGAAAGGGAAGCTGGTGGGCCGCTTCCTGCGTCATCCACCACGTCTCTGAGAGGGCTGTGGGAATCTGTGGGAGCACAGGACTAGGTTAACATGACATCAGACAACTACTGTCAGCAAATGTAAACCTATGCCACGAAATCAATGCTCTGTGGTAAGCTGTAAATTTTGGCACTAGATAAAACAGAAACGGACGCCAGCACTGGCAGACATCTACTCAGCCAGATCTAACAGCACTTAAGCCTAAGGCAAAAAATTCACTGGAGCTACCCTCCACAGAAGATCAAAATCAGATTATGCCAGAAGTATGATTATATTAATTCTCAAAGCAATGTGAACCAAACCAAAAGAGCCACTTGGAGGAAACCTGTGCCTTCCCTCAGCGCTTTCTGCAACTCTGTTCTTGGCTTTTATCGCAGGCTTCCCACGTCCCCTGCCTTGTTCAGTTTTCAACCTTCTGTATTCCTTCCCCTTTTGTTTGTTTTGAAGATTGCTTTTGTAATTTATTTTTTCTCCTGCTAAATTCTGTAACATCTTTGCTGTCATCTAGCTGGAGACTTCTCCCCACTTGAAATCAAGCAGAGATAAAGCTGTGATGTTAAGAGATAACAGAGAGTGTCTCTGGATAGGGATGCTAACACATGACATACAATTTCTTACTTGAACATGACAACATTCAGGAACCTGGGATGCCAGACATTCCTTCTTTTCTGAAGCCAAGTATAAAGTCCATGGCAATCTTTAATATCAGTGGGAATGAGATACTCCTAGTAGCAGTTTACTCCTCTGTTGCAATCCTCTAACCACTAACTTGGAAATAAAAAAGCAAAATTGTCCTTTGTATTCTCTCAACCTGACTCCAACTTGTATTTTTAAATTCATGTTTTTTCATTGCAACTATATTACCTTAAGCTCTTCAAAGGGAAACCAATTACACTCCATGGAACAATGCAATAACTACTTAATTACAAGGAAGAAGAGTTCTGCTGCAGTTTTGCTTCCTCTCAAGGAAAACCAATCAGATTTAACAGGGAAACCAGAAGGAAAGGACCATTGTACCGTGTTTGCCATCTGCAGGGCTGGGTCCACCAAGCCGAGGATTTCTTCATTATAACTGGACTCCAAACTAATTATGTCATCAATCACATCATCCATCTGTAGCAGAAAAGGTGGACAAAGAAACAGAACAGTTATCAGAATCACTGGGACACAGGAGCCTGACAAAGCACTTCAGCCCCACGGCAGAGGTGCCTGTGCAGTTGTGCAATCCCTCAGCCACGACTCCTGCTATCCAGGCAGGATACTGGGGTCACGGCAGAGCTGAGGCTTCATGGTCCAACTCCCTCCTCCCACCAGCAGCTACCCTGCCCTATCTGCCCACGGACACACTGTTCCTCCCAGCAACAGCAGAGGAGGAAGGTGCCCGTGGAATAAGTGACTCTAAGGACACGACTCCCTCTTCCCCCTGCAGCACTGCTGCCTCCCCTCCACCTCTTCCCTGCGTGGGACCAAAACCTGGGCACAGACAGGAACAGCCCTGGACACCTGCAGGGAAGGAGAGGGAGCAAAAGTTTGCTGCTGCCCCTCAACAGAAGAATCCATTTGATTCATGTCCCTCATACACCCTCCCAGGAAGCACCACCCAGGGGCAGCTCAGAGCTGATTTTAGGTGGTACAAAACATCTTCTTTCAGGGGCTGAGCTGGAAGGTGCCTCCATAAGCTCCTGCACAGGCAGGAGGAAACAGCCCTTCACAGCACCCACGCAGGTGCTCTGAACTGTCCTGCAGGACTGACTATTTCAGGACGGGACTGACTACTTCCTTTTTGCTCATTATAAAAAAAGGAGCTTAAATGACAGAGATCTACAAAATCAATGCATAATGGTGATGGTAAAAGTAGCAGTACATGGGATTTTTTTATCAGCTCCAGAAAGTGTGATCACAACAAATTACACTGACTGGAAGTGAGGGCAAGAAAGGAACTAACAGTTACAGCCCATACCCAAAGACTTGTTACTGATTCTGCTAAGAAACAAAAAACCCTTAGTTTTAAGAAAAATAATGAAAATATAAAAGGGTGACTACTGAGGATGAATTGCCAAAGATAGATTAAAGCCTTCTCCTATAATTTTTGAAACACAAGTGTGATCTGCATAGAAATGTGGACTTAGAGATTATCAGGTGAAAACCACATCCATGCAGTCTTGGAAAATCCAGTTGGAAAAGATTTCCTGATGCAAGACCTTAAAGCATGGTTGATGTGTTCTTCTGCTATGGCATTACACTGCTAGAACAGCACGAGCCTTTTCCAGGTATCTTCATGCACTTTTCACAACAATGCTAATAAACAACATTGCTGTATTGTACCTTAGATACGTATCATACTCAACTTCTTAAAGACAATGTGGGGCAAGTTTATTTTTCAACATATCATGAAAGAAACATGCTCATGAGAAAGGGGACCTGTGCTCCACCTCCTGTGTCATCCAGTACCTGCATGCATGATGCTCGTGAGTGTGTATTCAGAGCCGGGCACTCACTCTCAACCCTGCTTTGCTCTTCAAATTTATAAAATCCCTGCAGAAATAAGGAAAAAAAAAAAAGAAAAGGAAAAAAAAAAAGAAGAAGAAAAAGCAAAGCATGGATCTGAGTTCATGGCACAGTCTCAGTCCCAAAAAGAGCACAAATGAAATAGTGTCATGCACACATGTTCCCGATGACACAGCAAAGTGAAGCTGTAAATATCCTCACGAAAAAATGTTTGGGTACAGCTGGGACAATAGGATAGAAATATCTGATTTTCATTTATTTTGAAACTATGGAGCACAAGTATTTCCCTTGCACGTGCAAAATATGTTCTGCAATAACTATTTCTCCGAGTTGTTTAACATCTTGCTCACGGAATGCATCTGTACTAAAAATCTGGCAGAAAGGCTTGAAGGTGGGAATGAGGGGACAAGAGGAACTCTACAATTGCCTCCTACTTTTCATGTTACAAAAATTCTGACATGATTCTTACACTTGTTAATACATTCCAAACCATTTCCCTTTGGAGCCTGAGCAAACATATAACGTCTAACTAAGTTTTTGCCAGCAAAGATTAAGACAAGGTTGCAAAGGGCTTCTAGACACAAGCTATTGAAGTTTTATACTTGCAGCACTGGAACAGCAGTCAGTAGCATTTTAGGGCATATTAGCTGGGATAATCTGGCCTTCCAGCTATGCAGGAGACTTGCTCAAATTTTACCATCAAAATACCTAAAATATCTCAAAATAGCTTTGTGTTTTTTCAATTATTTTTGCTATGCTCTTTGCACTTTCTAGACGAATGAGCCATAAATAACATTATTCCAGAAAGCTACAGCTTACAAAGCCGCTTTGTATTCTCCAAAGGTCAATTATACACTGTGTGCATCAAGCAATAGGGTGGGGAAAAAGAAAAGTAGTTTTAATAAGTATAAACTAGCTAAAATAGTCCAAACAGGAGGAAGCTAGAGGGACATGGATTTTTTGCCAACAATATCTATTAATCAGGCGGACACAGAGGTAGCAGTTACATTTTCACAATGAACAGAAAAGATAAACAGAACATCTTAACAGTGAGCCAATATGGTTTAAAACAACTTAATTAAAGCAGGTTATAGCTCCATTTTACTGAAAACAAACAGGATAGTTCTTACCTCTTTCTCACAGTTGGAGTTGAGGGTGAGCATAGCCATGGGGCTGTTGGGCGCACTGCTCCCCGTTCCTGGTGGCATGACATGATCCCCGGGCTGGTTTGGACATGGCAAGCTCAGGGCTTGGTTGGCATGTTTATTTGCTAGAGTGGTAGAGAGGTACTGCTTTACCTGCTGCCGCTGGGCCTGCTGAATGTGGTACTTGGTTGGATTCTCAAGGTGAGTCTGCACCTGTACGACACAATTTAAAAAGGATTTTATTGTTTTACAACATCACTGCAGGTGCTACAGATCTGAGCTACACATCTGTGACATAAGGACCAGTTATTTGACAAACCTGCACAGCTCCAAGGAAGTCCACAGTGCTTCACTAACTCGCATTTGGTGGCAAGAAATCAATTTATTATTTGGTCTTTCAACAACTGACTTACTATTGGTACACCAAGAAGTTCCAGCTATTTTTCTACAACATGAGATTTCTCACTTAAGACCAACGCTCGGGTTTTTAGTTGATACAGACACTCCAGAACAGTCAGTTCTGAGTTCAGACCTTCAGCTACGTGACATTTAGTTTTCACTAAAATATGGAGAAATGAGTTGTACTGCAGGACTCATTTTACTTGCTAGTAGCTAACAATTAAAACCAAGAAGTATGGATTGCTATCCTCAATCCAATGTTAAATAACAGAGAGATAAAAAGGTTTGTTATTGGCGGTTTAGGTTTTGAATGTTTGGGGTTTTTTTAAATTAATACTTTGGTTAAAATAAAAGAAGAAATGAAGACACCTTTTCCTGCCTACAGATTATTTATATCTCAGATATACAGCCTAAATCATATACAAATAAGACAACCTGTTTATAAACACATCATGCAAATAAGATGCAAGAAAAGAAGTGTTTCAGTTCAGATCAATCACTGTCGTCAGCAACAGCTATTTCTGTATTTAAGATAAGCTTCTCAGTACTTAGAAATTTTTTATATACAAAATATGAAAATCCTCATACCGAACAACTGTTGCACACTCTAAATAAGCAAGAGAAGAAAGGCCATTTTTTTTCCATTAAAATTTTCCACCATGTTCTGGAAACTCTTCGTCACCATTCGTTGATCATTAATGTTGTTTTCAGAAGGTAGAAATCAACTCAAAATATAGCAATACGCTGAGAAGTTTTGTTTTAAAACAGTTCCGTTAAAGTGACTTTTGCTATTACAAGTGACCATGCATGGCTCCCACTTATTTGTGTGAAAGAAATTAAATAAAGCACCCAAGACACCCGAGGAAAAGGGTTTCCTGTACACTGTACACCATCTTAGCAACAGCTTTTAAAATAAGTCTCCAATAACAACTCACCTGGTAATGGTTATACTCAAGCATTTCCAGCATGCTACCTAGAGGCTGCAAGAGAAGCGACTGCAATATCCTTTGTCTATGCTACTCCAATTTGAGGGATCCACATATGGAAGCACAACAAACCCCAGAAGTGCAGAAGAAACTTGATGGCCACTGCTCAGACTTTTAGTAACCTACGCTAATTAGCCATGCAAGTGGAGAAACAAACAGTTCACACAAGGCCTCCTGGAAGTTATGCAAGTTCAAGTTAAGCTCTAAGTATTGGTATCCTTTTTTCCCCTGGCTTTGATGTCATGCTTTTTCATAAACATAAAAGGACCTTTTAAGTGATGGGCTATCAAAGTCAGATTGACAGTTCGCTCAAGGCTAATTCGCTATTCAGCTTTCGTTCCAGTCCTACTAACACACAATGGTAGTTTTCTTTAGCAGTAAGGTTAAAAGTTTTTAAGTACAGAGTAAGAAATAACTGAATAGATGCCCTATGAGCCCAACACATATTCCCTGGCAGTGGATGCCCTGGATAAACCCACAGGGCTCTGCAGTCCTGTCCTCAGCTTCCCAGTGCAACCCAGGACCTGCAGCGGAATGTGAAGCGCTTGAGAAAGCTCTACCCCATCCTCAGCTTCCCTGGTGCTTCAAAGCCATTAATTCTATCTCAACCTAGAGTTGCAAGAAGTTTTCTAGTTCAGGAATGGCTGACAATGGGCTAATGCATGTTCCAATTGCACTTAGCTGCACTTGGGCACAGTCCCTACACCTTCCAGAACTTACTTTTTCTTTCTATCCAACTCCTTGACCGAAGTCTGTACTCAAACACAGGCATAAAAACTGCCCAACTGGCATTATTTTCTGAAGTCTCAGCTCAAAGGGAAGCACATTAAGATAGTGTTTCTAGAGAGTTTAATCTGCTTTGTTGCACTGTATCAAAAAACAACACTGAGCCGTGGTAAGTACAGCACTTATTTTGTCAGTCCCGAACTGCATTATCAATTTTCCTATCATCAGTGCTACACTACCCAGGTAAGTCTGTTTTTCACTAAATTTTCATCCTCCAAGTAGATAAAGTTGTCTGTAAACAAATTATTTTTGCAACACTTATCTTTGAATATGGTTTTTTAAAGAACAAGCCCTACTGGCCTGACAGAATCTGCACATTCCTTTTCCTCCACAGCCATCAGGTACCACTGCTGTTCTCTGTCCCGGGATGGAGCAAAGTCCCTCCTCTCTGTACCCATCACCTGTCCACCCTCCATACTCCCAGGAGAGAGACAAGCAAAGCTCCAAGATCCACATCTCAACACTGTATCATCAAATACTACATAATTTACAATATATACCAATACACTTAACTGAAGCCACTCCATGTCAAGTTTTGAAATACGCACTGCTCGATTGACAGGATTTTTGTTGGCAAAACACAAACTTATTTCACCAGGACATACTCTCCCTGTGAATTTGTTGTGCTGTCCTACATTAGAATATTTCATTTTGCTACTCAGTTATTATTTTTTTTAATGGGCTGAGCTGCCCTCAGCATGCCAGAGAAGGCAAGAGGAAAAAAGTTCTGAGTTCACGTGTCACAAGCTCACACAAGTCCAGTAGTGAACCAAAGAACACAGAGAACCCCCTTTTCTGTCACTAAGTTGCTCCAAAATGACACAAAGATGATACTCAAGGACTAAATATTTCTTTTAATTCACAGCTGCTCAAACACACTTTCACATTCAAATGTGAGAACATAAAATTATTCTCCAAATGGAGGAGGATGTGATACCAATTCCCACAAGGACAGGAGCTCCCACAGGACTGAAGCAGCTTTACTCGTGCTTCTTCTTGGACACATGTACCAGTTTGAACTGCTCCTGCTCTGGCTGAGTGTGAGGCCTGACTGGCTACACAGAAGAAACTTGAGTTTGATTCTCTGTTTTGTCACTGGCTGCTCTCTTGAGCTGCCATAGCAGTTCCATCATGGAAATCTGGAGGGGACTACATTAATGAACTCCATGCTGTTTGTTGAGACTCTGTCTTTGGCCTAGAGCATCCTGTTCTGCAGACCCTACATCAAAGGCAACCCAAATGTGCCTCCTTGGGCAAGCGACCCAAGATGCCCCAGAATCACCCTGGAGATAAACCATAAAGCGCTCTTCCTTTTTGACAAAATATCTCATGAGCAAAGAGCAGCAAAAAAAACCTCCCTACAATGAAATTCCACTACCCTGAACTTGAAACCGTGAATAAAAGCTTTGACTTAAGATCTAATTTTGGTTCTCAGCCCCTTCTAGCATTTTGGGTGAAGAATAGTTCTTGTTGTTCGTCCAAATTCATGAGACACAAAATGCAAGATGACAAATTATTGGTTTCGATACACTGCCTAAGAAACATGACTGAATGAGGACATGAAAGGAAAAATAAACCAACTTGAAACCAAATCCTCTGGATCTCCAAACCTGTATCTCCAGCAATCTCAACCAAAGTTTTGCCGCACCATTACTCAATTGAGTAGAACATTGTTTTTTGGGCATTTTGGTATTGACAAACAAGAAGTAACGTAAGAATTATTATTATCATCTGCAGAACTTCAGAAATGAGCTAAGACAAGATGGCAAAAAAGCTAAATTTATCACAGCATAGTAACACAAGAATTTGGCTACAAGAGTAAAACACTGCCTTAGAAGTAGAGCCCCAAAACTCGTTCAGTTCCAGAAGAGTCTTCAGTGCCAGCTCAGCAGCATCTCCACTGTCTCCATGGGCTGGCCCCAGCACCAGGCACTCCTGCACCACGAGTCTCTGTCAGCCATTCAAGCTCCATCTGCTCTTGCCATGCTGACACTGAGGAGGATCTTTTTTCCTTCAGATGAAGCACAGAGGAAGGCATTAGAAAGAAATTAACTTGACTGTACCCATGTGTAGCTTAGGCCCTACAAGGCTGAGCTGGGCTAGAAAAGGTTTGGATGGAGCCACCCTGATTACTCATCCCTCACACTTCGGAGTACCCTGAAGAACAACATTATCTGAAGCAGGGGAAAGGCTTTCTCATGCCTTCACTCATCTTGAAATCTGACTGCTAACTCCAGTGCATACATCCAGTTCAAGTATCTGAGTAGCTGCCTATTTTCTTCCACGTCACAGAAAGAGCAGCAATAACCCATATAAAAAGAGCAGATTTCCCAGCCCTTGGGTCTGGTATCAATCAAGCAAACATTTAATCAATGGCTTTCACTAGCTTTAGTACACACACCATATCAGTGGGAATTCTAGGTATACTTCAGACTACATTCTTCAAAATCCACATTATATTACACATCAGTGACAGAGCCTCTGAGTAGACCCACACACTTCCTTCAATTTCCAAAAGTAAAAATATTTCCCATTAAGTGATCAAGGGCTCAGGAATTTAAACACAAAGCATAGCTGTGTGTTTAAGCACAAAGCACACGGCTCAAGCAGTTCCTCTGCATGAAGCCAACGCAAACAACTGAAACAATACTGCTGATACTTGCTCCTTCTGTTAAGTCTTGCTGGGAATCACTCAGGCTTAATTTACTAACGACTTGCTAAGGATGGCGAGAACTTGGAACAGCGCTGCATGGCAGCAGAGCAATGCACCATCACTCCCAGTGGGTATGCACCGACCAAATTCCTTATGGAGAGGCACCCAGGAGAGCTTGCTCTTGGGCAGGCACAGGCCAGGGCAGCCTAATGGCTTGGCAAATGTGTTTTGCACAGCGTAATCCAGAAACTAAATGGCTAACAATAAAACTAACAGTGAACTTACACCAGAACAAAAATATTTAATGAACTGTGGCACTTACTACCAATCATCCTCTAGGAAAACTTCAAGGTTGTAGAATCATAGAAATATTCAGGTTGGAAAAGACCTTTAAGATCATCAAGCTCAACCATAGCTGGAAGTCAACTGCTGTAGGATCAAGCTCTGAGCCACTGGTACATCTGGATGAAGGTAACCAGGCTCAGTAAGTTGGTCTGGATTACTCATACATTCCTGAAATTTGTCCCTGCACAGGTTTGATTTATTTGCAATGGGTAACTTCTAGAAGCAAGCACAAACCCAGGAGGGTCTTGTGCTGAGAGTCTTTCTCCAAGGTGGAACACGAAGTATTGGTTTTCCCATCTCAGTTACTACCTCAAATCACAATATCCTACTTGTCACATCTTCAAGTACTGCTGCTTTCAAAGCAAAGCTGAAGATGCCCTGAAATCCTCTCTCGGTGCAACACAAGTAATCAGAGGCCATCGCAATGTCAGCAGCTCCAGGCTGCCCCACTGTTCGGGCCCCCACGAGCTGGAAAGGAGCATATTCCCGTTCCCAAAACCACACAGAGGATTTTTCTCACCAAAAACATCACTGAAGTTTCCTGTGACAGTAAAGCCGAAGCACTCAATGCTCTATTTAAGCAGAGATAGGCTCGGGCAAAGGGACATACCAAAGATGTTCAGAGGAGAGTGAATCAAGGGGGAGGAAGATTCTTCTCCCCACCCCACTCCCCTCCAACCCCTTTTTTTTTTTTTTTAATTTAAAAGACCATTTGTTTCAAGCAAATTGCCTTAGGACTTACAGTTTACAACTACAAATAAAATGCTTTTTGGTCAGTTTTCTCAGTTCAATAGAACTTTTTGTTGCCTAGACAGCTAAATGTCATGGGATTTTTAAGAAAGGTTAAAATTCTGTGTCATTTAACAATTAATGGTACCCAAAGAAAAATGATACAAAACCACATCCACTGATGTGTTCTGCAAGGGCTCCAGGCTTCAGCTGTGTCCACTGCACAACCATGCCTGTTAACCATGCTAGTCCTGGGCTTCAAAGCTGCTTCAATCCATCACTTCCAAGTATACAAACCCTACAACAGCAGGAACAAGTTCTTTTCTAGGACTTTGAATAAAAATAGGGAGCTGTATAAATAACTGGTTTTTGTGACTAGGCAAAAAAAAAAAAAAATTGAGAATGACACATGAGAAAGATAATCAATTAGTGACACTTACAGTAAGAGTGATTTATTCTCCTAAAGTTTTCCAGTACAGGTTCACAATTCTGTTAATTCATATTCACCACAGGTTGGTTGCTAAGACTGAAAATCCTAAAGACCATAAAATCCCTTCAATTAACTTCACTAAATATTGATCGTGGGTTTCACTGCAATGCCAGGAAGCACCCTCCTACCACCCAACTTGGAGCAATCCAAACAACCAGCCAGACAATGGTTTAACTCATTCTTAAAGACATCTTCTCACATGCTACATTCAAACATTAGACAACAACATCACATTTCCCCCCCTATGGGCGTCAGCGGCCTGAAGTAGCTTCACATGAGAAGTTCAGGTCTCTTGCTTTCTGAGACCTTCCCAGTCCTCCAAGATGGAACAGCCACCTCATTTACAATGCCATCAAAATTAAGCTGACTGATCTGTGATAGATCATTCCCCATAGGGCCACTGTGAATTCAGTAACAGATAACCCTTTTCAGTAACTTCTCCAGCTGCCATTCTCCCCTTAATGCCAAATTTTCTAGAGTACCTTTGCTCCCCTTTCTTTTAGCCCATTCCCAGGAAAAATGGCCAGAACAACACTGACCAGAAAGCTAAAGAGCAAGAAAAAGATGAAAAGTAACTTGTACTGACTGAGGAATGACAACCATGGTGAGCTGATTCCATCATTTTACCTCAGGCCACAGCAAACACAAGGAAACTACATCAGTTAGCACAGCAAAACTCTCTGGTCACCTAATTCACCCCAAACCCCTCCGTACCTGAAAACCAAAGCAGATAGGAGAAAGTTAAAATTTAAGATCTGGCATTATGATAGCAGTCTAAGTAAGTGGATCCAACAGTCATCTTCAAGCACAAAGTTATGAAAAAGAAAAGGCACATTGTACAGAATTATCTTCATTTACACAACCAGGGATTGTTTAATTCATCACTAAAAACTCCTCTGCTTAATGTGACTTTTCATCCAAGGGAAAGACATGAAGCAAACAAGAACAAAGTTTTTGTAGATTAGTGTTTTTAAACTGTGCTTTAGCTATAGAAGCATATGACAATGGTATCTAAGGAAATTAAAGAGAGGTTAGCCAAATGTACTCAAGGGGATAGGAACTGATGTAATTTGCAAGTTAGCGGCTTGCTGGCTGCCATTCTACAACTGTGGCTTTCAGTCAGGATTAGGTCCTTTGAAGTCCTGCTACTTTTCTGTTAAGAAACCAACATTTCAGATGTTTTTTTCCCAACACACATGCCATAAATTCTTATTTTATACAGTTTCTGAGAAGATACCAAAAAACACTGCAACATTTTAGGACAGACAAGGAACTGACTGCATAAAATGTC
Source organism: Falcunculus frontatus (assembly GCA_013398115.1). Classification (NCBI taxonomy): domain Eukaryota; kingdom Metazoa; phylum Chordata; class Aves; order Passeriformes; genus Falcunculus; species Falcunculus frontatus. The sequence goes on from VZRV01002991.1 coordinate 771,563, forward strand.
AGGCACAAATCTTTTGCAATGATTTTACCTACCCCAGGTGCTTCAGAGCATAAATATTTTGACCTCACAGGAAACAACAGCAGCCACACAACTGCACCTGACACACAAGTTTGAGTTATGGTACTACCATGGTGAAAAGCTTAATTCAAGCACCACATATTTAGGTCCGCTTCTGCCACCCTTCTCTCTCAGAAGGAAGCTGAGCAGCACTTGTATCAGCACGAGAGGGTTTGAGATTGCTCATGGTAGGACACCAATGACTCCTCCTCACAGCAATTGTCAAAGATAGACATAAAGTTGCTTCCAAAATCTCTTGCAAGACTTGGCATAGAGATGTGAATTCAAGAGGGAGCATAGTCATAGGACTACAGATATTTCAGCTGCCTGAAAGCCCAAAACCAGTTCAGGCAGATGGTCTGAAGCCACCTCTTCTCCCACCTTCCCCTTGCAAAGCCTTCCGTAGCCCAAGCACAATCCCCCAGCCTTCCTACAGCCCAAGCAGCACCAACACAAGATTTACCAGACCACTCTAACACAGATCACTACTGGCTTGAAAGAGTCACATTAGAGGGGTAAAAGAATTTGTCCAACCTTATCTTCCTCCAGGGGTTGCCAAGCACAGCATTAGCCAGCGCCAGCTCGGAGTGGCAGTCACATACTGGCAGCCTGGGCAGGACTGCCCATGACATTTCCCAGGGGCCACTGACCCTGGCACTGCTCCAGCCCTCAGTAACCCCTGCTAGACCTGAGGGACAGAGCATGGAGCTCCCAGGTCTCCGGTGCACTGTGAGACAGCTGGAAAAGTGGGTGTTTTAATGACCTCATTGCATTTCCCATGGCAGGGAAGAGGTGCAGAATATCCATCCTCTGCCCAGAAGGGCCTTGACAGGTCAGACTGCTGCTTAAATCACATCAGCCTTCACACGTGCACAGGGTTTGGAGATCCTGGGTATATTTCTGGAGCTGAAACCCAAGACAGTACGCACTTTGCTATACAAAAGGAGGAACATGAGTTTTCCCCCAGCTCCTGAGAAGCCCTGAGGATGCAGTTTCAAACAGGTGAGAAGAGGCATCCTTCTCCACACCTGGTTTTGCTCAGGTTGCTCATCCATCACTCATTAGTCAAATGTGAAGAACACAAATGGGACTGGGTAAAAATAATGGCATCTTTCATACAAAATGAATAACGTAGAAAATGGAAATCAGTTTTATAAAAGATGTTGGGTAAAAAGTAACCAGAGCTAAGCTTAAAACAGTAGGAGAGATAGCACACACTGACTTTTAAATAAAATTCCTTATTATCAACTTCCTAGAGACATAGTTACCCATGTGCAGAATGGCACAGGTTGCTTGCTTGTCCAGACTTCAAGAAATAAAATTCAAGTAGCTTCAAGATTTTAATGCAGTAAATCTACTTTGCCCCTGCATGAACTTCTCCTAATGTGCCATGCAATACTGATTTTCACAGGTGAAAATCAACTTAAAACTGGCTATTTTGCCCAAACCGTAAATAAAAAGTGCAAGAGTGGAAAAAGCACCCAACCTGTTGCTTTTGTAAATCTTAAAACCTCATACCCTCAAACCTGGTCTCATTTAAGGTATAAGGTTTGTGAAAGGTTACTCAAATATATAGCATATGGACACACACCTGTGCCAAGATAACTTCCAGTGCTGAGGAGTGTAATTGTTGGCTTTTGGGGCTAAGCAAGAAGGGAGTTTGATTAACAAGTCTTTCAATTCTGCAGCATTAGCCTGTGAAAATGAATTGGTATTCAGAATACAGCCTGTGGGCTACTGAAGTATTTATTTACAAAACTTCAGCATTCAGCACTGAAACACAAGAGATGCAAAGATGGCACGAGATCAAAATCTATCAAACACCCAAATGCCACACACAAGAAACAGTTGTATCCTTGTCTTTTTCAAATAAAAGCCATTTGTAAACTCAAATACAACTCTTGGGTTATTACAGAAAAAAATCTCCTCTTGTTGGGGGCACACCGTACATCAGCAGGACGTCATAGAATAGTTTGGGTTGAAGGGACCTTTAAAGGTCATCAAGCCCAACCTTTACAGCTTGTTGCTAACTTGTCCAAAGACATCTACACTTCTGACTTGTCTGGAAAGATCAAGCGAAAGACTGCTCCATTCATTGTTCACATAATTCCACAAGACATGCTGGGCTGCTCTCAAGGTCACTTACAGAGCACACACCAAGAGCATGCCACCAATCACGACCCGAATGTGAAAATACAAACACACCAAACCCAACCAGTGCATGCTGGAATAGCTTTCAGCATTAACTGGAAAGTCTTCCGACCAAAACTTTCAATGCATCCCAAAAAACAGAGTGAAAATAGTTTTGAAAGGACCATTTATTTTAACAAAGCACTTGGCAAGACACTGGCTACAGCACAAAGGACACTTGTCCTGGAACACACCTGTTTGGAGGGGATCTGCTTGACAGCAAACACACAGAGCCACCAGAAGATGCAAGAGAATGAACATTAACATTGTGTTAATTCAAACCAGTTTTACACTGCTAACATGCCCTGAGCTTCTACATGCCACAGCAAATAAAGAATTAGAAGGACTTAGCTGGGCTCTATACCACTTTGCCTACAGCTGATGATGTCTCATGTCAGCCCCAATATGGAAGGCTTGAATAAGCAGAATAAAGCACTCCAGATACATCCATTTTATTCACACTACTAATATGAGCATTAGACACAGCCTAAAATAATAGTAAATCTCTGACTTCACTTACATGAAAGAAATGGAAGGTGGCTTACCACTGAACTCCTTGATTTTTATCCTTCTGCTCAACGAGCTGTGCTGTTATTTATGACTGTATTAAAACCTACTGAGTTACAATAAAAGAGTTTCAGTACCTCAGAGTGCTTGATCATCATGTCCGCTAAGGTAAGATAATCCAAGTCACCTTCATGCAAACCCAACTGGCTCTGATTTGAAGCATTCTGCTAAATACCAGAAGAGGGATTTTTTTGAGGACTTTGGCAAGCCACAAAGGTGGGTCACTCCTTGTGTGGAGTGGCATGAGACCGCTCTGGAGGAGAATTAACCCAGGGGGCCAAATCAATGCCCCACAGAGCATTCAAACTGAAAGCCAACTTTTGAATGATGGGGGCTCTTCCCTGGGAGTGGAGTGCTGAAGTCCAACACTTCCTCATTAAGCAACATCACATCTTTTCTTTCCTGACATGTCACTCAACAAAGTAGATGCCAGAGCAGACATCACAGTAGCCACAAGAGATTAACAGTAACGAGAGTAAGAAATTAAGTATGCTTATTCCACTCCTAATTTTAAACCCAGAAACCACAATGGCACTTAGTGTTTTAGTTATTTCTTAGCTAAAGGCACGTTAGCATAATAATTCTGTAACAGAAAGACATATTTAGGACAAATAGCCATTAGGCTGCATGACCTCACCTCTGCACCCCATGATCTTATTCCCACAGCAGTCAGACAGTAGAGACCGTCTGGCTCCCAGAAAAAGTAAGAGTAACGTGGGCTCATTTATTAAACTAGGATGCCAACACTTCAGCCCTTTAAGATCTCAAGCTTTACATGCATGGAGTCATGACATCACAGTCTATTTTATACCTACACAAACAAGATACAGCCCCTTGGCTGATTTTGTAATCTTCCCCACACCTGCCCCTCCATGTCTTCCTGAGATGAGCTGTTGAAAATCCTCCTCCTCATGTTATTTCACATTGCAGTCAAATAATTATTTACGCCGTGAAATGAGAAGCTGCTGTCCACATAAATGACCCTTGATGAGACCAAAGGATGGGGCACTGGCAGGACCATCAACTGAATGAGTGAAATCTTTTGACAAAACCCCAGTCAGCTGTCAGGAGCCCCGTTTACACTGCAGTTGCAATAAAGAACTGCACTCAGGTTCATTACTTCAACAGATGTTGCACAAGCATGTTCCTTATCACAAAATCTTTAAGACTAAAAACCAGGTTATATAAAGAGACAGTCTGAAATTCTGCCATGATGTTTTTCCAGCACATGCACAAACCTGTGACAGCAGCGCTTGCAGCATGTGAGCAAATATAAAACTTCCAGCCTGCAAGGGACTACAAGCACTTGATTCTCTCCTGTGTGAAGTCCTATCAAGGTAAGGGTTAGGGCTCTTTCTGCAGGACTGAAAACACATTTTATTACATGACACCAGAAAAATTCCACCTTTCCAAACATCTTACAGAAAACTCTTTTTAATGATTTCATCAGAACTTCAAAAAAGCACAAGCCATCGACTCACCAGGGGAGGCACATTCACAAACACAAAGAGGAGTGTGTGTTATCATTCCAGTTCTCCAAAGGTTAGCTGCAAATATGAAGCACCAAGAAATTCAGAAGTAATAGTTTGTCGGAAGATCAAAATGTCTTTTGAGAAAGAAATTCAGGGCCTCCAGGCTTGGTCTCAGAAGAATCCTATTTTAGACTGCACTTGACCCTCACTAACGTAACCCTTGAAGTGCTACTGCAAGAACAGACTGATGTTCACAAGGGGAAACAGGCAAAGTATCTTTCACTAAAGCTGTATTTATGCAAAAAATCGTGCGTCTCCTTTTAACACTGAAAAATACAAACATCGTGACATGCATTTCACAACACACCTCTCATCACTGATGGTCAACACACACAAGGTTTTAGCTGCTCAAGAAACTGTATGGGAACATAACACAACTCAAGGCAAGCAGATGCTGAAGTAAGGGATGTAATTAGAGACTATATGGGGATTAACTAGATCTTAACTCAGACTTCCCCACCTCCCTTGCCCTTTTTTAAACCTCAAGTATGAACCCATTTTAGCATGTCACTACTTTATAGGACAGAATAAATTTTTTTAGAGATCTTACTGCTTAAAAAATGCAAATAAGCTCACACTGTAAAGTTTATTTAAAATCAAGTTTGAATAGATGAAAAGTAAAAGTTTAGGGTATTTTAACATCTGCTGGAGCTAAGGAAATGCCAATACATCCACCGTAGCCAACAACGTGGTCTGAGATGCGGGACCCACAGGGGAATGGTTCAGAACACTATGATGCATTTCAAGCCATTGGTGTCAGACCAGCTCTAGTCTGCTCTCACACACTGAACTCCCAGGAGTGGCTGGATGACACGAGGTCTCCTCATTTAATTTCCTCTGACAAGAATCTAATTAATACTCATCAACAGCACTGGGCAAAAATAAGCTAATATGTAATACGTAAGGGCAACTAGGAATTTACTTCAAAATCATGTTGCTGCTCCACACTAAAGGCAGAGCCAGCCCCAGAAGGTGCCAGGGCTGATGTCCAACTGCTTGTTCTCGCCCTGCCGCAGCAGCTCCCTGTGACACATGTTTGCAGGACGACACCAACCCATGCGATCAAAACCACTAAACTGATTTTTAAAAAGTCACCTTTCCATGGCAGGGGGATTGGACTAGATGTTTAAGGTCCCTTCCAACCCAAATCATTCTAGGATTCCATGACTGAGTAACAGTCAAAGCTGCTTCTGATGTACCCCATCAAGTTGCCTACTGATGACGTACAGCTGGCAGCAATAGCTATCTGGGCATGTTTTCTGGAATTGCAGCTACCAGAGAAGAAAATGCAAAGTTGAACTGTGTTCCTCTAACATTTATCTGTCATTGTTCCCTGGGTCCAGGGGCAGTCAGCACATTCCTCACTCTGCATCCAAAGAGGAGCATCCAGACACTGTGTTCAGATCATGCAGAGCCATCAAGACCCAACTCAGTCCTTGCAGCCTTTAACCAAAGCAGATAAATGGAATTAATACATTTCCTTGGGGAAGGTGCAAGTTCAGAGAGAAGGGTTTTCTAAGGAGAATCCTGCAGAAGCCCTGCCTGGAAGCTTTTTCCTTGTTTCTTAGATCAAACATTGCAGGGAAAGGCAGAAGGCAATTCAGAATAGTGACCCACAGAGAAAGTGGGACCTTGTACAGAGTGACCACTGATTGCATAAGCAGCACTCCAGAGCAGAAGGCACCACTTTTCTTCCCTCAAAAAGCCAAGTGTACGAAAAGGATTAACTCTTTTGAAAAGCCACAGTAGCATGATTAAATAGTATTTTTCCTTTTACACATCAAACCATACAGGGCCGAACCCTTAAGGAATACATGAACTTTCATGTGAATGGAGCCCATTAAGTGCCCTGCAATGAATGGTGCCTGTGGTCCAGAATTCATTTCCTTTTAGAAAGCAGCGAGGACGGAAGGCTTGCGATTGCTACACACAACTGCTGACTCATTCAAGGTCATTTTATTCCCTCTCTAAACAAACTGTTTCTTTGAGACACAGGTATTTCAGCAGAGTATGGTTTTGGTGGCAGTCAGGAAGCAGAGTTCTATAATAGACAAATTAATACTACAGAAAAAATGCTTTCAGACAGCTCAGTGGACAACTCTTCAATCAGTAACTTATGATAATATAGACGATTGCCAGTTTTTTAAACAGAAGTCTCACCTCTCAGAATTTTCTGTTTAATAAGACAAAAATTAACTTCAAAGCACTATTTTATTAAAGCAGGAATAAATTTTAAAGCAGTTTCTGAAATGTTAACATTGGTCAGTGGAACAGCCCTACTTCACATGAGGCTGTAGCAGAACTAGGAGCAGGTCTTCCCCCCAGTAAAAACAAGCTGTCTCACTAAAAGCAGGTTTATCACTTAGACGCTATCAGGACACAGATGCTGGTTAAGGGCAAAACCACTCTGGATCACTGATACTGGTAATCTGGAATAAGTTTTTCCTGACAATATCACTCCCAGGGCTGCCCAAACACAGAAGAAAAAAAAAAAATCCACACACCTATAGAAAAAACACAAACAGAGAAGTCAGAGCCTGAGGAGGTCAGAAGTAGTTGTCTTAAAGACAAAGTTTAGTGTGTTGCCTGCAGGTCCTTGGCACGACCTTAATAAAGACCTGAGAGAGGCAGATAGGCTGTTTGCTACACCTCAGCCTTCAAATGTCTTCCTTTCAAGGAAGGGACTATTTTCCAAGAAGAGAATTTCCATTAGTTGCTTGTTTGTATCTTCCTCTGAAAGAACAGAAAGATTTAATTCACAGCCAACCGTTACGTCCACAAACTAAATTTTTATGGTTTCAACCAGGAACTTTTTGGTGACTTTTAGGCAGGCAGCCCGAAATACAAGCTTTGATTTGCCTTGCCTGACACACAAGCTTCCTCACAGATTATTGGACTGTTTTTGATTCTAGGTCAGGATAACTTCAGGTGCCTGGTTGCTGCTGGTGCCCTGAGCTCCCGGCACCGTCGGATGTTCCAGATCCACGGCGCTCGTGTGGCCTGTGATGCTCCCTTGTGAGCAGATCTGCCCCTCTCTGCACTCAGGAGAGGATGGACACACACACAGATACAAGGAGCACATTGTTCCAAGACAGAAAACCAGCTCTTTGAAACCTTGGTTTCTTTAGATATACAAGACACGCTCCTGCTGATGTCAGTGTGTCTGTTGGGAGATAGAACATGGATTCCAGCCAGGTCAGTAACAAAAACATTGTCAGAAGCCAGGGATTCATGGAGGTGGGCTGCCTGAAAACAGCTGATGCCTTCTGTGCTCTGCAAGCCACATTATTTAGAAATACACTAATATTTGCTACTGTTTCCACAATGGAATCAAATACTGCTCCAAATTATTTTTCTTTCACTAGCTGACATTTTCTACAAAATCCAGGATTTGTAGCACAAAGCAGGAAGGGGGTAGAATTTAAAGCAGAACAGTCGTGTCTTACATAGCTTTGAGGACTGGAAATGTTCAGTGGAAAACATCGTCTCTTAACCTTTTTTAATGGTCTAGTCTTAACTGATGAAAAAGTTTATAACTTCTTCTGCTGGGCACCAGTAGCAGTTTTATTTTAAAAAGGCAGCCTGCCTTAATTTTTGAATGCAATAACTGTCACATGCAGCATTTTACCTGGTTAATGGCTTAAAGGCACCTCTGGGAAAATAAATACAATAACACAACCAAACAACACGATTAGAGTAATGTGTCAAAATGGGGTTTAGCATTTGAGTATTAGCCTTCATCACTGAAAGGAATAGTCTATAATGATGAATACCCTGGCAGCTGAGAGCTTTCCCAACGAATATACAGTCTTGGAAACCGTAATGCCATCTGCTGAGAAATGATAGAAGTGCAGCACCATGAATTACTGTTTAATTATTGTAACGCTGATGTGGAAGTGCCGGCTGCTGGGAATCAACTTGAAAACAATCTGTTTGGACTGTAAAACTTACACAAGAATTTTCAAACAACTGACTGGAACTTCAGCTACTGATATTCAATAAGTCTAGGACATGAAGTCACAGAGGTCCATAATAAATATTGTTCCAGTATATTAAGATAAGAATATGATGTGTGAAACCCAAACTATTAATTTTGCATGGACATTCTAACTTTACAAAAACTGGTATTAAATAAAGTTTTGTTTGTTGAGGGTTATTTTGTAGTTTCTTTAAAAGATACTCGATTTTCTGTTCTACATCGTTGTAAGCTGGAAAAAAAAAACCTAGTTTAAAATCAATTTAAACTATCAGAGTTTATTAACAGGTCTCAAAATAATAAATAAGCAGGTAACTGGCATCCAGTGGCAGAACTTCCAGTGACAAGCTGCAGGGCTGAGCTGTTATCCCAACACCCCAGAGGCCTCTCTGCAACTGTTTGCAGGAGCAAGTTATTTTCATCATTGGTGACAAAAGAATTACTGGAAGAGTTATATTTCCACAGAGGCCATCACATTTAATTTATTTTTTAATTTACTAATCTGCCAAGCATATAAAAGCAGACACGTGGGTTTCACTGGGTCACCAAAGCACCTATGGACCAAGATCCCACAGAATAAGCACTATGCCAGGGGATGGAAAGCAGATGGAAGGAAGATGAGCAGGAGGATGTTTTTTCTTATTTGCACTGAAATACTATATCCAATTCTGCTCCAGATGATACCGAGGAGCTAAATGTTCAAGTCTTATAGAGGACTCCAGACCTGGCAAGCCTACCATCAGCAGAAAGCCAGCACTGCCTGCTTTTCCTCCAGCCCACAACAGCTCCAGAAGTGTTGAGGGCTAGAGGAAAGCAACCCAAGACTGACATTAATTACTAAAGGAAGATTTACAGTAAATTCATTCTTTAATTCAGGCAGACTGACCCAATCAGATCCACTGGCCAGCAACTGTTGCTGTAACAAACTCAAAGTGGACACTGAGATATTCTCCCAGGCAGTGCAAAGGCAGCAGTGTTGACCCAGTGTCAGCCTGATCCTACCATTTAATTTCCAAGTAATGCTATTCCCATCTATAAAGAAAAAGAGAGACTGTTGCATGGTTTCCTGAGCAAATACAAACTAGATGAGTTCTGCCCTCAGCTCGGGAAAAAATTTCCACTACAAGCACTAAAGAGATGGGTTAATAAAATGGATCATTTTGCTCAAAGAACAAGGCATGTAGCTGGCACTCACTTCTGAGAGACGAAGGGTTAAAATAGTTACCCATTTCCTCAACTGGACGACTACTACTATTGTAAAGTCCTTATTCAGCTGAATTCCATCAGGCCATGCTTTCTTAACACAATCTGACACGTACCTCTTCAAGATCTTGCATTTTTTTTCCTCTTCTCTGCCTCTCAGCAGCAGACATCAGAAATAAATACACTCAAAAAGCCAAACGGTAATCCAAACAAAGTAATATTTAATTATCAGGTTGGGGAGATGGATGACCAGACAGAATAATTTCTTTTTATAAAAAAACAAAACAAAACACACTTGCCAGGTCCTTTGCAGACAACACAATACTGGGTTTTGTTTCAAGTTCATAACTTGGCTCTTAAAGTAGTTGATAATGAACCAGTAGGCATTATTTTAAATCAACCAGTTTTATTAAATGAGCCAGAAAGGAAAGAGGCAGGGCTAATTACCAACATTCCTTGATGAATTACCTAGCGGTGTGTGGTAAATCTCCAGGCGTCTTTGTCTTTATCCCCAAATTTATCCCTTACTTATTTCTCAAGAGGTTAAAGGACATGGGGCTAATTAAGGAACCAATCCAATGACAGACAGAATCATTCAAGGTAAGGCTGGTTTTCACTCTTTCAAGCTTTTGCATCTCTGCCTGGTACTTCTTAATCTAATTTTTTTTTTTTTTTAATTACTGCTGGGGAGGGGGAGGAAAAGTGCTAATCTTGTCACGGTCAGGCAGGTTGAAATTGCCATGCAGTGCTGGGCAAAATGCTACATATTTGTAATTTAGCCAATAAGAAATTCCTTAAGCCTCTCTTGAATGGCAGGAATGTCTCCAGCTTGTCACTTTGAATTCATTCACTACACAGGTTCAGCATCTCAGAGAATAATGCTGCCAAACCAGCTGAGGAACTGAAATATTTGCGAGTATACCTAATACCCAAAGATTACTTTAAGCAGATCTGAGTTTTCACATTTAAAATTTAACGCCTATCAGAGGTGTCAGCAGAGGCCCCTCTGGATCTCCCCCCAGCCTCCACATTTTCCAGCACTGTGTGTGGCTCTGGGCACTATTTTCTGCTAAATTAAGCCATGGCTTCAGCAAACACAACTGCAGTGACCAGCATTCACCCTCTTCTCACAGCCCTGGCTCCAGGAGTAAGGTGGTTATTAAATTCATGTTGCCTGACAAGGGACTTGGTACAAGCTCCTCAGACCTGTTAACTGGAGGCTGTGGAGCCTCATCAATGCTCTTAATACCCACAACTATGGGCATCTACAAATTTTAATCTGCAGAAGATTAACTCATCTTCTGCAGGTCCAAAACAGCCACTGACACGTGGTGAACCACCATTTTCCCAAGGTCTGGTAATTCAGCCAGCAGATAATATGTCTAGACCATAAAAAAAAGAGTGCTTTGAAGCCGTAACAGACCGAACTTAGCAAGCTCTTCTTAATTTTGTGGATGTTACCCTGCCAGCGGGAAGACAGCAAATCCTCAAGACCACCAACTAGGATATAAACCACCAAGAATTTCCAAAAAGCAGTCAGAGCTTGGGCCTCCAGATGTCTATATCATTTTGTCTGAGTATATCCTGATTTACTCTGTGCCAAAAATGTTACTTCAAACTTCCAGGTAGCTACTGTGAACCTACAAGGGCAAGGGCTCTGTGACGAGGAGCAGTTTCTCAGCTATTTTCCCGCTCTGCTCACAACATCGTTTTCCCAGGAAATCCCCTCACCCTCAGCAGCAGCACAGTTTGTCTCACAGCTTTGGGAGCTGCGTTTTTGTGTCACAGTGACCACAGCTGAAGAAACAAGATGGAAAGATCAGACATCTTCATCAGCAACAACCATATCTCTCAAGAGCCAAGCAACACACGTGTTTGCATGCATAGGAAAAGGGCATTTGGGACGAAGGGTGAAAGCAGTGTTTTGCACTAGCAGTCAACCATCAGATACTTGTACACAGAAGTATGTTGCCCCCTTGAATTCCATGCATTTTTAATGTCTAATACCCTGGGTGTTAAGCAAGAGTTTACATTTTACCTCTATTACTGACTGCACAACTCAAGCACCAGTGCTTGTTTTTTAAAACAGCTTTCAACCCACTGAGCAAGCAAAAGGTTTAAGGCCTGAGAGATACTTTTACTTACATGAAGGCTGAAGAGACAAGGCAGACTTTAGTGGTTCTGTAGCTAAATGCAAGTTCCTCTTTATGAAGAATTTGCTGATGGCTTAAGGTATGTCACCAAGCGTAAGTAACCTTAGTTTAAATGTTTTATCTGCAGCTCACCAAGACTCAGTCTGGCAAATCACTTGTCTAAGTTGTTGATTGCAAATATACACCATGCTTACCTAACACACCAGAGCACACTACTATCTACCATTGTCAGGTGAGATTAAATTAACTTTTAATCAGATAAGCGTGTCCACAAGCACACATCTGCTGGGGCAGGCACTACCACAGATTTATCTTGCCATCCCATTGTTCCTGTTCTTCAGAACTGTGAGATAAGTCCTCTACACAATGAAGTTTTATGGTAATTATTACACCAAGAACACTACTGCCAGCTGCTGAGCCTTCCCTGCCAGGCAGAGTTTCCACAGGTCACTCTCCAGAATAAACATACTGAAAAAAGAATAGGAGGAGGTATTTTTTTGATATATGTCCAATAGTCATTAACATCAAATGGAAGAAATGCTTGTCATTTCAAAAATGAAGAAATACAGGGTTTCTGATGCAAAGATCTTATTATGGTGGCACGTTTAGAGTCTGAATGAATAACGACACAAGGGTGAAGGAGAGAGGCAAGGCTGGCTGCCTGCACTCCTGTCCACTCAGGAAAAGTGGGAATGGGGAAAGATGAGCACATTGCAGCAATGGGATGGCACTGAGTAACAGACATCCACACCCACTGTGGTATCAGCAGTGATCAGCCCACAATACTGCCATGAGGTGGGCAAAGACGTTGGAATAATAAAGCAAGAGAGGGAATCCAGTAAACAGTATCTGGCTCTAGGCTTTGAAAAGGTTTCACCTTGCTTAGGACAAGAAAAAAAGGCCACAATGAAATTCTGGCACCAAAAGAGCAATTAACATCTACCATCAAGACACAAACCCAGGCAGTGTAGCAGGGGGAATCCTAAGTGAGGGCTTAAGTGTCAGACAACTATTTAAATATTTAGCATATTATAAGCATTGTTGTATGGAAACAGACTATTAAAAATGCCTTAACTACAAACATTAAAAATGGGTTTGTGACCTATGCTTCCATACATATGTTTCTATATAAATATATATAAAATATACATGTATATTGGGGTGAACTGCCCTAGTAGCAAGGGCATGCAGTATATGCACAAGTAGAGATTCTTGTCCAGAGAGCAGAGACCTCAACATGTAGATCCCCAAAGTAAGACCATCTTCTCCAGATCCCCTGGAGCAAGGGAACTGTTTTCTTATTCTCCAAAAGCTAAAAGGCGATGAAATGGACCTGCTGCATCATCTGCTGCTAGGGAGACCTGCTTTTACCTTATTACCTGCAAAGTATTTATGCAGTGCTCCAAAGACATCTGTACCACTGCAGGTTCTGACTGCAGCCCTCGAGGCTGTTCTTTGCAGTAGCATCAAGCATCTCCCATCTGTGCCAAAGAGAAGTTACATTCTTCAAACCCCAATGGGAGACAAAGAAGGAGGAAGAGGTATGAGAAATCCAGCAGATTTCTATTGTGCTATGCATTTGGTGTGACAACACTCAGGAGGAAGGGAAGGTGCAGCAGCCTCATCCCTGGGAGTATTTGCATCCAGCAGCAGGGACAGGGACCCACAGCACATCCACAGTGTAGGTTCCATCAACTCATGACCTGGTGCATCACATTAAAAACATGACAGCAAGTGTCACATCCACGCAGCAACTGAGAAATGCCAACAAGTAACATGGAGGGACAGAGGGAAGAGATGTTCACCCTCGATTTTCCACCCTCCATCTGCTTAGTGAAACATGCAGAGGGCTGGGTGTCAGCTGCCCACCAGTAATGTTTTCAATCCTGCAAGAACTGGTAATATTTTCAGTGGAACTGATTTGCAATTCTGTGGGCCGATGCTGGCCCTGAGCCTCCTTTGCTGCCTCCTGAGGATGCTCCTGTGCTGCTTCTCCCATGGAGGACACAAGCCAGCCATAGTTCCTGCAATGCCACACTGGGCAGGCAAGTTCAAAGGACTGAGGGGATTGTGTCATACTTGTTCTATACAGAAAATATGATCCAGAAATAAGGCAAAGCAATAAAACTCACACAGCACGGCTACAATTCAATTTTTTTTATGTCTCTGTATGAGCAGACAGATGAGTCCCTACTCCTCTGGATTCCTGCAGTTCACCTTCAGGATCACCTCCAATTTTGTACGTGACACAAATGGACTTAGAAAAATAAATAGAAGAGAGGAATCTTCAAAGGAAAGCCTTAATCAATATGTTGGTTCTACTTCTATCAGCAGAACTTCTCAAAGACTAACCCAAAAAACAAGCAGAGCATCCTGCAGTCTTTCTTGTGGGAATAAGGCCTGATGGCTGGCCATTTCAGCCTGTAGAGTCGTTCCTTGGGTTTTTACTCCTGGATCTTTTAGATGTTTTAGACAAAGGAAACCCCTTTTCCTTTTGTATCTCTTGAAAGCACATAAAGGGTGGTGTGCTCCAAACCCAGACTGCTACAGTGCAGCTTTGGTGAAGATGCCAGAGGGACATCATGTACAACTCTGGTCACATAAGTCAGCGTTTCTGTCTGCTGAACAATAAAATTCTAAGATCAGCTGCCTGGATTGACATAGAAGACTGAAAACCATCCTACAGATGAGGCCAGGGTATCACAACCTATCCCAAAGGCAGGGAGTTGTCCTGTTGCTGCCAGGAACTCAGGAGGCAGGAGATCACTCACTTTACAAGAACCCTGAAAGTTGCTTGGTAGGAAAGGAGCAGGGAATGGGCGAGGGGGAGGGCATAAACATGAAAAGCAGAGCCCAGCAAGTCTATCACATCAGCAGGAGATGCTCCCTAAATAGCTGCTAATACACAGCTGCTCGGACTACAGGAGAAACACTAATTCAGTGATTTCCAGTAGGAAGACAGGAAGGGATGAAGCCCAAGACAGCTCTGGGGAAGCTGATTAACAGACCAGCCTCACTACAGACCAAGAGCATATTCTGTAAAAGCCAAGGATTTCACAAACAAATTCATCCCCACAAAGTATGGGATCAAGAGCAGCACTGTTTTGCAAAGGGATGACTGAGGAGCACCAGGTCTAACCTGTCACCAGGCCTCAGTGACAGCAAGCAGGGACCTGAGCATGACCTCCTCAATTCCTGGGCTAACCCTGCCCACAGAAATGCAGCAACCAGCTCCCAGAGACCAGCTCTGGAACTCTGAAACTGAGATCTGACATGGTAATTCTCCTCCAGCAGATGAGGACTCCCACCAGACAAGAGAATAACTTCAACCACCAACAAAAAGAACAGTCCCTTAATATTAATTAGGTGTACAAAACTAAAATACACCAGGATGGAAGAAGTAGTATGAGGACATCTTAAGATGAACTCTTTCCAAAGGTGTTAATGCTTTTAAATAAAAATAAATAAAAACATAAGCTTAGTTTGTACCTCAGGAATGGGTCCTGATTTTTCAGGGCTTGAAACTACTCCAATAAATAACTTTTTATGTTGTATTCCTATTTCCAAGGCAGAGAAAGAAGTTGAATTACAGCAGAAGCAAAGAATTCCTGGTGACATCCCTCTGTAGTGTTGGAGATGGATGAGAAGGTGCTTGAAGTCAACCCCAGCTCTGCAGAAGGATAACCAAAAGCTGTAACAAATCTTCCTTTTGCTATTAGAGTTGGAGATACTGTTCCAAAAGCATCAAACCTACTCCCAAGTCCATCTCTTAATTAGGCAGCACAAAGCAATGCAAAACTTGAATTCCAGCAGGTCATCTACCTTGCCAAGCTACATTACTTGGCAGAGAAGTGATGCAATGAGAAGTCATTACTCAAGAAAATGAAATCCCATTTATTCACATGGCCTTGAGCATACTATGTTATGCAATTTGGAGATTCCTATGCAATGTGACATAGATTAGTACATATTTCTCTTTCTGTATTGTTTCTAAATTGATGTCTTGAAAACAAATATAAAATCCGACCTCATTAACACCTCTGGCTTCTTTTTAAACCAGTCATTCTGAATTACCATCCTCAGATATGCAAGTATTATTCTCCTTCTCACACAGTGAGATATGGGTGAAAGGGCAAGTCACACAACATAATTAAAACCACAAAACACTGACAAATTCAACAGGCTTAGAGCGGGATTTTTTGATGCAAAGTACCAAAACAAACAAAAGCAACAACAAAACCAGCTGCTAGATTTGGTCTTGTTTGGGAAGTAACATTGAAAAAGATCACTTTTAAACAAAGTTGCCTTGCAGATTAACATTTCTGGAAGTGTAAAATTCCCCTTTTTGTCTACTCATTCTTTAAGGTCACTAAATCCAGACCATCTGGATAATAAAGTTAGCAACTTAGTTCTCTATTTATCTATTAAAACTTCTGTACAGCTCATATGGAAAATTTGTCTACAGCTAAAAAACAACTGAAGTGTAAAAAGCAGCTGCAGGGAAATGATGTCACTGCAGGCAGAGCTGGCTGTCAGCACACTGGCACCAGGAAGATCCTGAGTTATTGTTAATCTCAGCCTTTGAGCCAAATATCCTATTTGGAAAAACAAAAAAAATCCCAAAACAATCCCCCCCCAAAACCACAAAGAAAATTATACGGATCTTTCCGCCAAATCCTACTCTCCCTGAAGCATCAGTGGTAATTTTCAGGAAGATCATGACTTCAAACCTGGCATTTTGTACTAAATTTTTTTTGTACAGAACTGGTCCACTGTTATGAGTAAGGATAAAAGGGTGAATCTTTCACTGCTTTCCTCCACCAAAAACACAAGAAGCAAAACTATGCGAAGTGGTGTCTCTCCTCTCACAGGCAGAGACCAAGAGGACTTGTTTTTGCTAATTTTGACTGTTACCTATGTAAATGTGGGTGATGAGAAGACAGACATCATTTTGGTCCAGCAGGTTGCTCATATTTCCACAACTATCACCTTCAAAATGCAATTCCATGGCCAAAAGGCACCTGTTGCCAGTAAATATTTTTATTTTACAAGCTGCTTAAGAACACATTCTCTTAACTTTTTATTCTACAGGATAATGCACTCTTATTTGGGCTAAAGACGAGTGCAGGAGAGGTGTCCTACCTCTTTCCAGGTGATCCTTCTCCATCAGAGGAAAATAGGGGACTAACACCACTTTTGGAATCCTAAGGGATGAGGTTTCAGGTTCAAGTCCTTCGGGTGAAGTTTCCCAGCAATGCTCCAGCAGGTTACAGCTTTGCACACAGACCCTGTGACAAGCCAGCTCCCAGGAACCCCATTTGCAGTAACTGAGCATCACCTTTTGGCTGCAGAGATTTCAGAAGTTTGTCCCTCACAAATCAAGGGCTGCCTTCCCTCCTCTCCCATGGAAAGAGGCATTTGCAACATGAACAATAAAGACAACTGCTAATGCTTCTTCAAGATGGTACACTCCTTCCTTATCAGTAAAACATTATCAAAAAATAAATGTTTTCCTACAAGTTTTCACAGAGGTTTTAAAAATGCCCTAAAATTCATGTTGTAATACCTTAGGATGAAAGGATGTAAAAAATGTAATATATACTTATTTAGCTAGGTGCATTACAAAAAACTCTATTTCATAGCACCTACACATCTGCTGGATCTGAATTCTAACTACAGTCAGAACCTGGAAACAAGTTTAAGAAATTGTTATACACAAACATTGTGAGTAATACACAAATGTTAGACAAAACAGTTCTTCCCAGACAATTTCAGACTCCTTACTATAGACACATGCTCACATGCTCAAAGAATATCATATTTAATTTTCAATGGAAATTGTGTGTATGGAGAGAAAGGATTCAAAATTCAGCTGCTGCCTTTTCGCTCCCAGATCACATACTGGACTATGACTCTACTGTCCCAAACCAGTGTTAGTTTTGGCGCTGACAACACACCACCATAATGGAGATTCAATAAATAAAATTACCCTATATTTTCCCCATAAACCTGTCAACACAGACCACCTCGAAAGCCTGAGCTGGCAAGTCTATTTTAATACTGAATCTTTGACTGCATATCATTGGTATACAACAGCAACAAACACAACATGAGCGGTTTGTCACCAAGCTCAACTAACTTATGTGGTAAGAATATGCTCGCTGACTAAACAACAAACTGTAATAAAAAGATCCAGCAATAATGCAGAGCAAACTCTTCAAAACTGGTGAAAATCATATTTTCATGAAATATGTCAGCAAACTTCTCCAAAACATTTGACATTGTTTTACTCACACATTTCACGTTGCTTCAGCCTACTTGAATTTAAGCAGTGCGTGAAATTATCTCTTTTCTTATAGCCGTTCACGTTTTTCCCCCAGTAATTAGCAAGCTACATCCCCTTTGACAGAGGGACACTAACAAGCTCCTACAGTTTCCAGTGGGACAAGGAATCCAAAGCTACTAATAGCAAACAAGTCATTTAAACAAAAAAAGGATTACAAAGACTCATTGCAAGTAGCTGGAAACTCACCCATATTTCAGATTAAGGCTTTCTGAGGAGCTCTTTTGTAAAGAGTTTTGACTCCATCTTACAAAACGATTTCACTGTTTTCCTTTAAAAACCAAAACATTGATTTGTTATCCACTAATAATTTCTTCGTATTGAAACCAATTAAGTACTAGAAAGATGGAGAAGCGTTTTCCAAAGGGACAGTGATGGAAACCTTTGTTTTGTTACAAAACCTCCCTCCGGAGATCTCAAAGTTGAAAGAAAACAAAAGTTACACAAACTTTTAAAAAAAGATTTTCCGTTCTTTGCTACCAGGCCACCAAAACAAGCTGCAAAGCAAGCCAGAGTGCAGCTTATTTGCAAAACTTCATTGCTGAAAACGCCTATAATCACATCCCTGTTAAATAAAGCGAGTTTTGAGGAGTTCCTGAGCGGAAAGGTGCGTACCTTGAGGACCTCCATGGGCACCTGGGTGGCGGGGGGCAGGCTGGTGGGGACGCTGACGTTGATAGCAGGTGTCTGGCTCACGGGCACTCGCTGCTGCATGAACTGGGCTGCCTGCTGCTTCTGCTGCTGCTCCCGACGCTCCTGCTCCTGCATCTGCTCACGCATGAGCTGCTGTCGGAGCAGGATTCGTGAGGTCATGCTGGAGGAGCTTAAGGGAGGCTTGGAAGCGCCAGGATGCTCGGAATTGCTGTGGGAAGACCAGAGGAAGACAACTCAGCTTCCACAAAGCGGGATGGCGGCTCCGGTGGCCGGAGCTGGTGGAGTTAAGAGGGGAACATGGGGCGCGATGGGTGAGGATCCACGGCACCGCGAGAGGGGAATCCGGAGCCGACCTACTTCAGGTACTTAGCGGCCACATTAGGCTGCCTTAACTTGACTGCAGCCAAACCATTCCCAAACGCCAACATCCAGCTGTAAAGAGCCATTTGCTCTTTCAAATTTTACCAGCAACCACCCACAAGAAAAACAAATGCTTTTATAGACAGTAGTAGGCACAAACATTCCTTTTTTTAAAAAAAGAAGAAATAACAAAGAGCTGCAGCAAGTCTAATGATTAGTATGGATAACACTCCAGTCCAATGATCTAGCTCAAAGTAAAGTAAATCTACCTCTCCCATGAAAACACAACATAACATAGTTCACTTATTTCCTGCAAAACACTACCTTAGGGTTGGACTTGCTGGCAGTGACTTTTCAGAGTTAGAAAACAGACCTCCACAAAAAACCCAACTCCCACCCCAGGCCTACCAGCATCTTCTGAGTGCTGCCAGATACAAAACCAGGCAAAAAACCCGACAGTAACAGCTTTATTCCAGTCATAGCTTACAGAGAGCAACAGGCTGGCCCAAGCACACAGTACAGCTTCACCACCTAAGAGATGCTTCTAAGCCATTGGCAAGAAGAGCATGGGACAGACCATGGGACTTTGCCAGGGACTGCAGGGACAGTTCCTGGAGCAACTCAACATTTTCTTGGCCCTCAAAACTAAAATCCATGGGCCATGCCTTAGGAAGCCAGCAGTAACCCTCCTGGCTGTGGGACGAGGCTGCTCTTGAAACCCCCACCTCCGGCTGCAGTGCTGATACCTGTGGGATGCTGGCAGGACATAGAAGTCTGGGAGCCAGCATCCCTTCCAGGTCTTGCTCGGAAGTTGTGGGCATCAAGCGCTGCTTGTGCTTGGGTAACCAGAGCCAGCACTGCTGGAAGTTTTCTGTCTTTGTTTAGGACTGATGTTGAACACAGTTCAGGGCAGAAACAAAAAAAAAGGGGAATCCACACTTACTGCCCCAAGAGATCAAACTCTGCTCTTCCAGAGCACACATTTTTGGGGGCTGGGAGGTAGGGGACCATCTTGCTATTTAAGACCTGTCATGTTGAAACATTCACAGAGACACTGATCCTTTTGATAAAACAAGAGAAAACCTTTGTGGTGAAACTAATGCAGCTGTGGAATAATCGTACTAATTAGCTGCTCAAGACAAGTCATTGACTGTGATACTTGTAAAAAACACTCCCTTTTCAATTAGGGGTGAAGCATTCTCACATCAAAATCCAGCAGCTTGTTTTCTGGCTGCACATCTGAACTACTTTCACATTTCCAAACCGAAGAGACCAGGATAGTTAGATCGGTGGTCTCTCAATTGTTTTGATTACACATTCCTATCAGGAATGTTTGAAGATGCACGCCCAAAATGTTTACTTATTTATTTATGAACTATATACATGTATTACTGAAGTGCTCATATTTTCTTTCTGCCCACCAATGTATCCCACTTCAGAGACCACTGCAATACGTGAGAAGAAAAAATGCTGCTTTCAAGGAAGGATTCATTCTCCTCATGTTGGAAAAAGGCCAATTTTGTACCACACTTGTCAGCACTCTCATTTGTGTGCTACTGGCAATTTTTACAGATACTTAATGTTGCAAAATCGGTAACCCAGCAGTTCCTCCCACCTTCTTTCATTTTGAACTGTTTCTCCGCCTACCAAAGCCAAGTGTGCTGGAAACCATCTCAGAAGAACCTTCCCATATAAAAAAAGGTTGGGGAAAGAGAGGGAGCAGGAAGGAGAAATTATTTCCACAGCATTTCAAACAGCTCCTGCCAGGAACCTCATCTTCCTCATGCAATTATTTTACCTACTTGCACCAAGTGTCCTTCCAGCTTCCTGCAGGTGATTCAGGGCTCTACTGTTGATCAAAAATTGCAAGCAAAAGCTTCAAGTATTGTGTCTTTTAATGAGACAACAGTCCCAGAAGACGCTGTTCTGCCAAATTCTTCCCCAAAGGGAAAATACGCTCCCAGGCTTTATTTCTTCTGCAATTCTGCTCAGTATTTTACATGGCAGAGAGGCAGACGAGCCCTGAATGCAGGCAGTGCAGACAGCCACGTGCTGCCAGATTGCAGCTACTGCCACAGAATCATGGAATTGTTTAGGTTGGAAGAGATCTCCAGGATCTCTGGCCCAACCATTAACCCAGCACTGCCAAGCCCACCACTAAACCATGTCCCCAAGTGCCACATCCACATATCTTTTAAATACCTCCAGCGACGGCGACTCAACCATCTCCCTGACAGGCTGTTCCAGTGCTTGACAACTTTTTCAGTGAAGAAATTCTTCCTAATGTTCAATCTAAACTTCCTCTGGCACAACTTGAGGCTATCTCCTCTTATCCCATCCATTATTAACTGGAAAAGGAAGATGGGCACCCAACCATCACACCATCAGTGCAAGTGAGTTCATATAATGCCTATTCCGGGATAAAAGCTGCTGCACAACACCTGCCTGCCTAACCAGATGCTTCTGTCACAAACACTGGGATGGAACATGGACGGATTTCCCGTTATTTATTCCCAGAGGACTGTGAAGCTCCTCCTGTGTGCACAATGGTCTCCCCACACCAGCATTCCTTCTACTCGCCATGAGCAGCACTGATCAAACATGGAGAACTCTGAAACTTTGGTATCTCATCCTCTAAGTCTGTCCCATGCAGCACACAGCTCATCCTCCCATCCAGCTTCCCTTCTCCACCATGTCTGCTCATCTCCCCAACCACAGAACAGAAGGAACAGAAGATGGTTTGGGTTTCATGACCATGGACCTCCACAGAGCAAACAGGAGGGTTGTCAGAAACTCACTTTTCCAACCAAAGAAGCAATTAAAAACTTGTTATTTCAAAAGCTTCATCCAGACAGTTTTGAAAATGGTTCTTTTTAAAGCTTCTTGACCTTTATGTGCTGGCGCACAGACAGATCTCCTGAGACCAAGTTCAGTGCCATGTACCACAGAACAACCCAGAAGTGGACACGTGGATCCAAAACTCCCCTACACGAACTGATTCACCCCCAGATTACATGGAGCCAGGAGCAGAGCCCACACACAGCTAATACATGATGCGATTCAGATACTTCCTGCAAACAGTTTATGGAAACCATCTAATTGCAATAAATGAACCCGACTCATCCTTTTAATTGACACATGATTAAACCAGTTATCCATTAGCACTCTAATAAGCACAGCATAATACAGACTGGGAGTTATTAGTTATGTGTCATGTGCCGATCCAATTAATCATGAAGTGATAACGCTTTATTAAATAAGTTTAAATTACATATCCTTTGCACAGATGCCTGGGAAACGTCAGTTACTGCATACATGAGTTATTATGCAGGTGGCCATTGCATAATGAAAGGCAACTGATCATATTAAAATCAAGTTTGATTTTGTTGCCATCAACCCACAGAGACCATAACCTTCCCAGATGTTTACTGATTATTTTATCTGTCTCCTTAGGCAAAAAGACAAACTCATCTTTTGTTGAACAGTTTTGTTTTCAGATTCTATAAACTGATCACACAAATGCTCTGGTTCACATGCATTAGTTATGAGTTATCTGATGTACAAGCATTATTTTGCACTACCTATGCATTGATTAAGAAACTTCTATGGAGACTTTGAACTGGAAAAAAAAAATTAACTCAACTTTGCTTTTTAACTACTTTAGAAACTTTTACTATTTTTGAGATTTTTTTAAAGAAAAAAAAGGTTCCAATTTAACGTTTCTTAGACAAATTAGACAAAGAGCCTTCAAAGACACTTGTTCTGGGCAGGATACTCTACACTGAGAAATGGCACATAAGATGGAAGCTGCTGCTCTCCTTCCTCCATTCATGCCAACTGTTTGTTAATGGGTTAGTCCACAGAGAAATCAGCCAAGGAAAGCAGATTTAGCACCTCAAGAAATCCACTGAGCTGCATCAGATCTCAAAGGGGCAGAAATAACAAGAAATAACACCGGATTTAAATGCTTTTGTTTATGTCTTACCCTTATCCCATTCATAATTATTCATAGAGAAAATAAAGGCATCCACATTTGAGTTTTAATGTTGGCAACCTCTCATCTTCTTGCTTTCAAGGTTCATTGTTCTATGCTAATCGTGGATACTTAAATACTTGACCTCCAGAAGACATTTTCAGAGGAGACCACCACAAAGTTACCCTTCCAACACCCCTCGTAGAAAATCACTAGTTTCCTCAAAGTTGATTTGTACAAGTTCTGTTTTCAATCTCTCTACCGAGCAGTAAAACCCCAAGAAACTTTTTGTTCCTTGTACTGTATATGTGGCTGAAGCAACAATGCCTGTAGCAGCTTTTAACCTGCCAGCCAGCAATGCTGTTTACCTCAGAAAGGAGTGACAAAAAAGTGAAGAATAGCAGAAGAAAAAAATAAATGCAAGGAGGAGCCAGATTACACACACCACCATCCCACCACCATCCCCCAAGAAAATGTCTAATACAAAATGCAAAAAGTCCACGAACAACAAAAAAGACCCTACACAATCCCTTATCCCCCATCTTCAGCCAAGGTAAGGGATTCTAACTACTACAGCACTTTCCCTGGAGCACTTTGTACTTCATTCCTAACATTTAATAATTGATTGTGGGTTACAGTGACGCTCTGCTCACCGCGCCAACTGCCTGGTGCTGCTTGAAGTATCAATGCAAAAAAAACAAGCCCAAGATTTGGCACCCTCCTATGTCCTGACTTGCCAAGGACAGAGCAGTTACAAAAACGGTGTGGAGACCTTTATCAGCCTTTATAATAAAGCCAGGACTATGTTTCAGGCTCCTACATGAAAGCTTTCCGCACTTGAAGGTTACATGTTTAAAGAGACAGGCTGCCTGCCCCTGCTCCATCATCAAGCTAAATGGTTTCTGTGCCTCCTGTGCTTTTGTATCCTGACCTGCACTGCCCTACACCATGGGCTGCACCCACAGAACAGCCCACAACCCAAAAGGCAGTCACCCCTCTGCCTGGATGCATTGAGTGCACCTGGCTGGGTAGGGAAAGAAGAACCCTGCAACATTCACCACGCACACCTACTACACCAAGGAGCTAAGGGTTGAATTTCAAATCAAATTAATTTGGTGGACCAACCTGTTTTGAAAAAAAACCCAAAAAAACCAAAAAACAAAATCCACACACATATACACACAAAAACCCCCTCCAACAAAACCCAACCCCACAAACAAAAATATTCAGTCCTCAGCTAAGAATTTTTTTAAGTTGTTGTACACCATGTAGTAGTTTTCCATTTTTCTTCCTGTCTTTAAAACACACCTTCACAAGTGGCTGAACATAATGCTTTCTGAACTTAATGAAAACCTCTCTCATGACCCAGGAGCACTCAGTAAATAATTATTAAGCTCTGGAGGTGGCTTTTGCATGAGTGTTGACTTAATAAAATGCCGTAAGTTGATTTGCTTGAATGCCCATTTACTTGGGGACACAGCTTGCAGTATAGCCTGGAAAGCTTGATCTTGACCAGATTAAGGAACAAGGTAAAATTAAGACGTTCAATCCAGAAGCTGCAAAGGTCACACTTTACAATCCTTTACTACCACTGCTGATAGAAGGGAGATGAATAATTGCAACCCTAAACCTAATCCTCAAAGACTTCCATATTATTATAGTGATTATGCACCAAGTCTTTTTATACCAAAACCGAATCTCTCTTAGCCCAGATCTCTGTTTTCGCCATGAAGTTTCAGAAGAAGAGACATATATATGTATATATATATTTAAACACAGTATTACGTGTCTTTCCCTCCTGAAAGCCACCATCACTATCTGAGCCGCTCAGCCCAGCTGCTGTGGCTCTGCAGAGGACAGTGGCCAGTCCCAAGCACGGTATCTTTAATTCCCAGAACACAACCTCCACCACACCGAATCAATCCCACAGTAATCTGCTCACGGTGCCCCGGGAAAGCATCACTCACAGACAGAGGCTGTCAAAGGAGCAGGGCATGAACATCTGAACAGCTTCCATCTCTCCCCCCAATTTTGTGTCCAAGGGCTTTTGCTGAGCACCCCCGGGAGAAAGTCAAGCGGCGTCCGGGCCAGCTGTGTCTCCAGGGGAGGCTCCAGATAAGGACCTGGCAACTCCAATCCCCACGGAGCAGCAAGGCGGGCAGCAGCTCCGGGCACCGCAGACCTGTCCAATCCAGCACCTACTGAGGAGAGAACAACGGGCTTGAGGCAGCACGCTCAGGGCTATCGTGAAAGGATCCAAAACAGCCCAGGAGTTCGGAGTCGGCATCTCGCTACATCCTGTCTCACCTGCATGGGAGCGCCGCACAGCCTCCTGATGGGCACGGATCCGCAGGATCTGGGATAAATTCCCGGCACAGCCGTGGGCTGAGCGGATCCCAGGGGCTTCACCACCCTCACCGCCCCGCAAGGAATGGGAGAAACCGAAGACACGGGTTGGCATTGAAAGCACTTCTCCCATTCATTAATTAAAAGGGGTGTGATCAGGCCATTAACACCATCAGTGGATAAGGGCTGTCTGTAACAGCACCGTTTTCTCACGATCTTTATCACCGAAAAGATGAAGGGAAGGGGTGGGTGAAAGACAAATTTGTTTTCTGGGATGTAACTTCTTCGCATTCAAGGCTCACCCAGGCGAACCTCCACCTAAGAAGCACTGGACACGCATCTCTCAAGAGCTTGAACCACATCTGTAAAGGTAGAGTCGATGTAACAGCACACACACCATTTCCCCAGCTCCACCTCCGCTCAAACAGGCTGAAACCCTCAGAAAAGCAGCACACAGGGTACACAAATACCTCAAGCTCCCAAAATTGTTCCATGAAGGGCTAAAGGAATTTAAAATGCAGCTGACTGCGTTACCCAATATTGGTTTGATGCTTTTCCTCAAACTTTCAAAGTTTCCATCACAAACTTAGAGAAAACATTACCAAAAAATAAAAGAGGGGAAAAAAGGCATGAAGCGGATTTGTCTTTCACTTAAAAGTCTGACCTTGTTAAAGGCTTTTTGAACCATTTTTCAGACACCACATCTGTGGGCACCTCCCTTTCTAAAGGGCTCTACGCAAATTTGCAAAACAAAAAGCCAGATTGCTACAACAACCAAGAGGTGATAAAAGAAAAAGCGAGGAGATAAGACTCCACTAGCAATCTCTGTAGTTTTTGATTTTGTAAGGCAGAATTTACCTTTTTTTATCTGGGTAAATAGAGACGATAACACCGTCGCTGAGAAGGAAGATGACGTATGACCACCACACTTTTTGATACTTTACAACTTCATAGTGCCCAGGTCTGGCTTCACAGCACCTTTCCATCATATCTTGGTTTAGAAATTATCACTTCCACAACTGGATAGCAAGTTTACTCACAGAGGCAGTTTTCAGCAGACAAGGCTCAAGCATGTTGTATCCACAGCTTGTATCCATAATTCACATGCCCAGACTCCCTCCCAGCTAAAAAACCACCATGCTCCTCAAGGCTTACCAGGACCAGCAATTGCCAGCCTAAACCCTTCCATTCATCCAAGGTTTTCTGCTTATTGACTCCACTGTTACACCACTATTCAACGCTTTCCAAAGAGGATGAGGGAGCTGGAAGCCTCATCTCCTGCAGATGACATCCTCACTCTGGCATGCTGAGCAAACAGGATCTTGAGGAGCAAAAGGGAAAGTGTTTATGGAAGATTTGCTTTAAATGATTAAGAAGCCCGAAGAGTCATGATGAAAACCACACGGTGAGTTCTGTGCTCGGTATGTGGGCACTATCAGCATGTAGGACCTGCTCACAACACTAAATACAACGTGCAAGGGAACAAACAACCCCTAATACATCACTGCAATAACTTTAACATTAAACCAGTCTTGGACAGATATTATGCAAACTCTCACTTCAATCTCTAGCCACAGCACTAGCTGTTCATTACAGGACCTGATCAGATCAGTGAGTGTCTTTAGCAACTCTTCTTTCTAACAAATCAGCTCTCCAGGCTGCAGAAACCAATGCCTCAGTGTCCCCATGCTTGAAACAAACTTCAATTTTTAGAGCCTTTAAGCATTGCTCATAGTTCTTCAACGTTTTTGTCTATTTGTGGAAGAGTTACTGGGGCAAAGAGTATTGTGTGACTGTGCAAGCTGAACAACTCGGGGTGGGGGTAAAAATACCCCTATTCAGCAACAAGTTACCTTACCAACCATTTGGATATTCACACTGCAATTATGATTTGCAATTGCAGGACAGATGTGCCGGACTTGCTGCCTTGGGTTTTCACAGCACAGACAGGAAGGTGGGATAAGCTCCAGCCATCCAGGTACGAAAGCATTAGTGATGTTTACAAACTTGCTAATTGAGGCCAAGCAAAATGGAGGAATTGCCCAACTGCAAAGAGCTAAAGACAGGCGGCCTTCAATTCCCTTGCTTAGGCCACTCAATGTCCCCCACAACATCCCTGACATGAGATAATCCCAAACCAAGGCTCCTGAAGGAAGCAAACCTCCTCAGTCCATCAGGTATCACTGCTGCCACCAGCAGCATCCTCAGTACAGGCACATCCAACAAACAGCCCTTCTGTCCCCAGGTACCTCTCCCAAATCCCAAGTCCAGGGATTCCCCAAGTTGGGTACAGTTTCTGTGTGCTTACAACCTCAGGGTGTGCACTGTGGGTCAGGATGGCTGGGGCAGGACAGTGCAAATGTTATTTGGAGGGACCTTTCCACCTGCCATCCAACAGCTGTAAATTCTATTTTAAATTTGTCACATTTGCAGAAACTGCAGTCTTTCACAGAAATATTTAGCACTGATTTAAAGCCATCAGCAGTGGGGACTTGCATCTCCAAGGACTGTTATGGTAATTCCTCCCCTACTCTCATCAAAATAATTCTGCATCTTGTTTCAAGCCAGAAACTGCTCATGAACCCCAGAGAGAGAATGAGGAAAATAATTACTTAAATATGGGGTCACATGAAAATAAAAGAAATACCAAATGCAAACCATGGTACAGAAGTCTCATTCAAAATAAAAACATGCAAGCAACATTTGTACTTCCTGATTTCACAGAGTCAAAATATATACAAAAAGATCCTCCTTAATCTATTTATAGGTCTTTTAACACCACAAATACGGCCCTGCTAACACCCAGCCTTAATTTAATTTTGAAATCACCCTTCTGCTCTGCATGTCTTACGTTGCATCTAAAAGGCACAAGCACATCTCAAAGAGGAGATATCAGAAAAACCCCTCAGAAATAACTTTATGCAACCAAATACAATCTCAAAAATTAACACAACTGCTGAGTTTCTAGAAAATGGGATTTTCTCAAGTGCAACTGTTCAGCACAGCCCATGTTTTGCACACTTTGGTGACACCTGAGCCATGCTGTCCACGTCACTTGCTGCAGGAACACCACTTCTTACTTTTCAAAATACATTACAGCCCTTGGTTTACTTTTGAAAAAAAGCAGCCAACTCAAAACTATTTACAAGCCTTTCTGTTAGACCCTCCTAATCTGTTCTGCGCTGCCAGAAGCACAGCACTTGAATGGCTATTTCTGTTCAAAGCTATATTTGTTGTGGAACTACTGCTAACTCCTGAATCATGTAAACAGAGGCAAGAGCCAAAAAATGTTTCACTGGACTTGAAGTTCACATCTGCCTTAGTTACTAGGACAAAAAAATAAAGGCAGGGCTTAGCTTATAACCAATAAATCCTGCAAAGACTACGGTTAATCATGAATTCCTGCAATAGGGTTTTGTTTAATCTGGTTTACTTAGCGTTTGTGACCTTGGCAAGGTACCTGCGGGAGCACCCACCATTGTTGTGGAGCAGCATTTCACACCTTCTGTTATTTTAGGCTCCAGCAGGTAACTGTACAGGGCTACATCAGTCAGCCAGGTCCATAAACACGCAGCAAAGTCACCTGGAAATGATGTGCAGTTCCAGACTTGCTGGAGCCCAGCAGCCAACTGTATTGCTGTCCCTGAAAAGCAGTATTGTAGCAGCTCTCAGTCAGGACCTGCAGCTGCACCTTTGGGCAAAGCAAATGCTTAGCAAACGTGCTGCTGGAGCAAAGTGACCCTGCCATTTCTTCAGTTTCTTGGCTCAGAAAAGTTAGTGCTACAAAGCGTGCCCTCACCTCAGCCTACCTACGTGGATGAAAACTTCACCTGAGCACACACCATCTTCTACCCCTCATGATCCTCCTCTAGCAGGAACAATCCCCAATATTCTCAACATGCTGGAAACAAAAGGCAGACCAATATTCCCAACAAACTCGAAACCATGAAAACCCCCAAAACAACAATAAAAACCCACACAGATGGTTGATCCAACTTCCCACAGGATTACACAGACCTACCACTTCAGGCAGGGACCAATTCTGCCCGGTGGTCTTTGGCACTGAACTGCAGCAGAGGTACTACAGGCAGGAGAACAAGCAGCATGTGTATGGATAAGAATGGGACATCACAGATGGATTAAGGAAAACAAAAAAATGCTTCCATCATAACCCACATTAAGAAATCTTGATTCAACTGTAGTAACCTTTTTTTTGGTCCTGCAACCGTTTGTTGAATTCAAAAATTTAGTAGCTGCCTGATATTTAGTAGCCAATAGATGTCTAATACACTGAAAATATTTTTCCCTTCATTTTAGAAGCTGACGCAAAGCCACATTCAGGAACTGCAATTAGCTTCCCAGGTACTCGGGAGAAAAAAAGTCTTTTTTTACAAACATCAGAACAAACAAGACGACTTTCTATTCTTTCTTGTTTTTAAAAGCAGATAATGCAAGTATAAATGGATAGCACATTTTATTATCCAGCTTACTGTTGTTTATTTTTGTACAAATCTTACCCTTCATCTTAAACTAAGATATTCTGCCTTAAAAGTGTTATACTTCTGTGTACCTTCCCTCCACAGAGCTACAACCTGGCTACAGAATTCCTAATCTTAATAGAAGGATATATATTAAATTTTGCCTTGAACTGACACTACAGACTATTTAAAGTTGCATTAAAGCCAGGATTATCCTGCACACACTTCCAGAGTACCAAAAATTAACATCAGCTATCAAAATGACAGAGTCATTCAATTAACACTTGCACAGACAAAGCACTTTGCAACCCTATTCACAAGCTACCAAAAAAAAAAAAAAAAACCCAAAGCAAAAACAGCAAAAAAAGCAACCTCCATTCCTGGGCTAGGGAAAGGCAGCTTCTGTAGGATTTCTCATTTGGCCAGCTCCCGGACATCTCCCTTTCCACACTAGATGGAGCTTTGTCCCCTCTTCCCCTCTGGCAGTGCCCTGAGCTGGGATAAAAAGGGTAAAGAGGCAAAGGGTGAAACAGCAGCGGCACCCCAAGTAAACAGCCTGCAGCAGATATCTCGGTGACACTAGTGAGGACCTGGGCTCTCACCGTGCCCTGCTGGCTCCGTGATTTTAACACAGCGCTGTTCTGCCATTTTCAAAGAATGAAAGATTTCAACAATTCCAAATCCCAATCCATGCTGAGCTCCTACCAGCCTTTACCACGGCTACAAGGCACTGCCTGAGCTCACACCACAGTCAAATTACACTTCTTTTCCTTTTTTACAAAGGGACAGCATTTAAGTTTATTACCAGATTACACACCTGAATTGCTCACTGGCTTTCCTGTATCCCTCTTGATATTCCCAGTTGTTTTCTTTCAAAATAAGCTCTTCAATCTCTTCTCTATTAACCTGAAACATCTGTCCCAAATGCCTCTGCTCAGGCTCCAGCCTTGGATTCACTGACACTTCGGGGAAGCAACTCATGGATAAAATTCCCCTTGATTTGTATCTGTTGGATTTGGTCTGTATTGTTTCAGATCACAGGTCAAGAGAAACAGCTCATCCTTCTGGTGAGCTGCCACAACTCCATTAGGATCTTTCAAAGCACAACAGGATATGGTACATCATCAGTATTTCTCTGATGAATTTAAACTCAATGGAACTGAGAGGAGCCCAGGGGAATGAGTCATTCCCGATGTCACAAGTGGCCAGCACTGCAAAGCACAAAAACCAGCAGCCTCAGGCTGTATCAGACAAGGCAATGCCAGAGAGGATGGAGAAGCACCTGTGTTCAAAGGGTAAAACCTCTGTGTGCCTTGTGGGCAAGGGCTCCTGCTTGGGCAATGTGCTCAAGAACAAGGAGCTAAAATTAAGGGGACAAGGGAAACAAGCCCACGTTATAGTGGGAAGCTAAAGAAAAGTTTGGAGGTTGACAGGGGTGAGTGTTTCTGTCTATAAATACAGCAGAGAAACAAACACCCAGGAGAGAACAACCCTGGCACGTCACCAAGTGATATAAAGCAGCTACGAACAAGATTAAATTGGTATCAACAGTCTCATTCTGAGAAGTTCAGATCTGAAACCGTTTCCAGCTAGAGGACTGGTGAAGGAACAACATGATCCTTTGCAAATAAAGACTGGTTGCCTAATCAAAGTAGGTCACTGTGGAATAAAGCAGCCAGTAACGAATTATGGGATACAGAATCACAGAATCAATTAGGTTGGAAAAGACCTTTAAGATCATCAAGTCCAACCTTTGACCTTATGGACCAGAGCAGAGTACTGAGTGCCATGTCCAGTCATTTCCTGAACACAGAAGATGCCCTGCAGCCAGAGGCTCCAAAAGGACAGATGCAGAGCAAAGCAAACTCTGGCAGAGCAGATGGATCTGAAGTAGTGCTGGAATACTGCACACAACAGGAGCTCTTGCCTTCACATACACCGTGCTGAGCTAAAGCAATAAATAATACCTCAAAAATGCAACCCCTCCGTTCTAAATTAAAGATTAGAGGCTCCCCCCAAACAAACATAAAATCAAGACATATCTAGTACAAAAAAGAAACATCTTAAAGCAGACAGAAGGCACGCAGAGCAGGTTTCATCCAGAGCAGATTTAAGAGGGATACCTTTTGAAGACAAGACAGCAGCTAGAGGGTCCAACAGCCACATATCGCCTGGCCAAGACACCCATAATGACTTCCAACACAAGGCTGCAGAGCAGAGCCTCTTGGGGGACACACAGCCTGGGCAGTACAGACAGGAGCTGAAACCACATCTCTAAATCCCAGTATTGTCCATCCTCTGTAGCCAACAGCCATGTCCTGTTATCCTACACAGCACTGATGAGCAACACAAGACATAACTGAAGGTAAACCTGCCAGGCTCTTACAACTCCTACTCATATGTTTAGTAGAGAAGAACCCTCAGTTCATAACAGCATGAAAACCCAAATCCTTGACACTCTGTAACTGTTCCACTTCCTGGACATGCCATCCAAAATTTCCACAGAAGTTCAAGAGTGGAACATAATGAAAACACCCTCACCGACCATGTTATTTACAGCCTGGGAACAAAGAACTCCAGCCTCGGGTGCGCTTTTAATACAGGCTAATTTATTCTGAAAAAAAGTAATAATTAAGTACACAAAACCAAAGTATGGAACCTGAAAAACAACTTCCTGTCTGGCAGAGTAAGTGCTTTCTAAGGACACTTACACTAGCTCCTGCTGCTAAAATCGCTTATTAAAAGTAACTGGGGAAAAGCAAAGATGATACCAAAAATACACAGCAATGCTAACCTGAAAAAGTTACACTGAAAAAAACCCAAAGCAGATCGAATGCATTAATATATTCTTGTGATTAAGTCCATATCCAAGTTGTTTGAAACTGAAGTCTTTTATATTTGAATGATTACGTATGTTTTAAAAAATCTTACAAGTGTCTAGTACTACTAAAAAGCCAGCACATTAAATCTTTACAGACTGGGATTGAGAAATTCCCTGAAATGAGGAAAAAAGCCCTAGGCAAAAAACCATAATAATCAATTTTCTCCACCCATCCCACCACATGCCTCTGCAGAACCAGCATCAGGTAAATTGGGGATTGCAGAGTCAGCCAGAATAATGTAGTTCCCAGGCCAAAGAGCTTTGGCTTTCAAACAGGTCCAAGACCTCGGTACTGTGGTGGCCCAGGACAGAAAATGCAGATGAAGCATTAACAAGTGCAAGGAGGGAGGTGCTGACACCAAAACCAGCCTGACAGTTACTGCTTCGGGTAAATTGTGCCACTCCTTACTTAAGGGAAATCTCAATATACTGCCATTAAAAATAAAAAGGCAATAAAAGGCAACTGTGATTCCAGTGAATGTAAAAGGTTATTATTTGAGAGGGTGAAAAGCCCTTTCCATGTCCACATGCAAATAACAGCTGGAGTTGTCAGGGATGGGCTGAATCACCTAGGCCCGATGAAAAAACAGGTTTTAAGCAAAAAAACCACCCCGATTTATCATTTCTCATTGCATTATTCAACAGCAGCACCATTTTATCAACCTCTCAAATACTACTCTCCAAGAAGCAACAGAGAAGGGTTTTCTATAAAGTTTTCCATAATCATTAGAGGACAAAAAAAAAAAAAAAAAAGACACTGGCAGAAAACTGCTAGGTTTTCTACAGCAAAGTCCATC
Organism: Falcunculus frontatus; assembly: GCA_013398115.1. Taxonomy (NCBI): domain Eukaryota; kingdom Metazoa; phylum Chordata; class Aves; order Passeriformes; genus Falcunculus; species Falcunculus frontatus. Next base: position 805,073 of record VZRV01002991.1, read on the forward strand.
TTTATAATTTTTCATTTGAGATTAAATGCAATAAAGTTCCTTTGAACTAAAAAACCGAATACGCAAATCTAAGGTGAATCCCAACCTGCAGGCATTTTTGTATCAGTTAACATTTCACATGCAAAAAATATGTAAACAGTGAAATTCAAGCCAGAACGAAGTTCTTTCCTCATTTCAATTAAAAACATGAATTTATTTATCTTAAAATAGTTTGAGCAACCTGATCTAGTGGAAGGTGTCCCTGGCCATGGCAGTGGGGTTGGAACTGGATGATCTTTAAGGTCCCTTCCAACCCAAACCAATCGATTAGTCTGTGATTCCCAGCGGTGTTGGGAAGCTATAGATGCATGGGAAGATGACAATGAAAAACAAAACGAAGTGCCTACAGAAAACAGATTTAAAACTGCATTTCCGCATGGCAACAAAGAAACACGCTGCTTGGAAACATCCTTCCATTTGTGTTTAACATAATGGTGGTTGGAATTCCTGCCAAAGTAAACTTCAAAAATTTGTCTGCCATGGAGGAAAACCAAGCAAACTGGAGGTCTGTGTGCAGAATCCTGGTTCAAGAAGGTGAAGATTTCTTTGGTCCCTTTAGTGCCAGGTCATTTCAAACTTTTGTGCCTACATAGTTTCCTGTGCTTGCAAAACCTTCAAAACAATAAAAAAGAAAGAAAACTGGAAGGTGAAAAATTTTAATAACCCACTCCTAAAAATCAAAAAAGCCTTCCAACATGCCATGTGTACAAATATCACGAAGTGTGACAACTTTCTTATTCTATCAGTCTACTTCCAAAAGTTTGGCACCTTTGAAAGCAAAATATTATTTCACACAGTGCAGAGAGAAGGTTTATTTTTTTTTTTAATTTTTGCATAAAATCCAGGAAAAAAAGATGTATGTACAACGTTAATGCAAATTACACAATCTGTCCTCTTAGATGGCAGTTTCTGACCATTAACAACCGTAAATACAGATAAGACCTTTTATTCAATTATCATGCTAAATTTCACGTTTCTGTAAGCAGCACGATAAAAAAGCAGCTCAATCACTCCTCCCTTGCTTATCTGTTATCTGAAAACCACAGACAGTATCATTTCTGACACTAGAAAAATAATTGCAACTTTCTAGGCTGTGGCTCAGCTGCCCGAACAGATCGCTCTGCACCAGCAAAGGTTTTCCTTCTGCATCTCTCCTTTCCATTTAGCTCTTCTGCAGTTCCACGGTTTTAAGTTTGTATCTTCAGCACACAGACATCTGGGCAAACAGCAATTCCTGAAAGTCTGTTACTTATTCAAGATATTTCTCAAGGTATTTGTCACAGCAACCTCAGGATGTAAACTCAAATTGCAAAGCAGACTTTTAACTGCAACAGCATTGGGGAGAAAAAGAGGCTGACTGGGATTATTAGACAGCAACTCTCACTGAGCATTTAATTCCAGCATTAAATTCAGTCATGTATTCAGCTCATCACAACCAAACTTAGGTGGGACATGGTCCCAAATCCATGGAAATCAATAGGAGTATTTCATTCTGATTTCCCATAGAATCTTTGGGCACACCACAGCATTTTGAGCCAAAAACCTGCCTGCCCTTGCTGCACCTGAGGAAACTGCCCTTGCAGGCAGCGTGGATCCCACCATGTACAGAGTCAGCTCTGCAGTCCACGGCATCTGCCACAGAGCAAACCCTGACCCAGCTGGCTGCACATGAAAGCACACACAAAAGGTCTTGTGCACACTTGTTCAGCTGGTTTGAGAAAGAAAAAGAAGTTAGCGAGAAAATATTGGAGTTTTCTGTGGTTCCAAGACAGGTAATTTCTCCATTTTATTCCTACCTGGACCAGGAGAAGAGAGGGAAAACTAAACCAAAATGATCATATACCACTGCTTGTTCTCCATCTCTACCAGCCAGCTGCAGGAGCTGACGTGCAGGCACAACCCTGCCTGGCACCAGGAGGGACAACTGCTCTGTGGAGCTCTGCTGCAGCTCAGGGAAGAAAAAGGACCAAGGACTTACCCAGGGGATTCATCCTTTCACGTTTCAATCCAATGCAAGGCAAGAGTTCCCTGGGACCTCAGCTCCTGACGGCCACAGAACCAAGACTAGACAGAAAGGTCTTAGTAAGCACTGGCTTCCAGAAACTGCACTTCCACTCCTACCATCCACCTCCTAACTCCGCTGCTGCATTTGTGGCTGCCTTTGTTAGAACACTTCTGCAAATGAAAACAGATGAGTAACTATTGCTGCTTTAGCAAACTCCCAAGCCCATGGTCACTAATAATAGCTTTGTTCCTTTTATTACTAAACAAAACCAAAAAAAAAAAAAAAGTTTAAATGCTTGTATAAAATGCACATTGCTGAATGGTTTTTTTCATTGATCCAGGGCCGTTTCCCTGTATGAGCTTAGGCCCAGGACTCTCGAACAATTTCTGTGATCAACACGATGTGGAGCAATCTCAGGCTGTTTGAAGGGGCTTCCCTCACAAAAAAAAAAAAATTAAAAATCAGGTTTGGTGCTCTTTCATTGAGACATTGAGAGTTCAATTTAAAAATAAATCTGCTCAGAGACATTCTTGCACAAACTGGAAAGCAGAGGCAGGTCTGAGTTCCCTGGCAGCTGGTGGATCCAGGGAGGCAGAGGTGCTCCGGCAGCTCCCGGGCGCTGGCACGGCGCCGGCCCCAAATGCGCCAGCAGCAAACAGGTGGGACAGAGGGAAAGGGCAGCGTGTGGGGAAGAGAAAGTGGAGAAGGGCAACAAGAGAGGAAGAAAACGGAGAGGGTATGAAGCCATTGCTGTGAAATGACAGTGGGAGAATGACTGCAGGAAAGCCTTCCCTTGTGCAAGAAAAAAGAAACAAGAGAAAAGCTACAAGAAATACTTCTGGTACAAAATTCTGCTTTTCCTCTCTGCAATCAAATCAATTACAGGAACTTCCGAAAGCAATAAAAATAACTGGGTCCCAAATCACCCCAAGTCTGCCACGCTTTATTTGATGGAGCCTCCCACTACATATCCCCCCTTTGGCCTGGGATCTGCTGTAGCCTCCTGCTCCTCTGATGCTCATGCCCACGGCCAAGCAGAGGCCATGTCTCTCCCCTTCCTTCTTTTGGGTGGTTTCACACCAATCTTGGATTGAACTGCAACACAACTAAGCCCAGGGCCTCTGTTATCCTGCACAATGGTGCTGGAAAATGACTCAGAGCCACTGGGCTTTGGCTGCCCACGCTGGAAGGTGAGTAGAATCAAGAAAAAAAAAAAAAAAAGATGCTGAATATTCAAAAGTCAGGCCCACAGCATTTTAACATTTTTCACATCCTAAAGCTTCTGTGGGTTTTTAGTTTATTAATTTCTATTATTGGTCTGACTGCTGCTGAATGATCCCAAGCATCGCATGGATGGTTTTTTTCACAGGAAGTAACCAAGCCAAAAGCAGCGAAAGCATCCTCTTGTTCTTGTGTGAGCCCTTTTTTATTTTTTTCCTTAGTTTATTTGAACAATAGCACCATGAAACAGCCTACAATAATGACTGTTACAAAATAGGAAGCTGAATTATTAGGCAAGCTCTGTCTGTGTAACTCAATCAGCCTAGGGAGGATATGACAGGCACGACCAAGACAAAGGACTGGACTCTGTGACCCCAGGCATCTTTCAGGACTCTGTTTCTGAGTTATTAAGAGCTGAAGTTTAGTTTTGCTTCTTGATTAGAGGCACCATTCCTATTTTGCAGCAGCAAAGCACAGACATTTCCCAAGAAAGAGGATCACCAAGTGTGCACGCAGAAAGCAAACACTTTGGAGAGACTGGGATGAGAACTTTACCTGAAAATAAGGTTCAAAATGGAAATTCAAAGTTTAGTATTTAACCTTTTGAGCATAGAGGGGATACACACAGCAGGACAGATAAATCATGAGGTAGTCTTTAAGCAAATACCTAAGAACAGTTTTTTCAAAGCAACAAAAAATAAATGGTAAAAGTGGTCTTTAAGCAGCTGCAAGGTTCAACAGCACAGAAGTCCTACAATCGGGCCAAGAGCATCATCAGGACCAGCTCTGGAGGGATATATTTTGGACCAGACGACCAGTAACCAAAGGCAGCCACCCACCACCCTGTCATTACAACAACCCTACTGAAACTATGAAAATCAGGTCTAAGTGCTTGGCTGAGCAACGCTTTGGAGCCAACAGCAACACCAGAGACTGAGCAAGAGCAGTACAGGAACCTGCAAGTGAATCATTAACGAGCAATGACTTCTCCATTACTCACTGTGGATATAGAGTTACTGCGGCTAAGATTTGTTTCTAAAAAAAGGGACCAGCCACCAACATGAGCACCAACACATTCATCAAAGCCCAGCACAACGCGGGAAGGAAAGAGGAAGGCACAGCTATCGTCAGGCGTCATCCAAAAGAGCTGCTGGTTGAGGAAGGCTCCGTGGAGCAGAGCAGACCTGTCGGGAGCAGCATCTCACACCATCCCCTTCCACGGGGGTCACATTCAGGGGCTCAGGTCAATTGCGTGTTGATTTTACATCACACCAAGAAATTATTAACTCATTCTACAAAAGCCATACAACTGTCAGGCTACTGATAGAGATCAATAACCAACTACTAAAACGTCAACAGTTTGACCTCTAGGCAAGTGTTTCCACACCCCTTCACCCACATTCAACAGTAAATGCTCCCAGTACGTTTTCCCCAAGCATTTGTAGTCTGTGCTACTGAGACTAAGCAACAGGAGAACCGAGCTGACATTCTCAGCCAATCTTTAGGCAAGATTAGCAAGCAATTAAAGCTGTTGTATGAGGAATTTTAAGTGCTCTACAACTTCATGCCAAACAAGAGCTAGTCAAGCACTGGAATTTATTTTTTGCAATTCTGTTCTACACAGAAACAGAGATAAATTTAAAGAAAAGATTTTTTGAAGCAAGGATTCAACCAATTACCAAAACATCTATTACAGTTTAAATACTAATATATGCTGAAAGAAAATCTGCATCAAAAAGGGATGTGCAAAGCATTATGATTGCTTCCTACCAGAACATTTCAATTTCAACCAAACTGGGGGGGGAGTTTAATCACTTTTTGTTCTTTAGTTGGTAAAACATAATTAATGGTAATGCTAATTGCACCCTAGCCACTTTGGGTGTAGCACATCCTGGGAACACTTTTAAAGGCCAGAACTGAATCTCAGCCCCAAAAGCAAACGAGAGCTTTGCCATCCTGTACCTACAACCAGATCCACCAGGACAGGTAGCAGAGCCTACAGCTTTTGTCCCAAGAGCTGATCATTTAGTTCCAGCTAAAAAGTCTTCGTTAAGTTGCCAGGAAAACAAGACAGAGTAACAGAGAAAGCCACACATTTCATCAGGATAAGAGTTACAAGATGTTGAAGAGGAAAAGCTTGGTTTTACGTACAACAGAAAATAAGGCAGATTTGAGGAACTGTCACCCCCAGCAACAATTGCACAGCTTGCATGGGTCTGACAATAAGGGTTGAAAATAATGATTTTCATAAACACACTAACTGGAGCAGGAAAAAAATGTTACAATGAACAAAGCAAGTAAGCAAAGTTAAATAAGGTAAGTGAAGCCTGAGGTACAGTTTCAGACTGATCTGATGTTCACATAAGGAATGCTCTAGTGAAGATTAGGGGTGAGAAACAAGAAGTCATTAGCTCTTCTTCAAGGTTCATGATTCAAATCTGACAAAACACACACTTCAGTGTTTCCAAGCTTAAAGAAAATTCCAGCAGGGTCACAGAAGACGCTATTTTTAGCTGGCTTAATCTCTGTGCACTCGAACACAGCTTTTGTACATGCACATATTTTGTTAGCACTTAAATAAATAAAAAAAAAATCTCTGCTACCAAAAACTTAATCATCCACAAGTTCTAAAAATGCAAATGAGCTTTCCTCTTAATATTAGCTGCTTTTGACTGAACAGCACTGAAAAACAGCCTATAGCTTTTCCAGCCAAAACTGCTATCAGAAAAAACCCCAGGTCCTGGAAAATATTCAGTGACAAAACCGAGAAAGAAGAATGTGGGAAGTTACCAGCAATTAATTTCTTCAATAGGAAACAAACTCTTCCCACCCACAATGTACCTATCAGTACAGCTGAGAATGTTCTGAAACCTGGAACATCCAGGCGGTGAAGTGCATTGGGAAGTGCCCAGCATCGGCAGCTGGAAGGGAAGGCAGCAGCCCCGCACTGCTAAGCCCTCTGACAAAAAGGAAATACATTAGAAATCAGTGGGCCTGCCTTGGTTCCTGGCTGGCTGCTCACGGCCAAGATGGTTTAGATCTGGGGCTGTTAGAAGGGCAAAGCAAAGGGGTCACACGTCTGTGTACACTGAGCCAAGGGATTGGTCAGATGACCTTAAACGGTCCCTTCCAACCCAAATTATTTCTGGTCTAGAAACAGTGACATTTAATCCTTTTCTTAATTTACTGATCATATACTTAAAAATGTTTTGTTCATCCACATCAGAAAGGTTTCAGCCATAGGATCAAGAATGACGTGGCCCAGGCACTGCATCACCCACTGGAAAGATCAATAAGAACATTTATAGTTGCAACAAGACTGTTGCTACTCTTCAGTAACTCCTCTGTGCATATATTGCTACGCAGGCTCTACACAAGTCATTTACTCTCTGGACCCCTGTTGTTAAATTCTTTATTAATCCTTATAAGTTTGTCTGTTGACCTACTGTAATTTTAAGAGAGTCAGAGATTGAATGTTTATACCAGCCACACTCTTTTAATAGAATTAACTAGAGATATCATGTAAGCTTTTAATAATGTTGACAACTACTAAAATTCAGTTAGCTGAGCCAACAAGAAACCACTGAAACCTTACACATGTTCTCCTCTCCTCATCAAGCACAGAACTGCATGTGGAGGCAGCAAATTTCCTGACTGCTTTCTTAAACACTAATGGATCAAATCTGACTGCACTGAGAGGCTGAACTCCCCTTCTTCCCCCTGAAACAAGAGTCAACCTTCAGCATTTTTCCTGCTCAAACCCAAAACATGCGCGCACACACACAGAGGTTGTTCAGCATACTGCTAATTCCACAACAGTGCCAGTGTCCCAGAACACTTTTTATCACCTTTAAGCAAGTTTAGGAAAAGATTATGGCTTGGAGAAGCACCTTCTTTACTGAACATCAGTATCAGTGACAAGTCCACAATACTGAGTTAATAGTTATTCAGAACTGAAAACAGAAGTACTTGACCAGTATAAATGCATTGGAAAAAATTAATCAGACTCAGTCAGAATCTCTCCCTGTTAGCTTTCTGTAGTGACAGAAATCTTCTAGCATAATTCATAACCAGCCATCATTTCTCTTAAGGTACGCCCCAAGGAAACTTGATGTACATCCAAACTTCTGCAAGCTTGCTCCTTTCTGTTGGATGCATCTTTCATTTTCCCTAAGAGTGCAAATCATGTTCTGGAAAGGCTACAACATGCCAGGGATTCTTAAAATAGAAAGGCTGTAGCTGGTGATACTGCAAATATAAATACAGCTATTGGTATAGCAGTGGGAGTAATAGCAGTGACATGGACCCAGAGCAGCCCAGTGGCCAAACTCTGCTGGCAAGCTGCCCATGGCTTCCCAAAACACAAGCAGGAGAAAGAGAACTGCCATTTAACAGTCTGAATGGGCATAACGCACACCAAATGAGTTGTGGCAAATTCACAGCACAATCTAACCCTTGGGCTTCAACGTTTCTAAATTTAGGTGTTTCAGTGCAGGAAGGGAGGTAGGAGAGCTACAAAAATGCTTTAGTAAGGTAGCAGAGTGAGCCGATTGCAGGTCTGTGTAATTTTGACCTTGCTGTACCAAAAAAAAGCATTTGCAGTTGGCAGCTGGGGCATTGTGTCCAAGTGCCACTTTGGTATGAGCAGGGAAAAGCACAACCCTGGCTTTCTGTGATTGCAGCCTTCAGAGAAGGATACAAACACCAAAACAAGAACATCAAAGAAAAAAACGGACTGAGAAAGGCTTATCCACCAAACTAGCAAAGCCTGTGAACCTTAAAGTCTGCTTAAAAATATTAGATGTCAAAGTTATCAAAGCACACCACCAGTCAGAACTGTGGCCAAGTCTAATATAATAATGTCATGTTTATTTTTGTCCCTGACTCCAGACTAGGTGCTCCAGCTATATTTGTGATTCTTGTAGCATTTTTAAGGAAACACACACACACTGACTGAGCAGAGCAGTAGAGGGTGTACTAGATGATCTATTCCAGACAGCACCCTCGCTGCATCACCAAGTTAATAAGCAATTTCAGTCAACAGAAATACCAGAGCATATCTTGAGAAACACTTTCTCCAAGCATTTTTAAATAACTGTTTCTATTGGACTAAGGACAAACAACATTCCATAGGTTTTGGAATAATTTAGTGAGCCTTGTTTGATAAACTAAAATAAAACAAAAATATTTCAAAAACTTCATCTAATAGGTGACTAAGCCTTCAGACATGCGATGATCTGGCCAGTGGTCAGAGCCACCGAGCACAGAGTCCATGTGGCAGTGTCACTCAAGCTGTCAGACACTGCAGCACAAACATCTTGACACAGTGAGTCCTCCCAAAACTTCTGAAGAAAACACTCATGAACTCTCTGAGTTTCTGCACAGCACAGAGCACTGGTGCGGAGAGGAAAGACTCCAGTGCCTCAGCACTTGCCTCTGTTTCAGCTGCATTGTCACTGACTAGAGCACAAGTATTAATTTCTAAGCAGAAAACAGACAAGCCAGCAAATCCCACAGAAGCCCCCACTTCTCACATCACCTCCCTAAATCAGGCTTTGAGCTTCAAGATAAAGTTGCCTGCCTGTCTCTATCCTCTCTTTTCCTCCTTCCAGCTTGGTCTTTTCTTACCCCTCACCCCACCCTCAGGATGACAAGCTGCAGATACCATGAGCTGGACTCAGGCACCCACACAGAAAAGCCATTGTTTAAAGATCTTGGGCCCGAACTCCGAGACTCAAAGGAGACGGCTCAGACCACCCTTGGTCAGTCTCGACAGTATTCAGTACAGCTCCTTTGCCTTGCCTAAATATAAAGAAAACCAGGACAGATGACTGCAGGATGCATCCACAAAGTACTTGTTAGGAACACCTGATGAACAAACATGTTCAGGCGAGACATCAAAAGTTATATTCTTATAATAACAAAAAGCGATGTGCTCGCAGCCACGACGATCACAGGGCATGAGCAATGCAGAAGTTTGCAAGGAGGCTGCTTCATTAGATCAACAGCAACACTTGGAGGGGAAAGCACAAGCTTTTAGCAGACAAATTCTTCATTAGGCTTCCCGGTGCTCACAGCATTCACACCTCCACCAGGCTCCAAAATAGACCTTTTTGGTTTTGGTACTTCTCACACGAGACAGAAGCAGGGCACTGGACAAAGCCATTTCTCTCCTGTGAGCTCTGCATGGTTATATTCCAGTTCCAGCATCTACAATCTCACGTGATTAAGGAAAACTACCAAACTATCAGAAAACACTTTGCTTGATGGCTGACCAAATCGAAAATTACATGAAGTGCACTGCTGTTCCAATAGCATGTCAACATATGGATCATCTTTAGAAACAGAGTTTTTTCACATGCTATTGGTTGCATAAACCAAGAAAAATGCTGCTATTGTGGAACAACTGAGATGTTTCTAAGATTAAGTTCATAAGGCATTAATTGATTCATTTCCACTGCATTTTTCAGGAGCCCAATTCTTAGATGCAAAGCCAACTCTGTTTAAATTCAATTACTTTTGGGGAGGGAGCGGGTGGGTGGACAGGAAATAAAAATTTATGAACAGAATAGAAAAATGCAATCAAGCCTCAACTTCCAATTCAGTTTTCCTTTGCTGTATGATGGGAACATGCAAATTCAAGTCATCACATCTGAATTCCTCCTCTTCCATGACAGAGGCACAGCAAGGCTTTACCATCACCAGCATCACGCAGCATGGCCTTCATGCTAAATCCTGGTTATCCCACTTCTAGCCACAGAAGCAAACAGTTCTGAGCAAACAGGCAAAAATAAATCACAGTGAGATGACAGCTACAAAGCACACATTATGGTTAGTCTGGGTCATGAACATAAGAATTAATGGATAGCAAACAGAGGATAAAAGAAAAAAAGTGACAGAGAGGTCAGAATCACTTGTCACCCTATCCTGAACACAAAACAAACTCATGTCCTGCCGCAAGTGCTTGCTCTCCCATCCTAGCCCAGTCTCACAAGTGGACAGATAGCAAAATCCTTACAATTGCCACTTGTTAACAAAAATTTCTTAATACAGAAAGCAGCCTCTCCTGGTCCTGCAAGCTGAATTTGTAACTATTATTACCATTCTTGTTTTCTGTATTATTTTCCTATCCATTGCACCCCAAATTAAGTAAGTTCACAAAACAAGAGCTGGGGGGATCATCCTCGGGTTTGTGCTGTACAAAACACTATACAGCAGAGAGGTATAGCTGGGATTCCTTTACACTGTGGAAACACAATGAATCAAGATCTGGCTATTAGGCACAAAGCTACAGAAATTTCATTTCTTCAACAGTGTAAGGAGAGGACAGAGAATATAGTGAAAAGAAGAAAATATAGTACAAAAGGAAGAATGTAGCACAAGAGGCCTTCTCCTTCAGGAGAAAAGGGCACAGGAAAATGCAAGAAAAAAGAGATACAGAGAAGAAGCTGCCAGGACGCAGTCGGTGTGTGAGGAACAATCCCAAGGGATGTGGCACAGGTGGAGTCTGAAGCATCAGCAGCATGAGAGAGGTAGCAGACAGGGCAGGTGAGGTAAGAGGCAAAGAAAGACAGGACCAGAAAAGTGTGAAGAGCACAACAGAGTACCATCATAGTAAAGATGGAAGAATACTTGTCAGGGTGTATGCAGAGACAGACAGATGGGACAAGAGATGAATATTTACGGGCCCAGGAAGAACTTAACCATCAGATCTTAAAAGAAGGGAAGTAATGTAGAAAATGAAAGCACTGAAGAATTGAGAAAGTAAGGACAAGAAACCCCAAAGGCTATTGGGTTTGTTCTGTTTAAGGAAAGGACAAATGTTGTGTAACAAAATCTAAATGGCAGCTTTGCGGATTGAGCTGCTCAGAGTTCACTCTCCGTGCATGGGACCATGAGAAGAGCACTTCCCAGACACAGACATGAGCAGACAGTACAGAAACTTCCCTTCCCAGGAACCTGAAGGATGAGAGGCAGCCTGCTGTTGCTGTTATTGTCTGCCAGGTCTCTCCAACCCAAAGCTCCAGCACTGACTATTGAGCTATCCCCACCTGTCAAAGAATATCACTGCCAGTAGCTTAAGGCCATGATTACCAGTAATTGCAACTAATCCAGCTCTGGCTGCATGGAAGGAAAGGTTGTTCGTGTTCTGAAATATTCTGCAATAAACTCTTATTTTACAAGCTCACAGGAGAGTTTTACTTGATGGCACTAACATCAGATGAAATAACTACAGGACTCGGCGAGGACAAGGATTCTGTTCCTCACTGCTGCTCATCTCCATCACCTGAGGGTAAGCTGCTCCCTTCTCTCTTTCTATTTCCCCATTTGCAAAGCAGGAATAATGATAAAGGCCTCTTCTATAAGGCATTTTTTGAATTAGAAAACACAGCCACTGTTGTCCAAGAGCAAACAATGGTCCCTGTTCTAAAGGAAATGGAGAGGGGCCAAATGCTGGGATGTATAATCCAAGCAGAGCTGCACCAAGGGAGTGCAGTCTGGCAGAAGGTACATGGCAGGCCCAGAGATGCTCAGCAGCACTGGCACGAAGGGGAGGAAACACACCCCCCTCCCTGACTGCTGTCCCCCTTCCTCCCTGCACCACCCAGAACAACACTCCATGCACATAACGTTGCACTGCTCAAGCAGCTCAGCACTGACCGTGTTTAAGCTCCAGACGTATAGATAAAAATAATTACGAAAAATGCTGGGATGCTGGAAAATTTGCTTTCATATTCACAGCATGTTCCTTTTGCCTCTGCAGTTCTCTTCTGACGCCTCTGCCCAGATGCGAACCGAAACTGGTTAAGTAACAGTGCAGTTCACCCTTGATGATGCAGAGTTTCTAATGAGGGACTTCCCAAGAAAATAATACCCAGACTTTGAGTAATAATTATTCATACATGTTATAAATAAACACAGCTCCTAATACTTTTAATTAGATGGTTTCCACCGACAAGTTATGTTCCCTTTAAATATTTACATTGTGAAAAGAAACCATACAGCATTTATGCAGAGATGGAGGAGTTGAAGAGTGGACTTACGTCAAAATGGACTTACTGGTGACCCTATCACAGCTTTCTCTTTCTCACTAGGTAAAAAGCTGATGAGGACCAAAAGCATTAATACACTCTATTGCAAACATATGAACAAAAATAATTGTTTAAATGGGTAAAGGTTTACCCATCTGCATTAAAAGTTACAATAACATTTCAAAGTATTAAACAAAGCAGCTGCTGAATGACTTGTTTCTGCAATTCCAACTGACAGCATCCCGTACTCAGAGGCTTTTATTTTGCCACATTCCCTTGAGCATATTGGGTATTTTACCCACTGTCCCACTACTTGAAAACAGTTTATTTATCAAAGTCACAAAGCCTAAAGCTCTGTCTGTATTTCCCCTTCCATATTAGCATATCAGGGGAGTTATGCATATTCACTCCCATGTACACCAAATCTCTATCTGCTACTTAATTACTTGTTTGCACTGCCACAGCACCCAGGAGCAGTCAACATCAATCAGCATCTTGTACAAACAGCATCACACAAATAGCAAACATGACCACTCATGTCCTGAAAAACTTTAATTATAGAAGACAGACAACATAAGAAACATGAGGGGAGACAGAAGAGTGCCTGGAGACAGCAGCAGTCCTTACAATAGATGCTAGCCAAAGGGTTTGTCTTTTTTAATAATGATAAAAAACCCTAACTACTTCCTACCATGGATCTCTTCTTCCCTTTGAAGGAAGGAGAAATATCTTTTCCGTATGAAATGGTCAATTCATTTTGGTGCAACAAGGCCAACACAAAGTTTCACTCGAAACAGCATTGTAGCTGGGAGTCCTCCCTCTCCTTCCTCCCCAGGTGCTGCTCCGGTGATCCTTCCCCCTCATTTTCTTTGAATGAAGTTGATTTTATGCCATGCTGCCATAGAAGTGTTGCAGCAGAAAGTATCTCAAGATCATCTTTACCTGCCAATTTATCTCCTGCACTGCAAGCTGAAGATCTCGAGGGAAAGAATGGAAGACAGATGGCAAAAAATAAGCTAACAAGTCTCTTTCTGTAAGAGCACCTTGTTAAACAACAACCCAAAGAAACTGGAGAGATGGGGCAGGAAAAGACAGTGAGTTAAGAAATGCAGGTAAGCAGATTCAGCCAGACACCTGCTGCAAAAGCTTTGTGAGATGACTCACCCAGTGTTCTGTTCCCCTCTCCAGCTTAGCTCAACACTGGATCAGAGGGATGAGCTACACATCAGGAAAAAAAGGGTGGAGTTGACAGAACATTTCCTGGGCAATCACAGGAGCAATAAGCAGCCTGTTTGTCCACCCAGTGCAATTACAGGAACATCAACACTGCTCAAACACACTCAGCATGCAAGAGAGCTCTGAGAACTGCTCCATCAGCCTCAGCTGCCCGAGTGCAAGAGGCTGGACAGAATCTGTCCCTGGAACAGCAAGCTCCGGAGTACATGGCATCCACTGGGAACAGTGCAGAAGCTCCTTTGTGCCACCAAGAGCTGTAAAAACACGACACCCACTCTCTGCCATCTCTCAACTTGCAGCACAGTTACCTAATAAAATCATTTTAACTGGCTCACAAAGATAACGATCATGGAACGCGATCTGTTGGACACAGCAAAAGCTTTGGGAAGGTGAAGCAGATGTGCTGTAACACAAGACAAATATGGAATAGTGACTTCCAAGGTGGGAAGGGAGAAGGTGAAGAACATGTAGGAAATTATGGCAGCCAGTTCACTTTACTAACAGACAAAACCAGCTCCACATTGCAAGAGCAAGTATGGGAAGAAAGGGATGGGGAGCATCCTGGGGACAGAAGATGGACATGGAAGGATAAGGAAAGTTCTCACAGCTAAAGATATATTTGACATACTTAATTTCAAGCCAGAAAGAATGGGCAAGAGACAGATTCTAAAGGCTTTGAGTCCCTCTTTGTACTGCATAAAAGACCTAAGGATCGTGTAGGGATGCAGTCCCACTTATTCCATCAGAAGGGCCAAAGGCACATACACAACAAAGAGAGGGACTGAAGCCAGAGCGAGGAGATTAAGCAGAAACTCACCTTGACATCAGCTCCCAGCCAGCTGCTGACGCCTGCCCTAGAAACCCTCCCGAAAAAGCTTCCTCCAGGCCGGAATGTCTCACGCTCCCCTGCTGTCTTGTTCCCCGTGGAACAAGACTCCCAATATCCCATCACCTCCCCTCACACATCCAGCCAATACCTTCACATCCTGTGCTATTCATCTTTCTCATCTTCTCTTCATCCTCATAGCAGAGCTATTACCTACAACACTCCTAATCACAGTTAATTGGGTGTCTGCTATATGGAAGAGATCCATAATCTTCAAAGCATCTCCCAAACAAACTGGAGCAGAAGAGATTTCCCCCTCTGCTCAAGGCATTTGGCAAGAGCACAGCAGCAGACATTACACCAAGTAGCCTTTTTGTTTCCACTCCCTGAGTCACAGCCCTATGCATCAAAGATTGATTTCACACCTATCTGGGATGAATGAGCTTTCCTAAACGTTTATTACATGCTTAAGAGAAAAAAAAAAAAAAGGCAAGGGGAAGGTATGACTCACCAAGTATTTGCTAATCTATAGCTGATCTTCAGAAATTATTACATGTGTATCATGTTTCAGACATAAACTTGCAGATTTCAACACTTATCTCAGACCTACAGCACAGCACTCTAGAGTTTTGGGTTATCACAGCTGCTGGATGGACAAACCACACACAGTAGCCTTCTCCAGGAGATATAAAAATACCAAGGTACACAGATCAGTCAGAAATAAAAGGCTTCCTCAAAATTACATACTTATAGATTCAAGGCTTTTTTCTTGAACTCTGCTGTAATCCCTACTCTTTTCTATTAGTGCAAATGGCAGCACAGACTCAGCAGATTCAAGTTTATTTTATTTCTTTTTAACCACCAAAATTCTTCTCAGGTTTTCAGAAGGACCATGTTGTCTCTTCCCATCCTCAAAGGTATTTGGCACAAGAAGAGGCAACGCCTGAACCAGAGCTGAACAGATAAACTGTCTCCCTTGGCTGGCTGAATCACCATCTTAAATTAAGCACAAGAATATGGAAAATCCCAAGCTTTCCTTTACCTCCCCATATTCCTACTCCCTGTTTCAAGGGGGAAGTCCTATACAATTTCAGGAATCAGTTTTGCCCCCAGGTACAGACAAGTAAAGTACATGACAGCAGGCTCCAGATTCCTTGGCCCAGCTATGTTTTCCTCTCCCAAGAGCAGACCCTAAAGTTACTTTAGGAGATGAATCCACGCAGAATCCAACCACACAGGTGGTCTTTATGCAAGGAAAGGGACTGTAACACCTAGAGCCAGACTCAGAGCAGTAGCTCCTTGTTTAGGGAACCTTGCAAATAGCCCAGCACAGATTTTTTGCACCACAAACACTGAAGCCTGCAAAAGCTGAGCAGAAAGAAATGCCACCTACGGAAAAAGTTTTAAATTGCTGAAAAATTCATTTTTCATTGAAACCACCAGGGTGGGAAAGTGACAACTCCCAGGGAGGTTGGACCTACCATAGCTAGGGGTGCTACAAACTGAACTCCCGAATTAAGAGGATGAGAATTGACTCTGCAGACCACACCACCAATCCCAGAAACAACAGCTACTATCAAGTTCAATGAAAGAAAGTACAAAACCCAGTCATCAGGGAAGCTTATCCCTTGCTATTCCCAAAGCACAGAGCTGTGTCCACTCCAGCAGATGCTCACTTGCCTCAGAGTTATCCAAGCACATCCAACTCTGCCAATCCCTCAGCAGCAACCCAAGAGCAGTGATATTCACAGGACACATGTAAAAGGCTCCTTCTCCCAAGCAAAGTCACACACATTATTCCACACACTTTCACAGAAACTCTTTTTTTTCCTTGATCATCCAAAGATTTAGGACTGTGCTGTCCCACATACAAGAAATAATGCAACCTTAACAACAAAAGTTAAAACATGCACAAAAATAGAGATGTAAAACCTCAACATCACCATTTCTCTAAAATTATAACTTATCATATATAAGCTACTGGACATCGACGCAGACAGAAGATAAGTAATTCTGCAGTGTTCACACCTGATGCAGAACCTCCATGTTCCACTGTCACCTGTCAGATGTGATGGGACACAGAAAGGACATCATGGCAAATCAAGTTATGCCCCTTAATCTCCACCAAAACAAGGTGGGTTTTTTGTTTGGTTGGGGGTTTTCTTGTTTGATTTGGTTGGTTGGTTTTGGGGTTTTTTTATACTTTCTCTCATTTTTTCCCTTTTACTTCAGCAGATCCAAAGCCTTTTTGCTAGTTTTGACACTTTCTTTTCCCCAGCCATATTTTTACTGTGTGTGGGCACTTGAATTCTCTTTGATTACAAAAGAATTAAGCACTCAACTACCTTTAAAACCGTGTTTCTTTTCAGTACGTTGTTCCTATTGTATTTCTTTTATGTTCCCCTTCAATGGTTACTAACATACCAAGCCCAGGTCTTTGTTTTTTTTAAATGAAGCAGACCTCCTGACAGCACTGGCAACAGAAACATTGCTTGAACAGAGGAACCAACAGTTACTCTTAACAGTGTATGGTAATGAATGAGACAATCTCCATTAACCCTGGCTAATAACCACAGTTTCACACCCTACAAAAGTCCTGCTGCTTGGCAAAAGAGGAACAGGCAACCTTCAATTAACTCTTTCTTTCTTGTTTAAATATAGTTTCCTGAGTTTGCTGGTGACCAAATCCCGTTTGCCTAACTCATGAGAGCATTTTATTTTAGTGGGAAAACTCTGAGAATTCGACTTTCATTCAAATAAAAACTAAAATTGACTTCAGGTTCTCTTACGGGCTTAATGTCACTAGGCAGGAGTCTGCATCTTTTGCCAAGGCATTAAATCTTCCTCCCCACCAGGTAAATTCTCACTGGCTAACAGCTGGAAAAGAGCTGGATGACTGACACACGAATCCGACAACTGAAAATAATCAGATTGATCTGTTATTCCCATTCTTGCCAGCAAGTGTTGCTGTTTACCAAGAGAAAGAAGGAATGGGGGGGAAAAAAAAAAAAAGAAAAAAGAAAAAAAAAAGTATTGCTAAATTTTCTTATTGTGTTTGTACCCAAATCTTTCCATGCAGAATTCTGATTCATCAGTTGAAACTCCGTGTGGCTTCAGAAGGATGTGCTTTCAATAGCGTCTGAAAGCAGAAAGCTTGTAGACTATTTTCTGAAAAAAAAGAACATGCATATGATCTTCTGCAGTGTTGATAAGCACATAGCAAATGCCCAGGGAGAAAATTTGTGTGGGGAGATAACTGCAGAAACTATTCTTAGTAACAGAGTTCTGCATCTGTTAAACTAACTCTGTTGGCACTGCGCTGAAAATTTATATTCACGAACACGTGTTCCAAATGTTGTGAAAAAGATACTATTTTAAATCCTGGTTTATGTAACCTGAAACATCTCTGAGAGCTCATGGAGGTATTTTTATTGCGTACCAAGGAGGAGCAGAGCCTGGTGGTCCCCAGCACAGGGGGGATTCAAACAAGAGCCAGCGGTGTGAAGGCAGCAGAAGCCCTCAACTTAAAATCCCAGCAAAAGGCAGAGCAAAGCCCCACCACCCACAGAAACAGGTTATACAATCACAGGCCTAAACGTGGATGAAAACTAAGGCTTTAAAACTGGTGTTTTGCTGTTTAAACCACTGTCACGCAGCCCAGGGAATTCATCTTTAGCAAAACATTTAAGCAAATCCTTGATGTTCAGGATATCAGGACATTCCATTTTCTGATCATGCAGCAACATAGGATTCCCAGGCAAGCCCTTAAGAGGCCTGCAGATGAAAAAAATATAGTGCAAGCCTCATGTGTGACAGTGAGTAAGATGGCAAATTCATCTGAAGACAATGAAGCATTAGATCCCCAGTTCTAACAGACAATTTTATTGATCAAATTTCAATAGTTGTTTGAGCCATCTTATTTCACTCTGCAAACTACTTTTGGCAGGAGAAAAGTTCATTACCGACTTTTTATTCCCTTCCAGCATCAGCCATTTTTGCAAGTCCTCCCATAGCATTTTATTTTTGGACACTCTGAGAAGCTGGCGTAGAAGGTTCCTCTCTCCCCAATACATTGACAGTGCCTCCAAAGGCAGATCAAGCAGAAACCATGGCAAACTACTCATTTTCAGTAACTCCTCTGTGGTTGTGCCTCTAAGTACCAAACAGAACTGGACCCCTGGATGCAGCTGTAAATAATTGCTGTCAAATGGAATGAGGCCGCCCACCTCCAAACCCATAGCTGAAATCTCATCAAATGGCTGAGAATGGTCTCTGTGTTTGACAGCATCTGAAGACCACTTTTAAGTGCAATTATAAGTGAACATATGAGAGACTCAAAGTCTGAAAGATTTTGGAGAAAGAAAGAGCGAGGAAAAAAAATAGAACCTGAAAGTTGGACGGACTCCAGCAAAACTGATTTTTACTCGGTTAAACAGCCAAAAGCAGTATTAGATTGTACCACCCACACCAGACTTGCTCATAACCCCTTCCTCCTGGCTCTCAGGGGCCATATTTTGGTACCCATTTTGAAAAGCAGCCTCCTTCTTTAACCACCTTCTATCAAAACGCTTTTTCTGAAAAGCTGATGGTACAGACAGGCCCTACAGTAGTCGCAGAGAAGGTATTTTTTCCTGCTAAGCCATCCTCATGGCAACAGTCAGAAATACCCTTCAGTAACCCCTACGTGTCAACAAGCTCCATTCCAGCCCAGGCTGTTTGGTATAGCAGTTCTTTCACAAGTCTCTGGTGGGACTGTAAATTCTGGCAGTGTCAAATACATTTCCTTTTATTACAAAACCATTTTGAAGCCATCAGAAAGATTTCTCATTTGTAAACTAGCACTTCTATATTTAGGATGTTACTTGGATTACAGATTTATTTTTTCTTCCTGACACTGCAGAAATGGAGGAAAATAAAAGGCAGGAACACTAGCAGAGGCGAGCAGGCAACTTTTCAAACACTGGAAAAGGGTTTAAGTTCTTGGAGAAGGGGACTGTTCCTCTCCATTTGGAGGAAAGGCCAAATTCCCAACTTCCAGATGAAACACTGTCCCTGATTTCACCCCTCTGTAAAATGGAAACTCTTCCTCTGGCCAGGCTCACCTGCAATGTGACTTGTGGTCTGAAAGCAAAGGGTCAAGGTGTTACAGGGATGCGGGGAGAAAAACTAAAGATTCGTTGAGTGCCCAGTCAGGAGAGGACCATAAACTTCCATAACTCCCTATTTCTTCTCTCCTGAAAGCACAAACACAACCTACCAACCCCTCAGCCAAACCAAGGGAGGCAGATCCCCCTCACAAGGCATCTGCTCCCCAGACACAGTAGCCTTTTAGAAGTACTGGGCTAAGTTGCTTCAACATGTACACTGAAGTACATCATGATATGGACTTTGTGAATCAAATAAAATATGACAAATAGCTGATGAAAGTACAGATTCCAGTTTTTCATCTAAACTAAGTGGGAGAATAAACAAGTCTCCTGTACATGCAAAAATGAACACAGCTTGGCACGAGAGACTGCTAAATAAATTCTGAATCAAACTAACAAACACAACTGACAGGATAATAATTAATATCCCATGTAAAGCAAAACTGTTTCTTATGGACTTGGGAGATTTTGATGTCTTGGACTGGATTCTCCCAACTCAGATGAGTTTGTTTTCATCAATTCTGGAATAGCTGGCTCAATTACCTTCTCAGAGTAAAGTATATCCAAGATTTTGATTCCTTGACTAAAACCTGCTCTGTAGCTAAAACTAACACCAAGGCCTACCCAAATGGCTTGGTACAAATAAACTGGGGGAGGGCTGCATACATTACTTCCCAGATCTCTGGATAGACGTTTTTTGGGGGAGGAGGGCACTGTTCCAATAGTTTCTTAAAATTATGGCAGCAGAACAGAGTGTGAAGCTGGGTGGCAAGGAGCTGCCAACACATCAAGCACTTGCAATGATTCATTAGTCCACACTTTGACGAGTTGTTCCTGGGTTTGAAACAACGAGAGAAAGAAGGAACGAGACATCCAACCTGCCAGAGCTCGGCTGAGTGGTACCCAGATCCCAGGTGCTGGAGAACGCATGGCAGAGGCAGAGTCACATTCTGTCCTGTTCAGCACCCTGTCTCCAGTGGGAAAGGACATAAGCCCAGCTACTCTTTGTGCTCTGCTCCCCTCCAGCATCCACAGTCATTAACTGAGGGATAGAGCAACCCCAGCCCAGCTGTCTTCAGTGTCTGGTCTGTCGATGAAACTGCCCAATCTTTTTGAGCCTTCCAGTACAATCTACCTCCACAGCCTCCTGAGCAACCAAATCCACGTGTTAAGTACCTGATTAAGCTTATTACTTTCCCTACAAACCCATATTATTTAATTTCATGAGTTTACTTTTATTATAATCCAGGCAGATATCTCATGAAATGATGGAAAAGTGGTTTTCATCTTGAAGTCATATACATTAACTGGTAGAAGAAAGAATAAATCAAGAGAACAGCCATTGGCAAGGGACCACTTTGATGGCTCAGCATTTGTGTTCAATCATGATCTAACATCTCTGCCAGTGTATTTCCTTTGAATGAAAACATTACCATAATTTCCTATTTATTGAACCCTAATCTCTGTTTTTCCTATTAAAGCTTTTTCCAGGTTTCCATCCTCCCTTTCCCCACAGAAAGGGTCTTTGAAAAGTTTTTATCAAATGTAATGTGTAATTTAGCCTGCTCCAGCTATTTCCAGATGGCCTCCAGTGTGCTGAAGTTATAGACTCATGATTTTCCAATGGAGAAGAAACAAATGGAAGTAAGGCAGGATTTCCAAAGCAAGAACCTCGCAAGTACCTCAGGAATTACAATACTTCATTTCTTGTAATAAAATCACACTGACTTGGATTCAGTTCACAGAGATACCAAACACTCCCAATGACTTCACCCTTGTCTCCAACCCAAACAGCTTTTTCATGGAAAGAGGGCCACGGCACATGCAGGTATTCAGACTGTCGGCACATCTTACTGGAATCTCTTGCCTGAAAATCCAGCCATTAACACATGGAAGAATTGGAGCAAGTGCTTCTATTTTTATCATACACCATCTTTTCCGAGCTATAATGTTCTCTGCATTAAAGGTATTTGGCAAAAGACAAAAAAAAAGACAGAAAATTGTGAATCAGGATCAAGAACTACACCACAGAGCTTAGCCTGGCCATCAGTATGATGGTACTGTTTTCTCCGTAGAATCCTCATTCAAGTTTTGTGCTGCACAGTACAAATATTTCTGCAAAAGGAGCTCCTGAATAGCATTATCAGGCAGCTCTTAAAGGAGGACAGCCTGGAAAATCAGGAGACAAATGTGTCTCCATGTTCCTGACTGATACCAGAAGCATCAGTAAAGCAAGTATTCTTCTGCTTTCGTTACAACAGGTTTTGTCGCTTCGCCACAGGCATTACTTCCTTGGCATGTCACATCTTACCTGAGACCCTACACCTGTCCAAGGCCCTGCTGCCGTGAATCTCTGAGCCGTACTGAACCACCACAAATACCCAAAGGGACAGGGCTGGGATCCAGAGCCACAGTTTCCTGATGCTCGAGAAGGAAAGCTGGATGATGGTCACCAACAACGCCACATTTCTCCAACAACTTTCCAGCACTGCTCAGTGCTTTATCTCACTTACAAAGGAAGATCCTCAGTGGTACCTCCAGGTGTACCTGCCCTGACCAAGTCCATCAAGAGCTCTCTCCTGGGCAGGACACGGAGCAGGGTTCTGCCAACAGCGAGGCAGTGGGTGCATTAGGACTCCATCCTATCATGCTGACAGCTCTGCCTCATTGTTTCCCCCTGCAGCCATCTGCTTCTCATGTCTTATTCTCAGATGGCAGAGCTGCTGTGAAGCAGCCCACCACCTCCCCTCATGCTCACATAGCACCTACCAGCAGCACGGGACGCTGCGTCCCGAGCAGGGACCCAAAGTGTTACAGTAGAATAAGTCATAACACACAGAACAAAAGCTGTTTACAGAAGATGGTCTTGTTAGAGCTTCCCAGATATACTGCCGACAAAATAATGTCACGTTTCATCACCATTTCCCTGATGTGTGTCAACAACAGGAGAGCCCTCTTCAACCAGTACAGCTGAAAGCACCCTGTATCAAAGCTGTAGGTCTATATTCAAAGCTGCTGAGGAGAAACAAGGTTTATATTCTGATTAATTGTTCAGGATGAAAATATGGGCTCTGACATAATGCAATAGCTATTTTGGCACAACTTTTGAGGAGCATGAGTAAGCAGCCTCTCCTAATTGATGTGCAGATCCTGGAGTGGGTAGTAACTGCATAATAGCTTCATGTTGTCTTCTGAAAGTTAACACAGATGTGAACCCTGTCAAACTAGTCCACAGTTACCACAGCAGCAGCTACTCACTGGAAGAATTTAACCCCATTTCATCCTTGATCTACATTTTCTGTCTTCCATGGAAAATGGATTAACCCAGGATGACTTGGCCATCACAGCCTCAGTCAACACAAATGGTTCCAGGCCTCAGTGGTGGCATCCTGCAGTCCATCAAAACCCCTTGGCTAAACAAGTCACCATCCAGCAGAGGAGCAGACAGAGCAGCCACGTGTGCTGTTAGACAACAGCCAACGTGTTCTAAGACAGTTTAGCCTAGTCTGTAGTCAGAGGGGTTAGTGCTAACCTGCATTACGTGGTATTTGCTGTGAACCAGGACTTTGCACACAGATAACTCCTGCTGTAGAGCTGACAGCAGTAAATTATTACACAGAATTAACTAAACTATGCTTGAGCTGTAAGATGATTAGCTCGGTGAGCCTGTATTTTTGGGTCATGGTTCCTATGGAGTAAGCATAAAGCTCAAGAAGAGAGCCCTGGCAGGTTAACAGACCACTGCCATATGCTTCTCCTTCATTTCAGAAATGTCAAGAATCAAACACAAAGTCCTCAAACTGGATTCATTGGTAAAGGCGTCACTGGCTATAAGCGTGGTACTTGTCACACTTTCTGCTGGAATGCTGGTTTTAAGACAGCAAAGTTCAACCACATACAAAGAAACAACCACAGGCCAGGAACCATGCAACTCACACATGACTTCTACCATGTTTTTATAAGGTCAGCAGCATGATTTTAAGTTCCATCCAACCCAGCACAACTGCAAGCTGCCACAGCAGGAGGAGTCTGGCCCACAGTCTGGTTCTCAATCCTCCCCTGGGCTGGGTCTTGTAACTGTGCGGCCGTAGCACAAGTCAGTTCTGTCAGCAGATGGAAAACTTGTTATTTTTGAGCATGTGTGGTCCTTTCCCACTGAATCAGCGAGATAAACCAACTCTCCTCACAGCCATTTATGAGCCCAGATCCTTCTCAGGACTGGGCACAGCCATACCTTGCAGACATCAGGTGTAAGCACAAAACCACACCCGTGTAGTGCAGAGTCCTTCTGACACTCGTGAGGTGAACTTTTACCCCACATTACTGCCTTGGAAATCAAGCAGCTAAGTAAGTGATAAGAAGCTGGTTTTTACCTTAAATCACTCAAATGATAGCGAAGACAAAGCCTCTGATTTCACATACCTAAGTTAGAGAGGAGATGGTTGGAAAAACGCTGAGCCTTCTGCATCTTTGCCTTCAACATTTTCTGAAGTAGACAGTGACAAATAACTGGTGAAAGTGCACTGTAATGTGAGAACACACATTACAGGGCAAAAACATAATAGACAGCATTGCTCTGCAAATGTTCATGTTCTGAACTGGAGTTATTACACAGTGTCTGGTTCCCAGACCAAAAAAAGATGTGTAATCAGCATTTTGTGCATGCAATGTCCAGTATAAAAAGGGAAAGCTGCCCCGTATCCCTGCAGTCACTTAAAACTCCTGAGCAGCAGAAACTGGTGCAGTTTTCCAGGCTGTTTGAGGGCCTGTACCTTACACCTAAGGCAAGTCAGCCTGTATGAACTGGTGTGATGCCAGCAGCCCAGTTCTGAAAAGCACAGGACTTACCAGCTGGCACATACTCCACACATACGTGCAATAAACTGACACTTTCTGAGGAAAATTAAACACACCTGTATTTGGTGCTGGGAGTAGTTAAACAGTCCCCTTGCCAGAGGAGCTGAGGGCTTTACTTTATAACACCAATGGCTACGGTAGGATGTAAAATACAGGCACAGCAGCATGAAGAGCTCTAAATCACAAAGACCAGGCCAATTTTGTGAAGTAACTCTGCTGCCTGCAGGTGTAATTCTCCTTCGTGTACCACCTTCTGCACCTCTCCCCAACAATAAACTCTGCAGAATATGCTGGAGTTGGGGTTCAGACTTCCATTAGAACAGAAAAGGGGATCTTCATCTTTATACACCCCTCCCAGCCCCTGCACACGCCTCGCACCTTTTGGCAGTTCTACAGTCACAGCCATCCCATGTCCAGATTGCAGAGAAAGCTGTACAATAAACCTCGGTGCAACAAAAACTCAGCGTGCAACATGACAAATACCGGCTCCATTACTAACTCCCAGTTTAATTCAGAACATCCCTTAACCTTGCAAGTGCAGAGGTAAGACTGTGCCTTTAACACACTTCTCATTAAGAACTCAGCTTCTAGCACAGCTCCCCGTAAACTGCATATAATCAAATTTCTGCACTACCCTGTTTCGGTTTCTCATTACTGCATATCTTTCATGTTTTAATTCACATGACATTAGATTTGCTGCACTAAATGAGCACCTTCTGAACTCTGGAATAAAATGGAGGTTAATTACTAAACCAGATTTTTAAGTGAGAGTAAAACTCTATTAATGCCTACAGCAATGCTAAACTTGACAACTTAATTGAAGTTAAGCATTGCACAGTTAAACTGCCCCAACAGCTTTATTCAAGCTGCAGCTCATACATTAAGACCTCTCAGGATCCCACGTTTTACCCAGATGACAGAGAACAGGACTCCTCCTGCTCCAGAATCTTGCATTTGCAGTGAGACACTCAAGTGGCATTTTGTGATGGCCTTGTAAGCAGATGTCCAGACCTCTCCCCCACCTGCTTCTCACCTGCCTCGTCCACACCACTGAGCCTTGGGATAAACGTGGGGAGACAAACAAAAGCAATGGGAAAAAGAGCTCTCACTTAATGAATTACAGGTAGAGGCAAAAACTGCTGTCAAGATCTGCCAACGTTCATCATTCACATGGTGTTAATTCTGTCACCAAAGCACCAAACAGCTAACCATGCCATAGGCACCCTGAGAGTGCAGCCATTGCTGTTCACTGTTTACCATCCACAGTCACTCAAATTTACACAAGAAAAGCCCCAAAGGATTGCATAAATGCTAATACCATCCTCATCTAAAATCGTTGAGTAAGAAGGACCACTGAGTCTACTAGGTCTCAGGTTCCTTTGGAGCTTCTAGATGGCATTAAGAAATCTAATCTCATCCCCCAAAAATGCTGCTTTGGGAAATCACCCATAACTTTCTGCTTATTTCTCAACAGTTATTGGAAATGCAAAAGGAACAAAGTCTTGAACAGTAAACATGGCTTATTTTCTATACTTGATGTTTTGCTATTGCCAGTCAACTCCAATTATCCAAACATGTCAGAGCTTGAGAAGACAGAGAAATGAAGGCAGCCTCAGAAAACAGACTGGAGACTGTACATGGTCACCTTGATGACTGATACCAAGTAAATCAACTGCTATGGCAGGGCATAGCCCTGTACTCTTGCTTGTTATTGACAGTGTCATTAAAGATTTTTATGTAATTGCTACACTTTATTTTACTCTGGAAGACATCTCCAAAATAAACTTTTCCAGTAATTCCAATAAAATTTTCATTATGCCAAAGAGCATGTTCTTTAAAATCTCCAGTTTGTTGGCCCTTGAAGCTGCCAAAAACAAACTGCACAAAGCTGAAGCATAGTCCTACAGAGTCAAGACGAGATCAGTACCAGCTGAAGATTAGATGCTCAATTCTATGTGATATTTATTTAATACAGCTTGGCCAAAGTGCATTGTAGGGTGTCCTGATGAACAGAAACAGCTACAGGTTACAGAAAGCTACTTTGTGCACACCAAGGAACCGATTCTAGAATTATCCCAGAGCAAGAAATGGCCAAAGTTCATGTTTACTATTTTAGAAGTAATTTCAACTTCAGTGTGTGAATTCATAGCAGACAAGTTAGTGCTGGTGCATCAAAGAACAGGAATATTTTAGTCAACAGCCCGGTGGAATTATTATACATGTTAAACAGTCCAGATAACATCGCAAGCGATGAGCATCTGTCAAATGCTCTGCACAAACACCAAGGCACAGCTCTGCAGCACTGGACACAACCTCTGCTCTGAAGTGCTTATTAATGCAAGGTTATGTTGTAGGGTGCTTTGCATCTATCCACAATGGGCAATGGCAGAGTGAAAAACTAATCTGTGTCAGACTGAATCAAAATGAGGAAGAAAACTTGGTGGCCCTTGAGTCACAACTGAAAAGGATGCAGAAGTTTTGCCCACCAGATCTTTAGCTTGACCTGTACAGTCCATTGCTTTTACAGCAAAACTCAACAGTTTAGGTAAGAAATGCAGTCCCTTGTTTTACTTCAAAAAGCAAAGCTGAGGGAGGGCAGCTTGGGGAGGAGACGTGCAGCCTCCTGCACAGTCCATCTTGTGTGCACTGTGATACAAAAGTCAGGGAGCAGTTTATGTATAACTCAAAAAATAACCCAGAACACAAACAAAAAAAAACCCACACTTTTTTCACTGTGAGGATCATCAGTACTGGAAGAGGGCATCCAGAGAAGCTGTGAAGCCTCTGTCTTTGGAGATATTCAAAACCCAGCATGACATGGCTCTGAGCAATGGAGCTGGACAAGATGATCTGCAGAGATGCCACCTCAGTGACTCTGTGAATCTGTCCAGCCACTGGGAAAAGCTTCAGACTGTTGGAAATAACCGTATTCCAAACTTTCAGATCCTGTCCATGTGACACCCAGCTTCAGACTTGACAACATTGTGGTTGGCTTTGAGAAGAACCCAGTTTTGGATCCAGAAAGCTGTGGTCATATCCAGCTCCTTTTCCCCGGAAGCCACACAAGCACTCACTGTCACAGCAGGCAAACACACATGTGGGGGCTGAAGGAGCTGTGTGATATAAGCATGTCCACATCTAAATACTCATCTCAAACATTATCATCAGGACATCAGAAACTAAATGGGCAGTTAAGTCTTCTGGGGGAAAAAAAGAAAAAATAAAAAACAGCTGATAGTGCTCATCCTCTGCTAAACAGACTATACCAAAATACAGTTAATTCTGCATCTCATGTTGAAAAGATTATGAATTTATCTTTTTCTAGTGGGATTTTTTACTTTTCTAAGTAGCATTTCAATGAAAGTGGAACATATTAAAATCACAGTGTCAGGCTGGAAAGTACATCAGATTTAGGATCCTGCCATATGCTGAACACTGGTCTCCCAATCCAACAACGCAGATTTCAGCTCAAACCATGAGCTGAAACTGAAGCACAAATAGTCCTGAGCAGCACAGCTCACATGCTTAAGGCTTGGTGGATCACTCCTGTGTTTGTTACAGGCCTGGGGCTGCAACAAGATGAAACCTATGAGTACAAAACCAATTGAATTATTTACGATTCTGAAATAAAGACTACACAGAAATGCTGCATTAAACAAAGGCCTGATTGAGGCAGATCTTTAAACATATGCTTAACTTCAGCTGGCATTTAAGCCTGATCTCTTTCAAAGAAGCCTCATCCTGAACACTGGATGCTTTCTTAGCTCACAGCTCCAACTACGCCAAGGATTTAAAGTACATTTAGGGGGGAGGACAGTCTCTGCAGGCATTTGCTCAGGAAGAATGCTTTTGGGAGACTCTATATATCATTTTAATATTTCAGTTACTTCTACAACCTCAAACAAGACCAAATTGTTTTCCAAAATTCCAGCACATAGACACCTCCCTGAATTTTAACTCAAATTCTCATCTTCTTCTAACAAGATGCCAGGAAACAGAGCCTGTTCCCAAAAACTTCAATAAAATTCAGTTAAATTACCCAGATGGTTTTCATTCCACAGAAAATACTAAACCAGCAGTCTGCAGAGCATAGCATTTTCTAAACACACAAAATAAAGAGAAAACAACACACAAGTGGAAAGTGCAAATGCTGAGCCCATTATATTTTTGTTCCAGCAGAAATGCAGCACAATCAATACAATCTTGCAGTTCTAGAGGACCCATCTTTCTGCTGCCAGGGGTGCTCTGCAGCTGTAAGCGCCACCAAATAAACCGCATGCAGCTCAACCACTTAATTTTTCCTGTGCTACATGCAGAAAGGAGGAGCTGCATTCCCACCCACTTCACCTCCAAAACCCAGCATTCCCTACAGCATGAGAAGCCAAAGAGCACCTGCTGAACAACCTATGTACTTTGAATGACTCTGCAAGCAGCCAAATTTAGCAAATTTGCTATTTTCTCCAAAGCACAGCCTGATTCTGCAGCTCTTAAATACAGGGAAAACTGCCTTAGATTAAATAGTGATAACAGATTTAGAATTTCAAGTGCTGTGAAAGTCCTTGCCACAGAAAATAAACCCACTGAGAAGAGATGAGGACAGATACTGCAATTTTCTGTGCTGTGCTATTTAATAAATCTCAATGCAAAAGAATTAAATTACAGATGGGGAAACAAGCATCTATATAATTATATGACAACACCTGAAATCATTCAAATCCACTACCAGCAGAATCAGAAAACTGATCAGCAAGAGATGAGCCATGAAAAAAATATCTCTGCAGTTACAGATGGATATTCACCCCTTTTACACGGCATCTCACTAAAATGTTTCATAGCAACATGGCAGGAGTTATCCCACAGCAGGGGACGGGACTGGTTATCACACAAACCAGCACCATCCTGCAGAGTACACCCCAAAAACGAGGAGAAAACACGCCAGTGAGCAAACTCTGTACTTAAAACTGAGTTTCTTGAACAGTAAGAAGTCCCTGAAGTATTTCTTCTTTAGATCATTAGTATGTTTTCTCATGCAGTGCTGCTGGTTGTCCTCATCACCCAGCCAGGAAGGCACAGACAAGAGCACCCCCAGCCCTGCTGAGCGTTGCAGCGCAGCGATGGTGCAGCGATGCCCTCGCAGTCCTTGGGGAGAGCAGGACCCTTCAGCTCCCCTGAGCCTCTGCCTCTGTGCCTTCCCAAAACAGCTCTTCAGGCTGCCCAGGGAAAGCTCTAAGGATGGAAATGGTGGGATCACCAGCTGATAAAGCCACCATCAGGTGCCCCGGGTGGAAGCTCACTGCAAGAGCCACCTTTTCTCATCAGCCTTCTTGTCACGGACCCAGCGCAACTCTCAGCACAGCAGAGAGCATTCAGGAACACAAGATCACTGGACCTGTTCCTCTGCAGGTCTATTTATAGTCTCAAGTGGTGCTGCAAGGCAAAAAGCCAAATGGTCCCCAGTTTCAAAGAGCAAGTCCCTGAAGATCCCACCTCAGGACCAAGAACACACGCCCCAGACTGGGGCAAGAGACCACTGCAGGCACAGACAGGGAAACCTTGCCTCATGGACATCTTTGCACCCCAGCACAACTCTTACAAGTATCTTCATTAGAAAGGCTAAGTGAGGGATAATTATGACTCCTCCACAAAGGAGGACTGCTTTGGAAAGACAGCAGTTACTGCCTGCTCGGAGGGATCTCTCCCGGAAAGCAGGAGGCTGCCGTAAAGGTAGGGGGGCCGATTCCTTAGGAAATACCAAAAAAAGCTGCAAGGAAGACCCTCCTCAGCTCTGAAAATGCCCAGCAGCAACACCAGGCTGTTTCCAGCCAAGCCTGGTTTTGTTGTAGGGTCAGCTCCAGCACCTCTGAGATCCTCATAAAAGGCAGATCCATTTCACGCTTTTCTACGTTACTTGACGAACTTGAAAAACACAAAGTCCTTGCTGGCCCTTGCTGGCATCTTCAGGGCGAACAGCCCCTATAGCACAGCTTTGTACAGTATCAAAAGTTGCATTAGCTGAGAACCAAATTATCACTTGCAGAGTAGTTTTGCAATTAGATTGAAACTGTAAATTGTGCAACAAGCTAAATTAAAAACAAGTTTGTGATACAGACAATCTTAATTCAACTCCTGGCTTACTCACCTCACTCCTTTGTAACTTGTTTCTACACAGATTCAAGCTCCTTTTGCTGTACCACAAATGACTTCACATTCCTAAAAAATTAAGCACTCCTAAGAACTAACGTATGTTTGTCGTCACTCTTAATATCCACCTTTGCCTGAAGCTTCTTCACCAACACACACCACTCTGAGAGGCTTTTTGGGCATCAGAGTCCATACTACTCTTCAACTTCCTCGCCTTCCTGCAACATTTCAGGATGTTCCCTTCATCCAACTCTCCCTGCTCCAAATATCACCACTCTTTGAGCAGGTCCCCATATTTCATGCTGTGACCTCAATTACAGAGATTTGGACAAATACCTTTTAGACAGAGCTGAAAACCATCTAATTTCTGAACACATCTTACTTGCTTCCTGGTAGAGCTGTTCCACTTCGTACAAGTAACTATTTTCTGGAGCAAAGTGAGAACCATCCCATGCAAATACTCTCTCCCTTGTGTTATACCAATTCACTCCTGCCCCTACCAGGCTCAAACAACACTACAAGGCAAAATGGAGTAGCTTCTGCAAAAAAGACACCTCATAAAGCCCATGGTTTATTGGTTTGTGCACTCCCAAGGGCACTTTCAATCCTGTGTCTTGAGTCACAGTCAGGACTGGAACTCAAAACTTCTCTGTGCTGAGTGGATAAAGCTGGGGCAGGGGGATGTCACCCTACCTGCTCTTCCTCATTTCTGTAAGAGCACACCTACCTTGGGCACGTCACTCTGAGGAAGGTTTAGCAACAGCTCCCCTGGACCCAACACCCAAATCTTTGAGGGACAGCGCTCAGCACCACCAGCAGCCTCTTGCAGCCTTCCCTGGCTGACTTGGGCATTCCCAAACTCCACAGGCCAGTGTTCACCAGCCTGCTTTGAAGCCACCCCGAGTTCTTTAAGGAACCCAGACACCCACCTCATGGTTTTTTTTTAAATTCCACTAGGCAACAGAACACATAAAAATGAGATGACGCAAGGCTAACCCAAAGTTCCCCTAATGAACATAGCCCCGAGTGTCCAACAGGATGTGACAGGTGGAGGGGCAGGCGAGCCCAGCCGAGGATGAGGTCACGAAATGAGCAGTTTGCACAGCACACTACTAATCTTAAATTCCAAACTCATTATGCACAAGCCTAACAAACAAAGGAGCAGCTTAGCAGATTTACAATGTACCTTCTCCAAGGGTGGAATAATTATTTATCTGATAGCAACCTTTGTGATACAACAGCAATAAATAAATAAATGATCCCAGCAACTCCTGTGAACCGTGCCTGTGGCTTCACTAGACAGACTGACAGCTGGAATGTGCCTTTAGCTGGCTGAACTTGGATAGAGCTGTAAATATTTGCTACAAATGAAATAAAGCTTGCTAGTCCGAGCAGAAACCCAAACACAGTAGTTAATGGCATCCCAGGGGACACTGCAAGAGACCCACATCCCCCTGAACTCCTTCCAGCTTCCAATGAACAGCCCTTAAGAGTTTTTTCCCCCTTTGCTTTTCTCTAAGATCATTCCCTCCTGCATGTGTACACGTCAATACCATTCTGATTTCATTCTCTCAGGTTGCAATTGTTATTTATCCAGGCCGAAGTTAATAAACATTATAGAAAAGGTTTGTATTCCTAATCTGGCTTTACAGCTGCATATTACCATGCAGCGACACATCCAGAAAAAGCACTTCCAAAGTCATACTTTACACAAGCTCTCTCCTTTATTTAGACAAAAACCCAAAGAATCCTGAAAGGAAATAGTACATGTGCACAAAATATGCTCAGCTAGGCTCTCCCACTCAGATCTCCCAATGATCCTTTTCCACTTCTATGGCATTATTCCGACCTCCCAGTTTGACGCTCCAGAACCACATGTTCCCCTTGCCCATATTCCCAACTTCTCACCATCTGACAGCTTCCAAAGTCTGCTCCCATCTCCTCACCCTGAAACAGTACCCCCAGCCCAAGTTTTCTAGCCAGCTGCTTCTCCTCCAGAAAGGATCACAGTAGTTCCTGTTTTCTTTATGTGTTTATATGTTACAACAGGATGGCTGGCAGTAAGATTAGTAACCACCATTGATTGCTCCTGTCTCCATCCTACAAAGCATCTTTCATTTAGGACATTCCAGTTGTTCCCACATCTTGTTACTTTTCTCCGACCTCCAGACCCCAATGCCCCTGCCCTACTTGTTTCCCATTCCTGCAGCAGCTTGTGTTGTCACATATTTGTAAAGAAAAGAGACAGTGTCTCAGAATTTGGGTTACAGGCAAGCTTTAACAATATACTATGTTATCATCGTGCTGCTTTAAACATATTAAAACTGGCAAGCTTCCAGTGCCTAAGTATCTCAGAGATTATCAACATCTTTCCAGGAACCCAAAATACCAATATTCACCTGGCTTTTCTCAGAATTCACCCCAAATAAA
Organism: Falcunculus frontatus; assembly: GCA_013398115.1. Taxonomy (NCBI): domain Eukaryota; kingdom Metazoa; phylum Chordata; class Aves; order Passeriformes; genus Falcunculus; species Falcunculus frontatus. The sequence continues at coordinate 838,007 of VZRV01002991.1, forward strand.
TTCTTTAATGTAACAGTAGGCCAAACCAGGCACACAATCCTTGCACACAGACAAAGATTGCCTTTGTAGGTTAGAACAGACACAAACGTCCTTCCAACTCTCCAGAACTTCAGTGCTCTCTTCACAAGCAGCCTCACAGGGTGGTCTGAGAAGACCAGACCCCCAACACACTCCCCCTGGCCACACCAGCCCAAACAGCAGGTTCAGGTGGGTTTATGCCCATTTTGTGCCAGAAGGGCAGCACAAAGGAAGGTGCAACATACCTGTGAATCTAGATCAGTGTTTTTTGGGGAGCAGTTAAGGAGGATGAATCCAGGTCTTCCCAGAGGTGGAGGCTGCAGCATCATCTCCAGTGCAACTGTTTCCCTGAGCTGTAATATCCCTACGAAATACCAACTGCAGGACTGGGCTCCAGCCACCTGACGCTGCACCTGAGGTGCTCTAGAGTAAGAGAAAAAGGGTCTGAAAAAAAGGCGCTTGCTTGTTCTTGATGCTCATTTCTGCAAGAAACACAGAATTCATAAACTCCACATCTGCAAATGTATGTCTGCCTGCATTGTAAAGGAATAATCTTCATGGGAACCGATTTAAAAAAAAACTTGTTTACAGTTAGAGGCTGCTAATTACAACATTAAAATACTAGCCCGAACCCCACATTACACTTGCATTCTGTTTTACATAGCAGTATACGTAACAATCATCACAGCAAGCTGCTCTGTTGGCTCATGCTGGAAGAAGTAATTATATATCACAGCAACACAATTTTGCCCTTCAACCTGCCAGTCCAGTCCATGCAGCAGCTGCGAGCAGCAGGTCAGGGTGGGGGGAGCCTACAGAGTGTTTCTACATAATCACTTACCACTGAAGAAAAAAAAGCTTAAAACCACCAGCCCCTGGCTTGCATGCTTGGCAGAAAGCTGCTAACACAAACATTACAGCAGCCCTTGCAGCAGGGATGTTACCAGAAAAAATGAGCTCGATCCAAAGGCACTGTTAGTGTTGAAGTATTAGCTGGAAGTTGTAGTGCAAGCCTTCCTTAGTAACTGTCACCATTTTTGTGCTTGTACCAGGGACACCCACACTATCCTGTTTCACTTGGACACTACTGTGACCTCTCTGAAACACTTAGGTGAAGCCCACAGAACACTCTGACAAAGGCCTATGCAAGTCATAAGCTGAATTTCTGGGCAAATATACTGAGACAGAGCCTTTCAAAAGGCACCCCAAAACTGTTAGTGCCCACCCACAGCAAGCAGAGCCTTGGGGTGCCTACCACTGAAAACTGCACTTAACTTCTGCACTTAACTTCAGACGGGCTGGAGAACAGGCTGACCTCTACCAAAACTTTGGTTCCAGTGAACCACAATATTTCAATCTTGACACTCAAAGCAGCATCAGGTTTTTTACAGCTGTTGCAGATAAAGCAGTGGCATTGTTATATTACGAATATGCAATAAAATTCATTTTCCTGCGCTGTTTTTTTCCCCAGTATGAAATGAAGTGTAAAACTACGCACAAGCCATTCAGTGTGCTGTTACTGTTTAACTAGAGATTATTAAAAATAAATCATCACAGTTCTTGTACAATATGATAGTGATGCAATGGTTAACTGTCCAGCAGAATCTGCCATGCCAGGCTGCTTAATCACGTTGTCTTTGTTCCAGCAAAAAATTATATTAAAAGACACTGAATTTTTCCAAACAAAAACATTACAGCCTGTGTATTTCAAAAACTTTTTGATTCCAAAATAGAACGAGACAGACAATAATGGCCAAGAGCCTGACCAGCTTAATGGAAGTTGGACTCTCATTTTGTTCCCAACACTGAAACAGCAGATTGTTCACAGAAGATAATTAACAGCCAGCACACAATTTCAAATTTTTTTAGCAAAAAAGTAAACAGAAAACTACTCCTTCTGTTTCATTTTCAAAGTCTTAAAGAATTTTGGTTTGAAAAGCAAATGTAGAAATAGGAGGACTGCATTGTTAAGTGTCAGAACAGGTTTCTCCTGTACCCTCATTTTTAAGCAGCTGCACTGATTTCTTCCCAATCAACTTTTAATCAGGGAACATGGTTAAGAGGCTGAATTTGCTTGTAAAATAGCACATCTGCAAATCTCTTCTGCTCTTGCTTCCCAGTTTTCTTCTAGCTCCTGACCAGACTGTATAGCAGGAATTAGTCATGCTGCCTACCACTGAGCTGGAAAGGACCTCTGATACATTGCCCTAAGTGCCAAATAAAAACACACACAGTGCACAAGAGGCTCTGCAATGACTTGTTAATGACAATGGGTAGGTTCACAGCAGCCCCACAATTTCTAGACCAGAAGCTTGAGAAATGACCTCCACTCTACATGGGGAAATGAACAGTACCAGGTGCAGCCCAGCTCTCCATCAGCAGGGCTGCACAGGCTTATTTTCAGCCTTTTAAGATACAGAATATATTGATTCAAATTATCACCTGGAATCTGTAAATCAACAGTAGCCAGCCAGGGAAGTTTCCTGCTCACCAGGAAAGTATGGATTTACTTCAAGCAGAATGCATACGTACTTACACACAACTAATGCAGCCAGCAGTCTGATAAATAAAAAGCAAACACACGTGCTTGCTAAAAGATGCGCAGTCAGTGCAGCCAGCTCGGCCTCAAAATATCTGTGCCCTCTCTGATCAGCTTGGCAGCCACACAAAACCCTCCCGAGGAAAGCAGGCCAGGGAAGCAAAAAGGTGATGCTCAATAGTTCGTATCAAAGCAAATGCTGAACTGAATTTCATGGGCTATTTCTGTTTCCTTGCTAAATAGCAAAGGCCTACTGCAAATAACAGAGTGAGAGTTTTGCAGGAGAGAAAAGGTCACCCAGGATCTCTCACCATGGAAAACACTGTGCTACAGACAGGGAGCAGCACCAGCTCCCTGTGTAAAGAAATATACGGAAATACCACTTATTGTCTCCACATGTTTATACAATACACACTCCAACTGCAGCCTTTCCTTTTAAGACTGTTTTCAAAAATAAAAAAGTACAAAAAGATGTGGTGAGGGTTTCCTTCCCAGTGCAGCGAATTTGAGGTGCAGAATAAACATGGAATTATTGACTCACTCACAAAAATGTTACCGGAGAGATTTCAGAGACATACTTCTGGCTTAGCTCTACTCCCACTGACGTCGGTTCAGACTTTTACCACTGATTTCAGGCAGTGCTGGCCTACGTAGCACTTCCAGCACAGCTATTATTACCTTTTAGTTTAAAATATGTAATGTTCCTCTGTAACAGACGGAAAAATATTTCAGGAACTTTTTAAATCTGTTCCTCCAAGATACATTTTTATTTTTTTTTAATCACACCGAGACATGGTTCCTGGATGCAAGAACATGTGACCTGTTCTAAATAAAGGATATTTTCCACTTCTTGCACAACTGGAACAGATATAAGCAGTAGCTTGAACAAACTGCATTGCAGAACCCAACCAGAATATAAAACACTTGAATAAGATCCATAAATAGCAGTAATATGAAAAGACTACCTCCAATAAGGCACAAACTCAGTGTTAAGCCTAATGTAATCAAGTTCAAATTCAATCACACTGCAAAGTTCATTTACAAAATTAAATTTGATCATCTGCAGGCTAAGGCACTAGGGCTTCAGAAGAGTCCCTTTTGGCTCCAGAGTAAGCACACATTTCAAAAATGCATGTCTATTTGGTGAAATTAATATTTCCTCAACAATCATTGTGTATTAAAAGGGAAGCTTTAACTAAATCAAGACTTCAGTGTTGACCACCAGCAAAGAGGAAAAAACCAAAAAGGAATGCTTTACAGAGGATCCTAACTGGACAGAGATGAGGCACCAGCTGATATAAGTAAATTATTGAAGGTTTGCACAACGAAAACGGTCTTTGGACCGCAGGAATGATGAGAGTTTTATAAAGACATCACTGCTTTAACAATGACAAACCCTACATCTCAATGCTATTGCTCATAAAACAAAAACAAGCTTCCTAAGAAACTATCATGCAAATTAAATGCATTTTCTAATATTTTTTTCCATTTTACTTTACTGAAGTAAAAATACTTCAGTAACTGCATCATTTGAGAGCTTTTCAACCAGTCTGAAAATATGGGCACAGAAAAGGGCACAAATAGCAGTAATTTATCTTCAGGTTTTATTAAGAGCATGGCAGTAAATTACAACAGCTGACAATAATTTGCTGGTGCTTGCAAGGTTGCACAGACCATCCAAATGGACACATGTTGCACAGAAAAAAAAAAATTCCAGAGAAATTCAATTTAATACAGAAAATTTTGCTGCATTTGCCACACCTGAGTTGGTTCAGATTGCCCCGTGCAGTGGCAGGCTGTACAGCCTTTACCTCCAGATACCAGTTTGATATCCAGAGCATTGCCAAATGATTTAAAGAATTCACATTACAGACGTAACTCAAGCCTCCAGTGCCCTGCTGACTGCGTGCAGACATGTCAGGATCTGTGTTTACTTTTGGTAATAAAACTCCATCGATTTCATTGTACACTGCTTGTACCAGGAAACAAATCTTATTTGCTTGTTCATTACACAAACACATACATATTGAAGTGTATGTACTTGTAGATTAAAACTATTATCCTTTGTGAATATGGCAGGAGAGGAATAAAATATGAATATGAGGAGGAAAAAATAGATCTCATTGTCTTACTGGGTAGTCTTAAAGCCCATTTTCCTCCCACAGTAAAAAGTGACTCTGAAGAAACCAAAGCAACTGAACCATCATCTCAGTTTTCAAAGACATTTAACCATGGCAAATTCCAGAGACCCAATGAATGCAGGTATTACTGTGCCCAAGGATCTAACTTCTCATGAGCTGGGAGGGTTTGGGAAGTATGGGGTTTGACTGATCTATCTCAGCCCCATGTATCCTCTCCACCCCCTGTGATTAAAGCTTTTGCTGGGCTTACATTTTAACTTGGTTTCTAGCATTCAATTGTGGCTTGGCCTAAGTTAGTACAGTATTTACTGCAAAAAGCTTTTATTATTGGACCCCTTGCGGCTTTGGATTGCAGACTTGAATGATGAAATAAGGATGGAGTAACTGCGAGGGCACACTGGAGAGGAGAAATCTTTAACTGGATGTCACATATTGGAAAACAAGCAATCTGAGAGGAAGCAAAAAGAGTTTCACTGAGAGAAGGACAGCAGTATCAGTAGGGCTGAGTTAAACTGGTCAACAAAACCGTTTCTTCTTGGTTCAGAGCACTGACATTCTTACCTATTTCTGAGCGGGACAGAATTTTCTCTATACTCACAATTTCAGCTGCTATGAGTAAGCCCAGGATGCTTCTCAACTCTTATAGGTAAAAGATCAGAGAAAGCCCTGAATGTTGCTAGGAAATCAGCAGTTCTCACCAGGGAAAAGAGCAGATTGCTGTTTAGACTCAGCTCCTCACATCAGCTCTGGTTTGCCTGCTCCCCAGGCACCCTTCCAGAGCCAGGCTGCGGAGAGAGTAAGAAAGCAATTCCCATGGCCACAGTCCCACAACTACACCATGCTGACCTGCTGCTACTCCACTCAGGGCTATGCAATTACTCCTGATTTACATCCACAAGAGAAAGCAGCAGGGTGATGCTGATACCCTCGATAATCATCAGTCAGACTGGTTCCAGGCCTGAGCAAAGCTGAAGGACTACAGAAGTCCTCTGAGATATGATCATGAAACAAACAGGTTTGTGAGCAACTTCTGCCTCTTGTTATCATCAAGTTTTATCAGCCTGGCTCCAGGGACAGGTTTATATGGACCTGGCAGGGTCCCTGACTCCTTTGCATCTTCATCTCCCACAATACCAGGAAGACAACTGAGTACCTCTCCCTCGAGGTACGAGCTGTACGTGAGCTGGGCAGGCTCCACAGTGAGGTTAACATGTCAGTTCACTATCTGCCAGAAAAACCATGGATTGTTATTCCACCCTCGGGGCTCCCTCTTCTCATACACACGGGTACATGCAGAAGGACACGAGGCAGACTGGGACAAGCTGGTCACCCCTCCAAAAATCTCTCCTGGAAACATCAGGACAGATGTTGATCTGAGACACCACCAGGATGTCAGGATGACATACCCCTTTAAACCCAAAGGGTGGGCAGTGCTGTCTCTGCAGGAATATCAGGTAAGGAGGTACCGGCAAAATTCACTCCAGGGAAGTTTGAAATGACAACATTTAGAAGACAGTAAAATACTCCAGTGCTTCACTATAGAGTTTATTCACTTCTCCCTGAGAGAAGTGAACAATGCAAGGCTGCATTTGGGTCCCAAAACATCACGTCACAGGAATTAAAAGCAGTTGCACCTTCTGTGCAAGGTCAAATGCAGACCTGCCACCTAAGCTCCAGTGCAGACCTGCTATCCCTGCTCACACCAGGAAAGCACAGACAAACTGCTGACTACAAAGAGGACAGCCACAAAGGGACAACTCCTGCACACCAGTTAGAACATGCAGCTGGTACGAACAGGGCTACTGGACCACAGCACAGTGGTTGTGACTGCTGCACTCCACTGGCAACACAAGCACTAAACCCGAAGCCCTGTGTGTCACTCAGTTGCCTCCATCACAGCTGGAACCCATCAGTGCTGGTGAACCCCATCTGCTCTGCACATTAGCCTGGCTCTCAGATAATTACCTTGGTAATGGCAACTTCCCTGCATAACCTTGGGGAGCAAAGGAGTTCTGGCAACTTCAGTTTGGTTGGGTGGCCTGTCAGGCTGCACAGCACCACCACTACCTGCACCATTTATGAGCTGTACCAAGGGTTCAGTATGAGGCTGTGAAGACAGGCCACAGGAGGCGGTCCCACGTCTGTCAGCCCTTGTGACAGTAACAGAATTTTTAACACCTTTTACTACAAACCTTCAGTGCTTCTGAAACATTCAGAGGATGATCAAAAAGTCATTTATTTACTTTGAAGTTTGTCTGACAGGCCATACAATCTAAACTCATTCTAGTACCTTTTTTTTTTAATATTTACATTCTTATTCATTTTTCCACTGCACACAGATGTACAAAGAGCAGTGTTCAAAACTAAAATATGAATATAGAGACAGGCTAACAACAGACTCAATTACAAACACGATACACTCACAGCAATGACCTTATATTCAGCAGAGTGCTGCTTAGGAGAGTGTTGAGGTGAAATGGAGGGTTCCTTGAATGAAAAAACAGAGGGACAAACGTGCCATCGCTGACAAGGTGGATGCTCAAGGCGCGGGAGAGCACTGACTTTCTTTTTCCAGCAGTAGGACGGACAGAGGGTCGCTCACAGCCCACAAGGGAGGGAAGCACACACAGACCGCCTTATTTCCCTTTACAGAGCATATCTACGCGACGCAGCCGCTCCAGATAAGCAACCAGAGTCTATTTCAGGGAAAAAACACTCTAGGAAGAAAGCGACCTACCTAGCAAAAGTTTCCAGTCCCCAAGCAACTGCAAGTAGCAAACCCGCTCTGGGGCTCCAAAAAAAAAAACCCAAAAACACACAGACAAAAAAAACCCAACCAAAAGCCAAGCAACCAAGAACAATCTTAGATGCTACAAGACCTTGCAACCCCTCCGCAGCTCCGCGCTGACCCCGCCGGGGGGGTCTCGGCCGCGGGCAGCGGCGCTCACCGGGGCAGGTGCGGGTGCGGCCCCGGCCTCGCCCTCCCTCCCGGCGGGGCTGCCCCGGGTGACAGCCGGGCCCGCACGGCCAACAATGCCCTTTACATAACGCGGGCCCGGCCCGCCCTCCGCCAACAACGCCGCTATTATGGCAGGGAGCGCTCGGCGGCCGCCCCGCTGCGCAGCAGCGGCCGCGGGGATGCTCCGCGCCCGCGCACGGCGGGGACCCGCGCCCCGCGCCCCCACCTGCTCTTGAGGGGCTGGCTCTTCAGCTCGTAGTACGTCTTGGGCTCCTCGTGGAACTCCTCGCCCACCTCGAAGTCCGGCACGATCCCCGACTCCGCCTGCATCGTC
>VZRV01002991.1:846134-898987 GCA_013398115.1 Falcunculus frontatus
TTCCCAGCCCGGCCCGGCCGTGCGCGCCACCTGCCGCCCCCTCCCTGCCGCCGCCCCGCCCCCGCCGTGACGTCACGCGGCTCTGACGGCACAGGTGCCGCGCGTGACGTCACGCTGCCCGCTGCACCCCAGCAGCACCAGCGGCAGCCGGGGCCTCGCCCTCCGCAAAGCGCTGCGGGTGTCCCTAAAATCACAGAATCATGGGACGCTTTGGGTTGGAAGGGACCTTTAAAGACCATCCCATTCCACCCCCTGCCATGGGCAGGGACACCTTCCACTATCCCAGGCTGCTCCAAGCCCCGTCCAACCTGGCCTTGGACACTTCCAGGGATCCACAGGCAGCCACAGCTGCTCTGTGCCAGAGCCTCACCACCTCACAGCAAGGAATTTCTTCCTCATATACAATCTAAACCCTCTCTCTCTTAGTTTGAATCCATTCTTCCTTGTCCTGTCACTATAGGCTCTGTCTTTCTTGTAGGCTGCCTTCAGGTACCAAGAAGGGACCAGCACAAAGAGCTCTTCATCTCCCCTTGGGAACATCTGGCACAGCCAGCAGGTGTCCAGCTGCAAACGACATTCCTGTGCTGCTGCAGACCCAGGAATCAGCCTTGCCAGGAGTTTAGTTAGAGGGGAGGGTGTGATGGGTTTGCCCACAGCAGAGATCAACTGGTGATGGAGTGTGGGACATTTATTGTAACTTACTTTGAAAAGCAATGAGCGTTTGCATCCCAGGACTTTGCACTTTTGCAATTAAGTTCCCAGCACGAGAATTGGCAGTTCTAAGTGTCTTCCTTTAAACTTTATCTGCCTTTATAAAGAGTCCAAAGCTCATAAACATGGCAAAGAAAGGTTCAGTAAAATGAAACATTTGAAGCCAGCTGGGCTTCAGTTATTTCCAACAGAAATGTTTTAATGCCACCTCATCTTCCAGATTGGCTCCTGGCATGTGAGGTACTAAGAGCAGATAATCTCAGAACATGGAGGTGGGAAGAGCCTCTGCCACACACCACTGTACCCATGCAGGTGCCAGTCCCAGGGAGAGCCAAAGAGGGACAGCTGGGTGGGAGGGCAGCAAGGAGGCCTTGGAATGGGAGGATTTGGATGGCGTCAGGGATTAGAGAAATCCTGTGCCTGCTCAGCCCCTGTGAGTGATGGGGTTGGTCCTTCCTTGGGTTCAAAGACCCTGGACGTGGAGGGTCCCATTCAGAACTCGTTAAGTGATCCTGTTTGGCCTTTGTTGTTTTCTTCGGTTTGGGGGTTGGTGCTGCAGGAAGATGGATTTCAGGAGTGGGGCTCTGTCCCTGCACTCACAAGGGGCCTTCTATCAGCATTGACTGAGACTCAGGACATCTTTAATCTCCCTGTACAACGCGGAGGGCAAGAAACCTTCCTCAGCTCTGTCTCCTTAGCTGCTGTGACATTAGGATGACAGGGATCCTCAGTACAGAAATTCCATAGAGAATTTCATTCATGGCATTTTCCCAGAGCTTTGACCTCACTTAATGAAGTCATAGCACAACTCAGAGGTCTGGGATGTTTGAGGATGCTGTTGATAACTGATGCCTAATAATTCTGGTGTCATCATATCACTCACAAGCTAAAATCATATCACTCCTGTTGTGCCAGTGGAACACCAGTAACTCCAACACACCAGATAAGCCAGAAAAAGAGTTTTTTCCACACATCCTTTTCCTTTGTCACAACTGCCAAAGCTGCTCAGTGCTGCACCAGGGACTGCTCACACCTGGGCAGCCAAGACTCCTGCTCGTTTCAGGCAATGTGAGATTTGATAAAATAAACCCAAGAATTTTAGCTTGCTTCAGAAATTTAAGTCCCAGATTATTATGCAGCTGCCAAACTCCGTGCAATGAGTTAATAGCAAGAGTAACTACTTTAATGAATCAGATACAACAAATTGGATAGGACCCCGAAGAACGTTCTTTTGAGCCCACATTGGCAGATGGCTGGGATGGCTCGACAAAGGAGTAGGCATGCTAACAGTCCTTTGGGAAAAAAAAAAAGGCAACCAACAAACAAACAATTAAAAACAACTTAGAATAAACCCAGTGCTAAGCTACATTTACAGCCTGAGCCTCTGTGGGTTAGGGGGTGTTGCTGAGGAACTGTGTTTTCACAAGTGAGGAATCACTCCATGATTTGATGAAGGCAGTAAACAGCAGGACTCATCTCTTTGCAATGATTTCGCTTCTATTTTTCCAGGTGTAAAAATGAGATATTCTCTTCTGCTGTTCAAAATGTACAGCTTATGAGCCTTCAGCTCTATTTTAATTATAGCACTAGTTCTAAAGAGCAAAGATCTTTTATGCAAATACATGTCTCAGGCAATGCTGTTTCAATTGAGATACCACAGCTTCAGCAGGGCCAGCGTGTGCAGCTCCCGGGGAGAAAGAAGCTGGTTTACTTCTCATCAGACCACGAATCTTTTGATTCCGTCTTGCAACCTCTGTGCAATGCAAAGTTTTATCTGGTGTTCAGATCAAGGCAATTTCTCACTGCACCTGGGCTAGCTGGGACCTTCACACTGCTTTGCTGAGTCATACAAAGTGTTCTTCTATTCATAATAGATGTCATCCATGTTTATAATATCTTTCTAGAGTTCATCTTTAAGGGTGAAAGAACAATACTTCCGCTGTGCCTAAGCAGGATACTAATATGTAAGCATGCCCCAAAACAAAAATGATGCTTAAAAATTAATCCTGTTATGCCAATATTGCAGTTAAATTGCCATAAAGAAAAGTAAATTAACCCCAGAATAGGTGAAATTCAGGTGAAATTAAAGGTGAAGTGACTACTGTGTTGCCTCAGGGTTTAGATTTCTATAAGTTACTCTCTATAGCTGGAATTCTGTACAGCTCTGTTGATTGTTTTCCAGTTATGAATGTCAAACTGCTTTAGGGAAGTGAGCAAGAACGATTATCCAATTTAGCAAAGTGAAAAACAGAACACGGAAGGGTCATTTGTCAAACATCAAATCAGTGGCAGAACATGAACTTCAATCTATTGTTCACGTCATGGGCATAACCCTACTAGGGCTCTTACTAGGTCATATTTCTGTAGAATCGTCACTCCAAAAAGGGCAATGGCCTAGAAGCAAGTCTCAAACACTCTCTAGGGGGTAAAGTCAGGTTTCGGGAAGGACAGCCTTATATTCAGATTTAGGGCTCACTGGGAATGCTCGACTTGGTTTTCTATTGCTTTTCAAGCAAGTCCTTGCTAAGTCCTTTCCAGAGCTGGAAGTTAACACCCAGCAATAAAGGCAGTCTCAGTGCTTATGTGACACTTCTGTTTCATTCTTCACCCGAACTAACATAACCCCCTCAAAAGCCATGAGCAATTGTGTCTGGGCTCCCCAGTGCCATGTAGACACTGGGTCAGCATTGCTCAGTTATTTTTCAAATGATGGGTCTGATTTTGCTAAAGCCATTAAAATGTGTTCAGTTTATTGGGCAAATTCTCCTTTCCATAGATGGATTCTCATCAAGACTGAGAAAGCAGCACGAAGGTTCAGGAGACTGAAGGACTTTGGTTGTGCAGCTCCTGAGAAAGGTTTATCAGGAGACACAGCTCTTCCTCATTCTGAACCAATATTTCCTGTGATTTCAGCAATGATTGTCAGATACCACAGGGTACACAATTTAATGTGCAGCAAGCACATTGAGCAGAGCTGCTACTTCCCCCCCTGCCCCCCCAATACTCTTTGCAATTCCCTTATTTGTAATATCCTCACTTATAATTCTCATAATTTGTATTTTTCTTCTTCTGGCCAACAAGTACCATTTAAAATGATTCTCCCGTCAGTAATATTACTCCAACCACAGTCTGGGGATCTCTAGTTGACGGCAGGGAGCAACAACATAGATTGATATCTCTATAAGTAGGCAAAAAATTGACACACAACTCAGCAGAGTTCCCAGTTTGCAAGAATTCCCCCGCACCAACTATTTGTGCATTCATGTGAAGAGGAAAGGAAGCAGTCAATGCTGCTATTCAAAATAAAAAATAAACAGACATGTGATTTAATTTTGAAGAAAGTTCCCAGACTTTTGCATTCATACTCTGTATTGTACACTGCGAAATTCATGAAGAGAATGCAATTTACCCCTGCAGACTAAAAGACAAGAAGTTGTTATCGCTCTTTATCTCCACACAAGGCAGAAAACTTGTGTAAAAGAGTTCAGTATTGAGTATGAAAGAAAGGGGGCATTTAAGTGAGAGCTTCCAGTAGCCATGGAGAGATTTTGTAGAGTCTCACTGGAACATCCCTGTCCCATTTCTTTGCTCCACCAAGCACATATAATGACCGTTAGAATCTCCCATCTCCAATATCTCATTTCTTGTCCCAGTTCCTTTTTCTCCAGCCACACTGGTTCTTTGCAGACCTCCAGCCTGTCACCCATCTCCTTCCTTTCCCAGCTGCCATCTCTTTGCCCAACCAAGACATATTCTCCCTCTTTTGGACTTCAGCTCCCTCCACCTCCCAGTAATACCCACACACATTTATTTAATCACAGTTTCTGCCTACCCTGAGTGCTGTTTGAGTTTTTTCTCCAATTAGGTGTAGTTTTCACCCTTTCTGCTTTCAAATCAAGGGTTTCCTTTTCCCCACTCAGGAAAAGAAACCAATCTCCTCTCAGCTCCCTACAGGCAGGACCTCAGAAGTGTAACAGACGGGAAATCCTGCTCCCGTTTAGGGTGGAAAATGCCTGAGAGGGATGAAACACGTGGAAATTTAACTGCTGCTTTGCTGTGCCTATACCAGGTACAGTTTTGCAAAGAATTATCATTTAGCCTGATTGTCGCAAGAGCAGCACATGACCTATCTCTGACATACATGAAAACCAGCAGCCACATACAGCAAGATAGTTTTTCCAAGCTTTGTCAGTTTTCATGCAGGGCTGTGCTAGACAGCCAGAAACAACCAGATGTTTTCAGAAGGAATCCAAAAATCGTTTTATGAGGGAGAACAACAGGCCAGCTACCCCTTGTCTCAGCAGGACAGCCTTGCTCTCCACAGCCTGCCCCACGCAAGATGCTGGTGCCAGGTCTAATAATTTCACTGCAAAGTTTGCATTTGCTTCTCTTAGAAAAAAGTTTGGAGTTCTCAGATTGAAAATGGGCCCCCTTGTTACATGAATACACCAGGAGAAATAAGGAGAATTCATATTTTAAAATATAGTTTCTAAGAATGTGTCATCAGTTTGGAACAAAGTCTGAAACTCTGTCAGTCCCAGAGTGGTTTTATCAGTAGAACTGAAGGAGATTAATTCTGCAGCTGGGGCTCCTGAACAAATTATGTTACTCTAATGAATCATTCACTAATTCCTAGTCCTCCCTTTCTTCATCTCTGCCGTATTTGGATAGGTAATGGAAGAATTCAAGGGGGAACTGGACAATCTCTCTTGTTCAATATCCTTGTTTTGATTTTCACATGTTCCTCTTTCCAGATGCTAACTCATGACACCGGTTAGCAACAGGAGGGGTGGCGCAAACAGAAGCTGGAAGAGCAATGTCATTCTGACTTGGCTTTAGGGGGAAAAAAAAGCCTAGACTGGGATTAAGTAATTCCCTTTGGTTCTTCATCAAAAGAATTGCCTTCATGATTTCCACGCCAGAGACTGAGCCTGGTGCTCGAGGCAGATGTTCCTGGGTTCAAACAGAGGGTGTGGGGGGGGTCACAGCTGCCTCTGCAGGGACAAATGGTCAATCCTCCATGGTTTGGGAAGGTATTCAGGGAAGGGATTTGCAGGATGGAGAGGAGGGGCTGGGGACTCCTGCCTTCCGTCCCTGGCCTGGAGAGCAGGATCTGACAGGCTCTGAACTGGGCTTCCAGCCAGTAACACCCAGTCACCTCGGAAGTGGTGACTGCATTTGCAAGTGGAGAAGTAGGGAGCTGGCCTTTTTTTTTGAGTGAAAGCTGAGGTTCTCCTGAGCTAGAACAGCTCTAAGAACTACTGCCTTGAGAATGACAAATCCAAGGCCAAGAACAGGGTCAGAAGAGCTGGCAGCAGGCTGCCTGTCATTGACTGCTCCTGGGGACCAGAGAGTTATTCCTCCAGTGGGAAATCATTTGGGTCTTGCTCCTAGAGGAGGGCAGACTCATCCTGCTGAGCTCTCTGTGGGAGGGAAAGGCAGTGGCAGAAGCAGCCAGAGCTGGACCCCAGCAGGTATCACTGACTGGCACTTGGACACAGCCATGGACAGGCTGGGAACAATGGCTGGAAACTCAGTGAACGTCTGTGGAACAAAGTTTGTGAGGCCAAACCTCATCTGGCCAACACGGCATTGCAAATCCAGTTAATTAAATTGGTGCAAAGGCCAGAGCAGACGTAGATAAACCAGGTTAAACTCTCACTTATGCTGATTTAATGTAATTCAGTACAGCATCAGTGGTAGTTAAACTGATTAGAGAGTTAACTGGTTTAAATACGTTTGCCCTAAGTACTGGCACTGGTTTAACTGGACTGCTTTAAAGTGAAAAGCAAACTGTAGACCTCTGCCAAACTTCCCCTGTTGTATTTAAACCAGTACAACCTGTAGAGACACGTAAGAAACTGCTTTTAACCAGGAGCAAAGAGCACTGAGAACAGGGGACTTGCCCCAGCAGCCCTGGTCTCTGGTGCCTTATTCTCCTCAGCTTTCCTGAGAAACCGAGCCATCTTCACATCAGCAACACTCAGGTCTAAATTTGCTTCCCAAAAATCCTTTTATAAAAGGTGAGACTGAAATCACAGCCCCTTTTTAAAATACAAAATCTCATCAATTTAGAGGGAAGGTGTTTGTTTCCTTTCCCACTGTCTAATAATAGTTTTGAATGGAAAAAGCAAAGATTTTTTTAGTGAAAACTTCTCAGGCTTTCTGTTTCTATACCATCCCATGAATGATTCCTGTACTTTATGTGTCTTTTGAGATGTTTCGTTACAAGCATTATCTGAAGAGAACAAGACTTTTTTTGACATTAGAAATACGAATATTAGTAATCACAATGAGTTCAAATACCAAGACTTTCATATTTCTGCTTTACAACAGGCCTTTACACACATCATGAAACACAAACCCTCCTCAAATGTCTTCAATTACTCACTCACCTGAAATCAGAATATCAAATATTATTCTAATAAATATTAAAATATTCTCCACCTGAAGTCAGAATCCCTTTTTTCCCCTCATCTACTGTATTTCTACATTTCTATGTCACCACCTAAAGAGTTTGTCTTCAAACAAAAGCTGAGCAGTGAGAGAATCACAAATCCAAAGCAAAATAAAAAAGTCTTTAGTACATAAAGCCTGCTGAGACTTGTGGGGTTTTTGAAGCAGAGGATTTAAAGGATAAAGGCCAATTTGCTGAATTTTTTGTGTTACCTTTCACACTTTTGGATGTACAAAAAGGATGCCTTCAGCTAGCAAGACAGTGTGGAAAGTATTTTAAATCCATATTATACAGAGGTAATTGGTAGCATCAAGGGCCAAAACTATGTATAGTTGAGATCAAAACTGCCCATATGAAAAAAAAGCTTCCCAACACTCTTCTTGAGTGATCATTAAATGCTTTACTCAGAATGTGTGCCTACTTCAGATCCCCACAGGGATGTAATCCTTTTTTTTTTCCCTTACTGTCTCAGCAGGCTGCCATTTGATCTGAACAGGCACTGTAAGACCATGTCATTGCCTCCATCTACCTGGAAAGGATAATTTGACAGAGGATTCTTTTTCTTTAATGAGGTTTCATTAAGAAAAGGGCAGTTAAAGGCCTGATAGCCCAAACCAACATGCTGAATGTGATTCCATTGAACCCATGTCCTGCTTGTGAAGAAAGGCCACTCATCAGCCGTGAAGAAGGGATGTCCCCTCTCTCACTGCAGATCCAGGGAGGAGTTTAAATGTTTACCTCAAATATGTGTGTACCAGAAGCAGAAAATGAAGTAGCTTACCCAGTAAAATGCCTCTGTGGTTTTGCCCCTCTGTTTGCATCCCTCCATCAACTGCTCCCCCACATTTCCCTTAGTTCTGTGTTCACCCAGCACTCGTTCCCATCAATGCCAGCCTGTGAGGAGGCTGGGGAAATGCTCTGGGGATATTGACATCCCCCAACACACAGCCCAGCCATGCACAGTGCATGGTCCCACAGCACGGATTCAACCACCCACTGCTTCTTTTCCTTTTGTCAGTCCTTTGGGAAGCACCATCACTGCTTTCTGTGTTGGGAGCTCTGATATAGAATAGCACAGCCTGGACCAAACTGTACAGAGCTAACACATGAACAGACACATGGCTTAGCCTGCCACACCCTGCCCAATGATGTGGTGCATGAGAACAGGGTATTCAAACTGCTTCAGATGGCCTCAATTATTTGGCACAGCAGCTTTCATGGATACGGCTGAAGTGAGCTGACTCCTGAAGCTCATGTTGTCTGCCTTCCCAGCAGTTAATGCCATTACTGGGGTAAAATGAAATGAAAAGTACACTCTGTACAGCTGTGGGAGAATGGAGGAAACACTCTCTAATGATATCCATGGAAAGTCATTGCACAGCAGGCCTTGAGGCGAAGTTATTTGCACCACAAAGGCCTTGCTCAGCAGCCAGTCAAGCCTACTTGAAAGGGTTTAGTCTAGAGTAGCCAAAGTTACCTGAAATTCACCTTCCCATGCTCACCTGGGCTGTCCTTGCTACAGAGCTGTTTGCCTGTGTCATCCAAGCAGTGCAGAGCAGCCTTGAGTATCAAGGAACCCAGTACTTGCCTCACACTCCTGTCTTCATCCAGCTAATTAGTCTGATTGTTGTCAGAACCTCCAGAAGTCTTTTAAATTTCAATAAAGGCAAAGAGGAGGCTGCATGTGGTAGCTCACAGACGCTCTGATACACACCAGTGAGAGTCCCTGTATCAGTTATACCTGATCCTTATCAGGGGAGAGGTATTTCTGAACTAGATTATTCTGTCTGGAGCTGATAAAGCCGATCTCATTTAATTTTCCCCAATAGTGGCTGGATTTACTGGAACCAGGGATGTGTTGGGGACTACAAGTACTGTAGGATCTGAGGTCAAGATGTGTGGAAAGGCTGGAGAAGGTGCTATCCAAGCCAAGGAACCCAAGTCTTGCTTCTTATAAAGAGCTAAATTTTGCCCTGTTCATGTCAGGTGATTACAACGCACCTCAATACCTGTCTGTGCTTTCATGAAAAATCATCTTCCCTGAAGATAAAAACCCTGAAAAAGGGTTTTTAACCAGCTGCATTTTTCATCCTCTCTGAGTGCAGAAGGCACTGCTCAAGCCACTGTGATGTCCTTGCTGAGGACATCCTTGATGTACCTTGCTAAGATATAATCAAAAACATGGCTGAGACCGACTCTCATCACCCCCTCCAGAGCAATGCACACAAGGTCAGTTATCACCTCTGGAATAAGGGCTTCCTTGGGAAAGGACGTTTCTGCTTGAGGCGTGAAAGGTCTCAGATTTCTGCCACCAGAAATTGACTCTTGCCAAACCATGGAGCAAGAAGCACACAGTTCCCTGCCCTGGTGTGAGCATCAGAGAGGTCAGGGCTGCAGAATGCTGTTCTGAAAGGCCAAGGAAGGGCCACCCATTGGTGACATGAACTTGTCTCAGGCAGAAAATAAAAATACATTATTTATAATTTCTACACATTATTAGCAGAAGCAGCACAAGGTGCAGTCACTGGCACTTCTCTGTGTCCTAAGTGTTCATCAACCTTTCCTTGATGTTAGCAAGTCTATTAATAAAGCGTTGCAAGCAATCAGAACTGCTCCACCAGCCTGGGAGGAGGAGTGTTGGTGACACCGTGTTCCAGCTGAAAGTCATGTAAAATCCTCTATACCTTTTTCTGAAAGACACTGTCATCAGCAGCAGCCGCAAATGTAAATGTGCAATCACAGCACCTTGTAATTAATGGGAAGTCACGGGCCCCATTAGCACTGCAGCTCCTCTTCCACTGGTGGTGAGTGAACAGGATTCTTGCCCAGCTTGGGCATTGTCAGTAAAATTCAGCACATCCAAATGTAAAGAAAGATTATGTCACCATGTGCTGACCTTCCCAGATCTGCTGTGTTCCCTTGGGTTGCTGTGTGGCTGAGCATGGGCTGAAGCCACCCTGTCCCTTGGCTCCCAGGGTGATGGAGAGGGCTCTGCACTGGACCTCAGCAGCAGGGTGATGCCTTTGCTGACTGCAGACACATCTGAAACCCCACGTCAGCGCTCTGGGGAGATGATGTCTGAGCTCATTGCAGAGAGTTAATACTGGAAACATCATGTAGGCCTCATTAGGAAATAGTTTTGTTCTTGAGTCTGTCTTATTTTTTAAAGCGCCCAGGAGACGACAGAACCACCACCACATTTCCTCTCACACTCAATTTTCTGATCGGGGGCCTGAAGCACTCACTGCCAGATGTTGCCCCGTTCTCATACGATGCATGTGACACAGGCATCAATGCCAGCAGCTACATTTGCCTGTGATGTCAGGGCACATAGCAGCCGGGAGAAAGTTCCAGGGGCAGCTAACAGAGGCCTATGTGCAGGATCATATATTTTAGATACAGTGTTTTGATCCTAAACTTGTCTTTCCTAAACCACCAAACATCAAGCTGCCTCTGCTCAGCATCACACCACCCCCATGTTTATTCTTTGTCATCATCCTTGCACATGCATCATGCTATTGGTGATACTTAGGTGTATTATTTTAAGTGAAAAATTAAGCTTGGGAAAAACAAACATCTACTTCATTTATCCAAATTCCGGCCTGGATTTCTATAAGATTTTCTAGCAAATTGCATTATTATTGTGAAGAGAGAAGTATGTTAATGCTGTGCCATTGCACGTATTTACAGTCTCTCCTACACTCAGCATGAAGAAATAATTCACCACAAATAATGACATTCAGGTCCCATTCCAGCTTTGCCCACATCCTCCGATCTCCATGCAGGTGCAGCGCAAGAGATCAGAGACAAGAGACGTCCAGAGCAGAGGAGGGCAAGGAGTGCTTGTTGACAGGTCTGGGTGTGCACCCGCAGCTTCCCATGCTCCTGACTCGTTTGATTGTCCCTTCATTTGCTATGTCAATAAAGCCAAGGAAAAACCCACCTGAAAAACACTCCAGCAGCACAATCAGCTGCTGTCAGGTTTTAGACCCCTCAAAGGCTTGCAGGGAGCCTTGCAGTACCAAACCAGAACAGACCAGCTGAAGAAATATGAGGAGTCTTCAAAGGCTCTCACCTGGGAGACAAAAGGACCTCCTGGTGTGATGTTAATGGATTGAAGATGCTAAGCAAGGAGCTGGTCCTAGGACCTCACTGTGTTCCCTTGGTCAGAGAAAACCCTGGATCTGTTCTCTGCTAGAAAGGGGACATGAAAAATGAGAAGGAAGCAGAGGGGAATTCCAGAGGACTGAGTCGGGCAGCAGAGAAAAAAACGTTTGTTGCGTGTCTGGCATGCACCTGACTGACATTTCCCTCTTAAAAATGCTCCCAGTAGATAAATTCAGATAAAGGGGCAGAAGTCTTATGATTCAAACACGTGTTGAATAAGAAACCACATAAATGAAAATATCAAGGATTCACTGACTGATGAAGCAATGAGCTCTATTCTGTAAACATATTTTCAAAGGAAAAATCATGTGCCTTGTGTAAAAAAAAGTTACTTTCTTTTGGCAAAGCTCTATGAAAGTTCAGTGAGCCACATCCAGTTATTCTCGGTGGGATCTGAAACTTGCTTTAGGCTGCTTTATATATTACGGATCTATTTATTCTAGCAACATTGTCACATTCTGTCCATTGAGTGTCACCTTGTGACACAGCAGGACACCAGAGGCAACAGGGCTCCCAGGCAGAATCGTGGGGTGGCTGGACCATGTGCCACCAGGGAAGCTCTGAACCTGGGCTCCTGTTCCTGCTGGCTCCGAGCTACAGCTGGAAAGTCAGGCAGGAAAGTCCTTCCAAACAGTTGCTCACTCACCAAAATTAGGTCACTAAGGGGGAAGAAATGTCCCTGCAGACTGTAACAGTGAGAAACTTCCTACATGAATTACGTGGGACTGGCAGCCTCTACGAATGCCACTCAAAGCACCCTCCCACCTCCAGGAGTCTATGGAGAGGGCACAGGCAATGGGATTTTTCCATTCTCTTAACGAGGTTTTTCCTTCCACCTATTCCCAGCTCCTCTGAAACACTTCAGAGTGTGATTTATTGAAATACCTGTGGACTGAGTACCAGAGGAGTCAAAAATCTGTGGTGTTGGTGTGTGCCTGCAGTTGAGAGTTGCCATACTTGGCTGCCCAATATTTCTACCCTGGAGCCCATGGGAGGGCATGGGCCGTTCTGCACAATGGGTCCAAGATGTCAAGCAGCTCTTTTGTGATGGCTTTTCTACACAGTCAACACAGGAAGCCACAAATATACTCCTTAGAATCATCCCCAAAGTGGCAAAACGAAGCATTGCAATGTGCTTGACAACTTTTCCAGTCCTCAAGCTGGTTGCCATGCTCCGAGCTGCCAGTATGGGCACTTCCAAGCAGGAATTCAGGTACCATGAGGTCTATAAACACTACTTTTTGCACACGTTGCTCCTCCTAACTTCTAAGCTCAGTCGACAGAACCCAGAAAATGACAGGAAGGAAATTGGTTTAGAATAGAGGAGAAGAAACCTTCCCAGCTAAAATCGTTGAAACACCCTTGTTTTTTGGCTCTTCAGAAATGCCAACACAGCCTTGAGGGCATTTATCTGAAATTTTGCATTAGTGTGCATGTATTCCCAGACTTGCAAACCAGAGGACTCTGAACAGCCACGTACACCCCATCACACACGTACAGCTGTTTACTCATGTTGAGTATTGGTGCCTGCCATGAGTAGTCCTGCTGTAACCAGCGACTACTTCCTCAGAGAGGTACTGCTCAACATGAATAAGAACATTATGGCTTGAGAGAGGGTCAAGGTGTGCTGGTTGACATCACTGGCAATCAACTTGCTCTCAGTGTGGGGCCAGTTAGGATGTCCCAGTCATTCTCAGGACACCATTTTATTCTTTTTCAAGGATTCCCTTGTCCCATTGCAAGACACCACTCTCCTCAAAGGGTCTTAAAATCCATGGAAGGCTTCCTGCAGCAAGGTACCGTCACTCCACAGTCTTCATCCACAGACGTTTTAAGCCTCTTTTCCCTACAGGTGTAATCCCAAACAGTCCAAAACACAGAGGCACTGGAGCACATCAGCTGACTAAAATCAAAAGTGCTGTATCTCAACCATCTGTTAAAAAATGTGGGACCATTGACTCATTAGTGTCATCTAACTCTACCAGCACAATAAAAAAACCACACGCCTTCTGGAGAACAATATCAACACGTGTGGGAGGATATCATCTCTGCAACATGGGGTGGGATGTTGTAGTTAAGAACAACTCTCTGAACTCTGTCAGGTCAGAGCTGCAGTAAATTGGCAGCATTGCCATGGCTTTATTGGGGTGTCGGTCGGTCCCTTCCCTGGAAATGGGTTTAGGTCCTCTCCTTTGACTGGGGATCTGGTGGTACAAAGCCAGGTGGAAGTTCATCTGCTTTTATCACTCTATTTTAGAGCAGTTTTTAAGCAGTTCATTTTTGAGCTGAAATTATGCAAAACTAACAAAAAGAAGATGTAACCTCTCCCATCCCCCCGTTGGGCTGTCCCTGTCTCATCTGGCAAGTCCCAGTTATCTGGGATTGCAGTAATTCTGGGAGATTACTCACAGGCCGACCACAGTCACTTGCAACAACTTTTCCAGACAAGGAGGAGTGAAAGCTGGTGAATATGAGTTTAGCAGTGTGCTTCAGTTCAGGGGAGCTGCTGAAGAAAACATAAATAGCAAGGGAAATCAGCCCTTGGCCAAGTTCAACCTTTGAAAGTTGAGGTCTCCTGTTCATGAGCTCACCATGCTCTGCTGAGCAAGTGGAAGGGAAACATTTTCTCTCTCCAGCGTGACTTGAAGAAAGGAAGTTGTGTGGGCAGAAGCACTGAGGTGACTCTAAATACAGTGATGTCTCCTTCCCTGGCACTCAGGCTTGGGAGCACTTGCTTTCTTCCAGTTGGGGAAATTTCAGTGGCAAGATGTATGGAGGAAAATATTCAATACCTCCTGCTCTGGAGACATTTACTTCTACAGCCAATTATGACTCCAGCCATGAAGTTTTTATTGCTACCTCTCATGCAGATTATTTATTGTAACTTCCTTTTTTGAGTAGGCTGTTTATTTTTAAGCAAGTGCTGTTACATTTTTCGCTAGATTACTAATAGCCACGTGCTCTGGCTGCTGAAGCTGAATAAGCTGATGTAACTGTAGGTCAGGATCTTAGCTCCTTCCTTAGCCTGTCCCCAAAATAAATATAGAGGATGAACTTGGGGTTTTCGCTATGAGGCCTATGTACTTTCCACTTGAAGGATAAGGTAGAGCCCCACTTCTAGCACAGCCATCAGGGGTGGGATGAGACAGGTGGGACTGAGATTGAAGTAAAACTTCTACCCACCATCAACGGGGCTTTGCAAAGTACGGGGCTAGGGCAAAACTTTTCATTTAAAATTACTTTTGCAAGAGCCCCTTATTTATGATGCAGCTCATTAAGCTAACAGTAATTTAGGAAATTCTCATCCCAGCTTTGGACACTGCTTTCCAAAGCCCCAGCAGAAGGCTGACTGCACTCTCTGGCTTAGCTAATGGCATGATATTGTAGTGGGCATCCAAGCATTCTCCCAGTATTGGGGTGCTTTGGGGGTTCCTTGGCCTGTGGCACACAGGCAAGGGGTTGCTGGACCATGCCAAAGCCCCTTCTTACCAATGTCTGCCACCCACCAGATTTTTTATCTCTCTCCTGCTGGGAGTTTCTAACAACATTTTTGGGGTTTGTTGGGGTTTTTTTGTTTGTGTGTCTAGAAATGAGGAAATAAAATTGCTTGGGTTTCCTGAACATGCCTTCCTCTCATGAGAGGAGCTTACTGGAAGCACACATTCCTGGATAAGCCAAACAGCCCTGGGCTGCCCTTGCTGGGTGCAGAACAAGCCTTGTTGGAAAACAGATGCAACAATCAGGCTGTTTGGGGTGTCTCCTTACACTCCTCTGTGCTTTTCTCTTGGGCATTGAGCAAGATGGAGCTGGGCCAAGAGCCACAGAGCATCACCAGCTTCAGAGTCAGATCACCCCTCCATGCCCAGGAGAGCTCCCTGAAAATGCTTCATCTGCTCATCAGTCCGCCAAGGACCTGGTATCAGACACCTCCACTCCTCCCAGAGAAAAGATTTCAAGGAGACAATATAGACCAACAAGCAACTTTTAGCTTATTCACACCCACAGGTCTGTGAGGTAAAATGCCCCTGTTCCATCAGGAACACAATTTCCACAGTGTATCTAGTTGCTGAGATCAGTTCAAGATGTGGTACCCAAATTTTCAGGTGACTGGTGCATCTGTCTGGCACCTCCTATATGTTTATTGAAGAATAAATTTGTTCTCTACTGCTCCAAGTGAAGATTACTGGGATGAATACACTCTGAATTCCCCTGAAGCTGAAGTTTTGGGATGGGCTTCGAAACCAATATGCTTTGGATCAAGCCTTCAGCACATTGCTCAATTTTCCATTCTTTGCAGGAAAACAGTTTACCAATTACAGGGTGGAAAAGGGCAGCAGAGAGGTTTCCAAACAGCTCTCACAGCAGTGTCAGTCCTCTCAATTAATGACCTCACTAAATGCCATTATACTGTCCCAAAACTGCTGTGTCCTATAGCTCTCAGACACAGAGGTCACAGCTGAACTTCCTCCTTTTCTGGGATTAAATCAGAGGTTTTGACCAACTTCTACAATTAGGGCAGGCTTACTTCCCCTGACTCCTTTCCATCTGAAATGCCTCAAAGGCTCTGTGGAAACTTGACATTTCTTATTTTAGCAAGGCAGATTTACGTTCGAGTTTGCGTTTCTCTTGGAGCACCAGCTGAGCCCTTTGCTGTTCACGAAGGAGCACGGGAGCTGCTGCACCGAACAACTTCGGCTTAATGTTTGTGTGACTTACAGCTCGGTGTGCAGTCAGCATCTAAGCCCTGAAGTCCGTATTTAATTCCCAATCCTGCCGTTCTGGGCCGTCTGCAGCAGATGGTGCTGCTGACTCGCCGGGAGCCCGCAAGGCTTCCACCCTGCCCGGAGATCCAGGCATCCACTGGGAGAGAGAGTCATGCTGGGGACACGAGCACAACACCTCCCACCCTTCTTTGTGTTTGTCACCCATCCAAGGGCTGTCAATCTCTGCAAGACTCCGACTAGAAAGCAGGCGGGCACAGGTGGGGTTTAGGATGTCAATGAAAATATATGCAAGCATTTATTTGCTAATGTGCAGGATCCACTTTGGGAGTGAGAAAAATTATTTTCTTACATAGGTGTAAACACATTTAGAATCCCACCCTAAGTAAAATAATTACTTTTGTCCGAACTCCAAGTCCCAATCAGAGATTGTGCCCTGTGGTTATTTCATTAGGCCCCCCACCTTTCTCCCCAGTGAAAGCAGGGAGTGAGATCTTTCAGAAATGCTGCAATGTCTGACACTACCTGAGCTGAATCCCTGCCCCTGGGGAGGAGATGGGGCTGGGTATCCATAATGTCCTGGTTTTGGCTGGGATAGAGTTAGTGTCCTTCCAAGTAGTTGGTACAGTGCTGTGTTTTGGATTTGGGATGAGAACAACATTAGTAACACACTGGGTGGTTTAGTTGTTTCTGAGCAGGGCTGACACACAGTCAGGGACTTTTCAGCTTCCCATGCTTTGCCAGTGAGCAGAACACAGGGAGCAGGGACAGGTGACCCAAACAGGCCAAAGGGATGTTCCAAAGCAGAGAATGTCACACTCAGTTCACAAACTGGGAGCCACTGATCACTGCCCAGGAATGGACTAGTTACTGGTCAGTGGGTGGTGAGCAATTGTAGTTTGAGTAATTGAGTTTTATTCCTCTCTCTCATTTTCATTACAATTGTTATTGTTATTATTAGAAATATTATTAATATTATTGGCCTGCTCCATCACCCCGAGGTCAGACCCTGTCCTGAGGCAGCTGCAGCCTCCATACAGGTGACAATAGCTTATTTTTCCAAGCTCAAATAGAAATACCCAAAGTGGCCCTATGATTTTTCACCAAATCGATATCTGAGAGCATAATTTCCTTACCACATAAAGCAACATATCGGCTCTAAATAATAAATGAGGTAGAAGTGTACAGCTGGTTTAGAAAGACTGAAGAGACAAAGCATTACATCATTTACTGTCTGCTGCTAAAGTCATAAAAAGCCTTACCTTACAACCAATCAGCAAATCCCACTTCTCTGTGGTGTAACTCCAAACTCAGGATGGCTGTCTCATGTCCTCAGAGATCTGCAGCAAACATTTGAAATATGCTCCTTTAAATTAGCCAGATTCAGTACTCCAGCAACCAAGTCCCATCCCAGGCTGGTCCCCACCACCAAACTGTCTGGCACAAGGTTAATTTGGGCAGGTCTCTGAATGTAATTATATGTGTGTGTATAGATATTCACCACCACATTTGGCATCATCTGGTGATGTAACACAGTTTAACAGAGAAATCTCTGCCACCCCACTGCATCTTCCAGTCCCAGGACGAAAGGACGGCTTAAGGGTGGCTTTAGGCAATATTGCCCTGCCACTGCCAGGACAGCAGCCTGGGGCCATTGGATTATTTCACCCTTGAGTTTTCCCAGCAGGCTGCTGGGAAGCCCTGCAGACCTGGCCAAGCTTCTGTCAGCTGGACCAGGCATAGCTTTACTCCATCTGCTGCCCATCCCCTGCTCTTTTGGGGCAGCAGGCCCTAGGCAGAGAGGCAGGATTTCAGAAATAAGGTCCCTGGGTTATCTGGATTCCCAGGGAGCAGACAGAGCCTGTAACATGCAGTTTGAAGCTCCTAGAGAGTGAACGCACACTACGGAGCGGTGACTGAATATGCCTCCTGCAGCTTACTGTTTCCAAGCAGATGATTTCTGCATCACTTTCAGGATGGCTTCAAAGCTGTCAGGTGCAGTGTCAATGGTGTTCAGTCTTACAAGCCCCTTTCCCTACCATGGGCTCCAGATCAGACCAGTCTACATTTCCAGAGCAATGACAGAATACACAGAGCATGAAAATTCTTATTCGGGGTGAAGATTTGCTGAACTTCTTTCCAGCCCAGCAAACCCATCTGTGTTCTGATCCATACACTGAATAAGGGTCTCACTGAAGTGCAGTGAGGCTTTTTGCCTGTGCAAAGCATCTTCAGCATAGGAGATTGAGTCAGCAATGACTGATGAACAGGTAGTTGCTCTGCCATAGCAAGATTTAGGAAGAATATTTTCCATACCTGGTATTATTTTGATCTATGTTACTAAATCACATTCCTCTCTCACCCTCACTGATCAGATGACAAACCCTAGTGAGATAGCAGGGAGCACAAAAGCAGAAGACTTGGTACTGCTGCTCATCCTTGTAACTTTCCTTTTGCAGATAAATGACTCTGGATTTACAGCCTAAACCAGCAGGACAGATTTGCTACTTCATCAAAATATGCCCACAGAATGGTTTGAGTTGGAAAGGACCTTGAAGATCATCTTGTTCTACCCACCATGCCATGGGCAGGGACACTTCCCCCTATCCCAGATAGCTCCAAGCCCCATCCAACCCGGCCTTGGCCACTTCCAGGGATGGAGCAGCCACAGCTTCTCTGGGCACCCTGTGCCAGGGCCTCAGCACCCTCACAGTGAGGAATTTCTTCCTAATATCTAACCTAAACCTCTGCTAGTTTAAAGCCATTCCCCCTTGTCCTATCACTCCCTCTACAGTTCTCTTGGAGGCCTGTGCTCTCCTACACTATTCCTTGTGACTCAGCAGGTTAGGGATAAGTGATTATCCCTATCTTCCCCTGCTCTGTCATTGTTCATCCCACATTAGCACAGTCCTTATCTGGAAGCAGGCAGGTCTGAGGTCCAGTCTTTAACAAAGTTGTTGGATTTGGGGTCTGGGGGACAAAACCAGTTCCAGTGCCAGGCACCTCAGCTCTACCAGCTTGGCAGGGGAGGCTTTGGCTCCCCAGCAGGGATGCTGGCTGGATGTGTTTGCTCATATCCTCTCTGAAATACGGAGGAGCAACAAGCAGGGAAAGTAAATGTGATCCCTCTGTAAGTGTTATTTGAGAGCAGTGACTTCAATATTTGAAGCATCCCTGGCTGCAGGTGCAGCACTCTGGAGTTATCAACATTTCCCATGTTAGAGAGCTGGTGCTGACCCCAAGGCTTAAATTAGTAACAAGATTACTCAGAGAAAAGTAATGTTCTGAAAACCTTTATGGGATGAGGAAATATGCCAAAAGTAAGCTTGGCCGGTGTACTTAATAGATAGAAACCCATTTGTTTCTTTTTGAGAACTTAATTAAATTTCCCATGAATTCATTTGTAGTAACAGTAATAAGCACCATATATGGAAATCTTCAATGAGCCCTTAGCAAGGTAATTTCCTGAATTTAGCTTATATCTTCATAATGTTCAAAGCCAGCTAGACTCTGAAGTACAGCTGGTGGGCATTATTCCATTCTGAGTAGGAGGGTGTGGATGGACTGGGTAAAATAAATTACTTTGTTGCTTTGACACCAAGTTTTATTGCCTGTAGAATGATGCTTGATCATAATCAGAAAAGCATCAAGTAGAGAGTTAACATGATTTCTTCTGTTTAACTAAGAAGCTTTTGGGAGGGCAGTGTACATACCTTACACACTCCAAGACTCTCCTTCAGTGCTCCTCGGACCACAGTCAGTAACCAGGAGGGGACCAAGCCACCTGGAACCAAACAGGACAAGCTGGAAGATCTCCTGTGCTCCACAGCCTTCCTGGTAAGTCACAAGAGAAGGAATTCAGAAGGGGAAGAGCCTTCTTCTCATCAAGGGATGCACACACCCAATTTACAACCCTACCTGCTTCTCCAGCCTTTTTCCGTGCTTCACATGCACAAATATGGTAAAAAAAATCATTAGCTAAGTGGCAAAGAAGAAATGGTCATTGCTGACTAAGGCTGATGGCTGAGAGCAAGTCTCCTTCCTCTATACAGAAGGAGCTTTCTCCACTACCTCCATGTGTGTGCTCTCAGAGCCCAAGTGCTAATTACAGCTGCTGTAATTAAAACTCGGCCAAAATTTCTAAAACCTTAACCTCCCTACCACTGATTTTGGATGGCATTTGGTAAATATTCCAGTCCTAACAGAGATAAGGTAAGTCACAGTACAAGCAGACATCAGGGGGTATCTGGGGACATGAAGCTGAAATCAAATGGGTGACAGCAGTCATGGCATACCAGGTATGCAGCTGCTCTTTGGAAGTACCACAGGAATGCTGGGGAAGAGTGAGAGGAGAGCCCAGAGAGGAAAAACCCAGGGATAAACACTGGTGTTCCCTCTCACAGCCCAGACAGGGCAGGGCACTGTAGCTAACACAGAAACAGAGCTCCTGCTCAGACCCTGCAGCAGCCCAAGGATAAATTAAAACACATTTAAGTCATTGGACTCATGCTCATAGCTTTCAGTGAGCTCCAAGTGAAAAGGGTGTCAAGAAATCCTCCCAGGGACTAACCCTGTGCTCAAGAGTGCCAGCTACCAGAGTTCCCGCACCTCAGAAGAAAGTGATGTTATATTTTCCAACATTAATATATGATAACAAACCCTCAGCTTGCTGGGAAGCTTCCTAAGCTCCCACAGTGACTCGGCTCAAAAGCTAAAGGCCTGGCAGCACAGCCACTTCATCCATAATCTCCTTTTTACAGTTAAGCCAACACGCCTCGCGTGGTAACACAGCTGCCTCAGGGTTGGCGTACAGGTCAATACCTCCTTGGAAGACGGGATCCCAGCTGGATCTTCTTTCTTCTTCCTGGCTCATCTGCTCCTCCTGAGGAGCAACACAGAATGCTGAGACTTTCAGGGGTGTTTATGCTACAGGAAACTACTGCTCTGCAGTGAACCCCTCCCAGGCACTGTCAGACAACCTATAGAGAGGTCTGCCCTCCTCCTGCCTGCCTAAATACCCTGCCCACAGCACCAGCCAGGGAGGAGACACAGCTTCTTCTCATTAGCTATATCATCATTCCATTAGATTTGATATGTCCCAGCTTTCCAGAGATGCCATGGCCTTGATTATCCCACCTGCTCCAGCGGTATTATTCTGCTCTGAGAAGCCTAGGGAGAACCTCTGTGGTGATGGGTGTGGATCTGCTACACTCCAACTTCACTGGGAGTTTTGCTCTTAGTATGAGTTTTGTTATCATTTTAGAAGTTTTATTGCTGCTCTACTCTTTCACGGACATTTACTTAAGAGTCTTTAAAGCTTCCTTTACCTAAAGGCAAGGTGCCCACAGTGATCATCCCTGGTTTTGCTGTGGCATCTGTACTGAGGTCAGATGTCTCAGCAGTATCAGGTTCAAAGCAGAGTGGGACCCCTGCGATGCCCTGAGGATCATTACCAAGTGTAAATGACTGGCAAACTTGGTATAAAGAATTCCCTGATAGAACAAGATCCTTGAGCCCTGCCCTTGTGCTCAGGGAAAAGCCCCATTGGTCCTTGCTCCATCCTTCTCATCCCCCCCATCTCCCTGCCCATCCCTGTCCCGCTGTGCCAGTGGAAGTGTGCACAGCTTGGATGTCCTGGGTCTCCTCTTGGTGATCTCCTGACTCTCAGTGGTCAGGGGGAGCTGAGCTGGTGCAGGGCCACTGCGAGTCTCAAATTCCTCTTGTTCATCCAAGCCCCACATCCATCAGACCCCCAGACACCCTTGGCAAGCCCTTCTCGAACACAAACCTCACCTCAAGGCCTCCTTGCTGAAGCACTGCCATGTATTCCTTGTTTCCTAGATCATCTAGGTGAAGTGGAGGGAGATTTTCCACACTGGGAAGCTCTGCTCTGGACTGGTTCCCTTCATCCATCCCTCCAGGTTGCCCTCCCTGCACATTCCCAAGGAGTGGGGGCTGCAAAGAGCTGGCCTTGGGAGAGCTGCTCTTGCTCCAGGGACAATATTCTCTTACACTGAGCACATCCAGGCTCTGAAGAGAAACAATTCATGGGTTATTGCTTTGCTTTTATAAGCAAGAAAGAACCAATAAACGCATGGCATTTAATGGTCAAGAAAACGATCTAAACAAAATTGCTGTAGGATATTGCGGAAGCCCGACCTCCTCCTGTCCATTTGTTCTTAGAAAGCAGCACACGGAACTGAGCAACCACAAAATGAACAGGAGCTTAGCAAAGACTTTGTGCAAAAGGGACCCTGTGCATTTGACATGCTCTGTCACATTGAATTTTAATTACAGCTCCCCTCTGGAGCTGGCACGGGAGGGGAATGCTAATGATGGGGGGAGAGGGAAGGGAGCAGCCATGGCAATTGCCAGCCCAGCACTTCATAAAGTACCTGATGGCCAGAAGAGGTAACCTGGATGTAGACAAGTACAAATCTTGATGGTTTGGTTTCCCCTTTAGGTCCTATTATTTTGCCCCAAGTGTGGGCTACTGGTTGAAGTAAAACACATTTAAGTGAATTTAATGTATTAAACCATTGCAAGGTGCAGCCTGTTTGTGACAGATTGAAGGAAATCAGGTTTAGTTGAACAAATATGACCTC
The DNA here is from genome assembly GCA_013398115.1 of Falcunculus frontatus. Taxonomy (NCBI): domain Eukaryota; kingdom Metazoa; phylum Chordata; class Aves; order Passeriformes; genus Falcunculus; species Falcunculus frontatus. The sequence goes on from VZRV01002991.1 coordinate 868,796, forward strand.
AGGTCACTTTTCCAGTGATCAGTAAGCCATCACTTATGAATTATTACAATCTAGTGACACTACTTGCTGAGTATTATGTCTGTCAGAATCCTGGTTTTTGAGTTTTATAAAAACACCTTTGGGATATATCACTTGAAAAATGTGTCACCATGGTGGGCCCGTAGATCCAGTAAATCTTGCTGTGGTAATGTGCAGACTCCTTGCACAGAATAAGCATTATACACACACTTAATGCTCTAAAACAACCACAGGCAGCATCAGCAATATCCCTGCTGTTCCCTACCTAGGGAGAGAAAACATCTCCATCAGATGGTGATCACTGAATGTGTGACAAATATTAGTGCAGTGACTATTTGGGATGCTGATACATATCTCAGCAAAAGTAATCAGGACATGGGGGTCCATGTAAAGATTCAACTAAGGACAGAGTGGATTTGGAGTACAAAACCCACTACCAAAGGCTGTATATAGATATTTAGAGGCTACTCAGGATATTACACCTCCTTCGGGTCTAGCTGCAGCCAGTCAGGGACACTCACACTATCCAGCCAGGCATTTCAGACCTCTTCTTGCTTCTTCCTTAAAAAAAAAAAGAAACAAAATTTATATTTCTCAAAATGGTCAAAACACCTCTTTATTTTATTTTATTTTATTTTATTTTATTTTATTTTATTTTATTTTATTTTATTTTATTTTATTTTATTTTATTTTATTTTATTTTATTTTATTTTATTTTAATTTATTTTATTTTATTTTATTTTATTCTGCTATTCAAACAGCAGCCAGCTATCACAGAAATGCAAAGTCTGCTTATCAGAGTGAATGGCTGATCTACATAGATTGTGTGACAGTCATAAAATCCTTAGGGACCAGAACAAAGGCTTTCACAAGCTTTTGTTGTAAGAGCTCGATCTATTCCTGCGGGGAAATTCTGTGTTCTGTTGCTGTCTGCTTGCACAATAGAAAGATGTTTTCCCTGCATTATTGGGGTTAGTAATGCAATGTTTGCTATTCCATCACTGGATACTCCTGCCAAAAGAATTTGTATTACCTCACATGCTATTGATAACATGGAGTTGCTTGGGAAAAATTGTTTCACCCAGTGGAATAAATCAGACAGGAGTTTCATAAAATTAAAATATTATTTAAAGCTATAAATTACCTATAAACTGCAACACACGTTGCTGTGCTCTGTTCTTGGTTTCTGTAGTTTCTGTAGTTTATTTTCTATAGTTTTTACAGTTTATTCTCACCTTCTTTTTCCGTCTTTCCATTCTCCTATTCTGTAAGTAATAATTAGTTCATTTAAAATTTCCCAGTGGATAAAAGTGGCTGGTTTATGCCATCTAGCAGTGATACAAGATAAGGTAAGATCTGTTCCTTCTACATTGCAGCAACACTTTTAACCACAGCCAGAGCTTCCTTCACTCTGGCATCAAAGTTACAAACTCATTTTCTTCGGTAACACTTCCTTCTGCCTTTTGCCAGAACAGGATGATCTCAACAAAGCAGCAACAGAAGAATGAGCAGCCTTATTCCTGAAGTGTCTAGGAATTCAGAGTGGACAACTAAATTACTTATTCACCCTAAAATGTTGTAATTTCTACATTTCTTTCATAAGACATGCTCAGTCATTTCATGTATTGCAAGATCAGGGGTTTATGGTTTGCCTGAGAAAGTCAAATAGAATATGAGAGGTTGATATAGTCCTTAAATAGAACAGACAGGTTTCACAGAGCAAAAAGAAGCTGAAATTTAAAAAAAAAAAAATTAATAAATAATTTATTTCTCCTTCAATTAAAATTTGAGGGTGTTTTTCAGTACTCTGTTGCAAAAGTAGAAGAGCTCCTGGTATAGTTCAAAGTGTGTCTGCATTGATGTAAAGGCCTATGGGCCAGCTGGGAATGTCTCTGCTTTACAGAAGTACTTTTCAAGGAGATTTTAAGCAAAGAATACTCATCCTTATGTATGTGTGTGTGTGTGTATATATATATATATATATATATATATATGCTATATTAATGTCTATTTACTTTCCCCAAGCTGCACATCCAGCAGCGTGGCCCCAGGCCAGCCCATGGCTCCAGGCAGGCTGAGATACTCTGGCTCACACCAGGTTTTCATGTGAACTCTGCTACTCCCAGGTTACACAGGGAGGGAGGAAGCTGAGCACAACGGATGGAGCCACTTCCCCTCTAAATGGCAAAGTTGGAAAAGTGTAATTCTCCAGCTGGGTTTGATGCTACTTTCTCCTCCAGTATTTCAAGTATATCTGACCAGGGTGGGGGCTGAGCATCCACCAGCCATCAGTGGAAGAGGGAAAATCAGCCTTTTAGTCAGCACAATTCCCATCAGGCAAACTCCTAATTCTCCCCTAATTAAGCCTGGCAGCTGAAGCTGGATGAAAACCGTGTTGTGTTCCATCCAGCCTTTCAAGGGGTCTCTGCTAAACCAGAAAGAAGTACTTTAATCTGTGTTAGGAGAGATTTTGAGAACAAAACTGTGTCTGGAAAGTCAAATCCTTTATGCATCCCTCAGGCACATGAAAAGATCCCCCCCCCCCGGCAGAGCAGGGGAGTGCTGAAATCTCCTATAGCAACTGGCCACTAGCAACAGGAACAAACAGTCTCTTGTCCCATTATTTCAGCTTTCTGAATTATCCTGTGAGAGGCAGAGAGGGTGGGAGGCTGATGGTGCACAAGGTTCAGGTTCTGTACCCTGAAGGATTCAAGCCAGAGGCAGAGATCATGGATTTGGTACCTTCGTGCCTCAGTTTCCCTTCCAAAGAGGAATAGTTTTGTTCCCTTTCTCACTCCCACATGGGATGCTAAAGTCCAGGCAAGTGGATAAGCCAGAGGCCCCACATGAGTCAAAATTATTGCTTGTACATATTTGTGCTGCTTTTGCAAGAAATCCTCTTGGCTTAAGTAGGAATAAAAAGTTGGACAGATATTTCCTGGCATCTTGAGCGAATGGGCTTAATATTCCAGTTGTTTTTTATGTTTTAAAATAAAAAAAAAAGAGAGGTTGTTTCCACTAAAAGGGGCTGACAAAGCCAGGCAGCTTCCCAAGATGAGGATTTTTTGAGCATTATGTTAGAGATAACAGGTTTTGCTGTGCTGGAGCACCCGCTGGTGCTGGAGACCTGTGTGAACACAAAGCAGAGGAGCATTTCTGCAGCCAGGAATGGCCAATTCCTTTCAGTCCACACCTTTCTCAAGATTTTCAGTGTGGGGAGTTATCATTTAAAGTTCACATATTAAAGCAAAAACTTTCTACCACCCTCAAATTTATTATTACCCTTCCCCATTTATTGCATTTTCCCTCCTATTTGGATTCTCTGCTTGGGTTTTCCCCTCTGGTGCTGCTGAGAGCAGAGAGAACCCATATCCTTGTGCTCCTGTTGCTCCCACCCTCCCTCTGGCCAAGGAGGAGGCTTGAAAATCCCCACAAAGTGCTCAAGAAGCTGCTTTTGTGCAGTAAAAGGATTACAGTAGGAGCAGATAACTTTTTTCCTTGGTGTGTTTCACATACCATCTCTGGCAACATCATGAGCTGCTGCTTGCAGTGGAGGTTTCCTCTACAAAAAATAATGGAATTCTGCCACTCAGATGCCTGGAGGGGAAAGGACTGTCCTCCTTAATGGAAATTAGATCTGTATAGCCCTTGAAACACCTGGCTTGGTTTACACTCAAATGCCACCAAAATATTCACATTTAATTGTATAACTGTCAACACAACTGTCAAAATGGCTTACTATGAAAAACAAGGGCAATTTACTTTAAAATTAACTACTCAATTGGTTTTCATTTAAAAAGCAATGCTCTGACTCCGTTGTGACAAGCTTGCTCATTCTTCATCTGTGTTTCATGCGGGATGCCACCACGTTACCATGTTCTCTCCCCACAGCAAAGCCCAGGGAACAAAAAAAAGCTCTTCTACACCAGCCGTTTACATGTCAGACTTGTGCAAAAGCCAGAAAGCCAGAATAATGTAGATGTAATAAATAATGCATGGCCAGAGTGGTCATACATAATCTGTGGGGCTGGGAGCTGTGCAGCTCTTCATTGTGCTCCTTTCAGTTTTGTTGGTTTCCTCTGGCAAGGCTAAAAATAATCTTGTAGCCCCAAAATATGCATTTTCCTCTCATTGGTTCCTCTTCCTGTGCTCTCAGTGGGTGCTGAGGGTTTGCTGTGAGTGTGGATCCTTTTACTCTGCTCTCAGGAGAAAAGCAGGATGCTGACAACCCCAGTCCTGCTGAAAGCCATGGGGTGCACAGCTGGGCCACTGGCGTTTGCTGCTTCCTCAAGGCCATGTGATGGCTTTGATCTTGCATCCAACACACCCAGCCACCTTCAGGATGGGCCTTACACACCAGAGAATAAAATATCCTGCTAAAAAGCATGCTTTTGAGGCTGAAGGGTGAGGGATGGAATGTTTGGATATTTGGATAATGGTGTCCTACTGTCAAGAAAGAGCAAGCATGGGGAAGGAGCCCACAGGCTTTCCTTGGAGAAAGCAAAGGAAGTGGGAAATAGTATTTGGAAACGAAAAGTGAAAATGGTTTTAACTAAAGCAATTCAGAGCTGATTTGAAAATCCGGCTGCAGAAAGCCTAGTGAGCAATCCCAGTTCACAGGAGAGTGAAGCTAGGTAGTGTTCAGGCTCCATCAGGTTTATCACAGTGTTTTAGAATCAAATACTTTGATTTTTTGCATGAATATTGTGGAGAAGTGTCTGTGGGGGTTTTTTTTTCTGTACCATCTGGTGCAGCCCAAGAGGATTGTTTGTGGTGAAGGAACTGAAGACAACAGGCTAACACACGCCTTTTTTCTACAGTGCTGTCAAAAGCAGAGCCCCAAATAAACCAACCCCCTTGCCCCAGCTGCCTTGCTGTTCTCAAAAAACAGTTTAAGCACATTATAGCCACATCAGCGCCTTCTGAGATAGGCCCCACCTTTCTCTTTGTAATGTATCAGAGCAGAAAACAATTATAATATAGCACATGCTGTCACAGCTGGAGGCCAACCTGTGCCTCACACTTGAGGTCTATTGCTAAGATTTCTTAGGATGCATAATCTGATACGTTAAAAAAAGTGTAACATATTGGGGAAAAGAAAAAAAGAAGTCAGTGCTCTTCCTCAAGGATGAAAAGAAAAATGCAGAGTGCAGAAGAAAATTACTTCAAGCAAGTGACCTGATCTCGAAAGAATTCGGGTACTTGTGTTCTCCATCACCTTTGAAAACACGGGAGGAAATCTGATCAAAAGAAGAATGGGATTATTGTAATTTGATGGTAACTTGACAGCTGGCCCCAGCCCATCTCTCTCTGAAGTCAGTGGAGAGATGGCAATTTCATTAAGTCAGTGACAGTTTCATGAAGTTCCAGCGAAAGACTGATACCCGTGGCTTGTTTGCCCCTGGTTTAAGCTGAGGAGTGATCACAGGTCTGTGAGTGATTCCCAGCATCTGGAAGGAGCTTCTCCTGGGACAGGTATGGAGGCACCACGGAACCCACAGTGACACAGCCCTGTCCCTACGACCTGCTTCTTTGCCTGTTTATCACTATTAACCACATTTTCAGAACAGGGCACTCACAGGAGTGTACAATCTAAAGGAGCCATCATCCCAGCCGGGGTCGCTGTGGGAGGTGAGGGGACCTTCCTGCAGGCTGCCTCATGGAATTCTCGTCAGTGCTCTTCAGCTCACCAAGAAAATTGGACCAGGCTTATTTTACCACAAGTTCAATTCAAGGTTAAGTGCTCCACTGACTGCAATTACATGTGCATCTCCCCATATTTTTGTCTGGAGGGAAGATGTGAGATGCTGGAGAAAGGCACCTGCCATGTGAAAACCTCTCAGTGCAGGCTGTGGCTGGGTCTTCTCCATTCCTGTGTGAAGTCTGCTCTCAGTGGCTTCTCAACACAGCAACAAGGAGATCATACCAGGACAGCACATGGTTCTGTTTGAAAGGAGAAGTATGAATACATGGAAAAAAAGAGCCCTTCATCACAAGTAACTATTTCCCACAACTGATTACATTTGTTTTGACCCTTATATAGAATAGCGCTCCTAACCTACAGTGTGCTAAAAATAGATAGGCGTGAAAAAAAGGTGAAGAAGACAGCAAAACTAATATTTTGACTATGAAGAAATCAGGATTTGAGAAAATATTCCTGAAGAGTGCTGGGAGAAAAGTGTGATATTGCTTTGATACAAAAGGAAAAAGAATTCTGTAGTCCAGGACTATTTACAACTTAGTGTTGGAACTTAGACATGTTTTTAATGACACCTTTTTCAAAGCAGCCCGTTGATTTATGATTTTGAATAAGCCAAGAGCTAAGACCTGAATTTCAGGTAAGATTTTACAGTCTTAAAACGGCAAAACCAATAAAGCAGTGACCAGTGTGGGCAATGGTAACCCCTGTCCCTGCTCTGAGGAATATCCGTAGCACTTAACCGGACTGCAGTGATGCCTTCAGAATTAATGCGTGGAAAGGATTTGAAGGATTATTTGGAGCTCAGTGTCATGTACAAACTGAGGCCAGGAAATGTAGATAAATCATAAAGAAAATAATGAGGTTCCTTCAGGAGTGTTTCTATCACTCGTTCCTTAATTTAATTATTTGCCTGATTCCAGAACACAACCCAGAAACCACTTCTGATGTAAGCTGTTCCCTAAGCAGCAGGAATTGTGCATGATTTTGATGTATTGATTAAACTGCCACTGAATGATTTGAGATGAAGATTGAATGCACTGAAAGTAATAAGATATGATTGAAGCTGAGCCCTTCCATGGATTAGAATGGACAGCTTTTTCTGCCACACTGCTCTCGTTTATCAGAACACTAATAATGTTTATTACTTTAAGAGTTACAGCTCGCTGGTTGGATTTAGACAAAACTAAAGCTTCATGGGCTCAGCAAACCCATTTGCTCTGAGACATTTAAAGCTGGAGAAGGCAAAGCCTATGAAAAATGCAAGAAAGAAAATCAGTGCTACAGAGATAACTCTGAAACTGCAGATACCAGTGCAGGGGCAGCAGGTCCTTTCTGGACCAGCTAATCCCAAACTGGGGTACATGTCCTTCAGACCCACCTGCCAGTCCATCTGCCACATCCCAACCTGTGCACCCATGCACAGGGAGCATCTTCTCAGCACTGGACAGGGAAGTCCCTGTTCCCTCAAGACTTGTATTGCCTACAGAGGGCCAGAGAGAGATGGAGATTTGTGTTGCTAAAGCATCTGATGGCTAAAATTCACAGAAAGAGTCGTGAGCTGCAGCCAAGGCTCATTTTTTCTCTGAAAATATGGCCGGAGTTATCTGAAAATATGCTGGGTTTAAATTTTCTGTGCTCTTTTGATTCCTCCTGTGAAGTCTTCCTGACAACCTTCCCTCTCTGATTTCAGAAGATCTCCACAACCCCAATTCTGAGCACTCTTTCAACTAATACACAGCTCCTCTCTCAATAATGTAATCTCCGTTAATAATTTATGAAATATATTTGAGTCATCAGACCAAAGAGGTCATACAAAGATAGTGACTGTGAAATGGAAAATGTGTTGCTCAGTTGCTTAATGAATTGCAGATGCATACTCATAACTTGGAAAAACTGAAGCACATCACATTTGGGGGGACAATAAAGCCTTGAAGTGCATTGTGGATTTATGACCACAAGCAAAGCTACAGCATAAAAAAATATTGTCATTACCTAAATATGCAAATATTTCAAGTATTCAGTATGCAAGAGGAAATGTCTACTCTTACAAGCTATTTGCAAACGAATGAAAATGAACTTTTCTGCATTATATGATCATGGAGCATGCAAAGAGCAATTTGTACTTCAGTGGGGATACTGTGGATTTCTGATTTCAGGGTCTGTTTTATCAACCCCGCTGGCTCTGCCAGGGCTCAGCAGCCCTGTATGATTTGCAGAGTGCATGTTTAGTCCCACCCTGAGCTGTGCTGCCCCTGGCGAAGAGATAAATGAATATATGGAGGTTTCTGGAGGGAGGCTGCATTTTTAGTCAGTCCCAAGGGAATTTTAAAGGTAGCATTCCCTTCCGCAGCTGAACTGTCTACATTGATAAGCTGTCCCTATTTCTTAGCAAGTGCAAGTCTGCAGGGCAAAGCTGTGGGTTAGAAGTCTGTCTGTCTCTGAGGATGCTGAACACACACCTTGTGTGTCTCTTTGCTGTCCAGCACTGCCAGCCAAGGACAGGGATGTCAACCTGGAGGTTCTCAGCTTGTTCAGCTCTGGGTAAAGTGCTCCAGCCATACACCCTTGTTAGTCATGCCAGGTGATCAGGCAGCAAATCTGGCTTTATCACAGTCCTGTTCTGCTTATTGGAGAGTGAAGGGGAAAGCACAGCCCTCGCGCTGGGATTCGAGGGTGAGCAGTTTCATGGAGTGCTGAATCTGCTGGGTGCCCTCCCAGGGACAGAGTTTCCATCCATCTGGATGAATAAAGCTTTAAGGACACAACTTCACGTTGTGTAGCATCAAAACTAAACATTGTCTCTGTTACAGGGCTGTAATTTATTTAAATTTCTCACCGAAGCATTACACTATAAAAGTCACAAGCACTAAAAGCCCCATCTGCTGAGGCACTCGGGTATGTGGAAGGGAGATAGCCACCAGTGTGCTCAGGTGGTAGCTGATAAACCATGCCTGGTTTTTGGGGAGAAATCACAGGTTTTCCCACATTATTCTTTGCTGCGAGCAAAACCCACTCCCCATTTCCATCAGTGAAGGAATTTCTACCTCCTAAAGCCCTAGAGGGACCTAATAGAAAAAAAATGAAGAGGACAGCACAGGTTTGTGCCATCTCTAACAGCTTTGGTGTCTACAAACCCGTGCTACAAAAACCACACTGGCATTTGCTGCTGACGCCCGTGACGAGCATCCTGGAGCAGCTCAGCCCTCTAAGACAGAGGTTCGATCATCTGGGATGAGCATTTGTCACGCACCCACAGACCCCCTGCTCCGGGAGGGGTTTGCTTCTTAGAGGTCCCCAGGACACGCTGTCTGGCTTCACGGCTGTTAATTACTTGTGTCTACTGTTAATTAGCTGTCTGCAGTCGGTCATGCTGGAGCAGTGACAGCCTGGGAGCCTCTCCCCATAGCACAGCCCATGGGCTTTGTTCCCCAGCCCTCCCGTCTCCCCCTCCTCAGCTCCCAGCCAGAACATTTCATTTTAGTCATGGTGCCAGAGGCCAGGCCCTGGAGGACCTTTGAAATTAAACACTGTATGAAGTACAGTGGGGAGAAGAGGGAGGAGAAAGGGGCAATTTCAGCTCCTCGAGCATGCAAGTCGAGAGCTTTTGTGATGCCTCTCGACGTATTTTTTTCAGCCGGCCACAAATCATGTCCTTGGACGTCCAAGGGAACCTGTCTCTATGATGGAAATTTCCTCACTTGCCTTGGTTTCTTTCTTGTTCTCTATTGTTTCTTTGCTGCCTTCAAGACATTGTAAATAATTGAATTTTTACAAAATGAAAAGGGGTTTTTTTTTGTTGCAGAAAAAGAAATCCATCCCTGATTTGCTAAGCTTAGAAACACAACATCCAGAGTAAATTCTCCTCTTGGTATTTGCAGTTACTGGGAAGCAAAAGTTCTTCATTCAAAGACTCTGTGATTGAAGACACATCACATGATTTTCAGCAAAAGAGGTTCATCACAGGACACATTTCCCAGGGGCATTAAGTCTGAATTATATTTGTTTTGCTAGGATGTTAAATAAAAATAAGTGGTTTGAATTTCAGCTAACAGCTGTGAAATAGTCTGGGCAAAAAAAATTCACAGGGAATAATTTATTCATCCCTTTCCACCTGCAAATTGCCTGAGAACAGGTTGAGTTCTTACTCAAATGTTATGTGATTGTTAAAACATTACAAAATTATTTTCACAAATGTTTCTTGCTTAGTAATTTCCTGGTGACCCAGTCACTGTAGACATTTGGCATTTGAAATTCAAATTCCAAGCCCTTCTGATACACAGATTGCAGAAGCAGACCTGTGCTCTGCTGGCTGAGCACACCTCGGGTGTCTGCTGCAGTTGTCCTGATGGAACCCTAACCCTAACCATTCCATAGGAATCCAGGTGATGCTGCAGGCATGTACACTTCTGGCCCTCTCCAAATTAGGTGGTTCTGATCCTAAATTATTCTATGCTTTATGAATAAGACTTCTGTTCCTATGAGGCCTGAATTAACTCTTTTTACAACAGCTTTTCTTTTGCCCTCTCCCAGATTTTCCATCAATGCTTCTTAAACCAAAGCAGGTCCATAGTGTTTCTTGTGCTCTCCACACCCCAGAGTTCCTTGTCCTCTGTCACTTAATGTGTCTGCTTCCTCCTGTGTGTAGGCTGGAGTGTTGAGGTGTCATTTACAGGCTGTGTGAGGTTTAGAGACTTGGTCATTCAAATGTGTGACGTTTGAAGTGCTGGGAACTGCAGGGGCAATCCCTGCTCCATGAGAAAAGGCACAGATAGGATTTTTAGGGCTCCTTGGGATGAGAAATGACAGCACATCCCAACATCCTGCTTCCCTTTGCAGCGTAGGGACAGAAGTTCTTTCAGTCAGCTCCTAAATCTCCACTTTTGAGACAGCCCAAACGCTGCTGATGCACCCTGAGTGCTGTGTTGTGTTACCAGCCACAGCCTCTCAGGGGCTGGTTCACAAGCAGCCTGCAGCAGGGTGACACTGGGGGGCTGCAGAGGTGACCTGGCAATGAATCAGAGACGTTCCCTGGCGACAAATGTGAGGATGTAAAAACACCTTTATTATCTGCAGAACCAAGTGAGAGAGGAGAGCAGGGACTCATATCTCTGCAGCTGTGTGCTAAATGAATTACAGGAGAGAGTGAGGGAATAACATTGGAATTAAAAGGCTTTAAGATAAGATGGAAAGTGGCAGCTGAACCAGGAAAGCAGGATGGAAGTGGAAGGGTGTTTACATGAGCCAGCAAAGCTTGGGGGATGCTGGGAGCAGGAGGGCTCCTCAATGCCAGCAAAAACTGCTCTGTGGAGGAAAGAGAGCAGCACAGCAGTGGCTATACTGGGGATTCCTGTAGGAATGCTTTCCTAAGGAGGTGTGGGGGAAACACAGAGATGCTCCTCTGCTATAAGGTAGCTTAACTCCAATGTTTTTAGTGGAGTTGTGCCATAAGATTCAGCCTGTTGCCACTGGGCCAGTGTCAGCACTGGTGCAGGAGGAGGGAGATGCTGCAGCTCAGTGACAGCAAGTTCCCAGCCCAGGCAGGGACATCAGCAGCTTTGGTCTGACTAGTGTGGCTCAGACATGGGAAGGTACAGAAATACCAACCTGCTTCAATCTGAAAAAAATCTTAGCACAGCTGGATGGCACAACTGTCCTGGCTGTCGCCTCAGCAGGTATTGAGGGTGCCTGGCCTGCCTGACATCCGCATCAGAGGCGATTTAAATAAGTTAATGGATTGAACTGGATTGTGCTGATCTCTTTATATTGGCATTGGGGACCATCAGCTGTCAACAGAGGAAAATCTTAACCGTGTATTTAAGGTGCTTTGATTTTGTGGATAGAGCTGTCAACAGCACTAAAAAAACACCTTCTGTCACAAAATTAGAAAACTGTGCCCCAGGAAACAAAATGCTCATAGGCCGTAAAAACCATTCCAAACCTTCCGGTTTGGGCTTAGCACTTATTCATTTCAGGAGGGAGGGGAGAGGTAAGAGGGCAAAACTCTTCATGAGGAAAGGGTGCTGCATGGGTTAATCTTGCATGGAGGGGCAAGGGGATGGCAGAAGAGATGCCCAATCCTGGGAGGAATCGAGAGTGGACATCCCCTGGGACCCAGGGCTTAAGGCAGGAGCGGGTGCAGGGACCTGCACTGACATCTGAACACAGCATGAAAAATCACCTCTTGCAGGACCTGGCAAGCGGCTGGGGAAGCTCGGCTGTGCGAGCCAATTTGAGCTCAATCAGTCTGTAAGAAATTGAAAGATAAATCAACACAATAAAACATGGTGCAGCAAACCTGGGGGCTATTGTGGCATCAGATCATTCGGCATATTGGGCTCTGCTGGCACTCCTGGAGCCACTCAGGGTGTGCAATACATGGAGCTGCAGAGAGTGGCTCCCAGGAATGGGAAATGCTGAGTGACCACATGAATATATCCCACATTATACCTGTCTATGTTGCCTTAAATGAGGTAACTTTTCCCTGCATGGAATTATTTACAGCACTGCTGTGCCATTTGACAGCATTGTTTCCACTCTGATAGTCCCTGTCAGAAAGCCCCAGGAGCATCTGAAACACAAAAACAAGGAGCACCCTCATCTCCCAGCAAATACAGAGCTGGCCTGGGATAGGACAGGAAATTAAAAAATTCACTTTGTCATCTTCCAAGTGTGACACGACCTCTGCATCATGGGAAGAAATTTACCCCATAAGGTTAAATCACTGCTTATCTACTTAATGTCAATCAGACATTAAGCAGATTGACTGGGAGATTCGATTTATTTATTTTTAAATGAGAACCCAAACAACTTAATACTCCTTCTTGTCTTAATCTGCTGGTGGGCTGGGTATCCAATTTATTGTGTTTGTTTGTTTGTTTATGCCTCTTTTGGCCTGTTGGTTCCTGTGGATGTTCTGTAACTGGGCTGTTGTGGCCATGGATGAAACCCACCCAGGGGTTATCCTTCCTCTGTAGCCATCTGCATTGGCTGCCCTGACTTTAGCAACAATTTTTAAGCATAGGCTCCTGTGGATTATCCTTGCTCTGGTGAGTGCAAATCAAGTTGCAGTTAAGATTAAAATACAACAATTTCCATATCTGGAAAATGCTCAATTATTAAGGGGAAAAAAGTAGCAAAGTGGCACACAGGTGGCAAGGTTAGCCAGCGATTTCAATAAATGGCTGTGTGTGAAGAACATTGGGTTTGGGAGCCTTTTATGGCTTAAGGAAATATAGATCTAAGATGGCATTCACTAAACACAACCCAAACTCTTCTAATGCTTTCACATGAAACTGTAATTTTCTGAGCTGTAACACGTTAAGTACACCTAAGAATTAAAGCTGATTTGATGCAACTGTACCCCTGAAATGAAGGACAGTGAGTCACCACCTCACTTCTAGTCCTTTGATCTAGGTTCCTTACTAGATGGGTGCAGATAAAGGAGGTTAAAGCAGAACTAGCAAAGAACTGATGACAATTTAATCACTGTGGTGATTATCAGGTAGTAATTAAAGGCTTGCTGCTGTGAGATCCTGTGTACTTTCTGTACCTTCCCAAACAAATTTTCTACTGGTAGAGGATAATATGTTCTGAATTTGCAGGGTGGGATTTACAAAATTAACAATTTACAGGTGTAGGAGCCCAGGTAACTCGAGTTTTAATGAGGCAGATGCTTGTGGATAATTTCTGGATGCCCTGACATGTTGTGATCTAATCACAGATTTTGTTTGTTTGTTTATACAGTATAAACAGGTGTAAATGCAGGTCCTCTTCTAGACATAAAAATCTATCAAAACCAGCCTTCTGTGCTAGCTTGCATGAGCAAGAAAACAATAAAAACTTTCTTCTGGCTTTAAACACTATTCTCAAGTGCAAGAAGAGACGAGAAGAAGGCTGACTGTGACTCAAGTGGTCTCCCTGCGATGCCTCCCAGCTCTGTAAAGTGCTCACAGTGCCCTCAAGTCAGAGGTTAAGAATCAGAGCTGGCTTTAAGGTTTTTGCCTGATGCAGTCTCCTGTCCCCCTACCTTTCCCATACACAAACGCCTCCTGTATTATCTAAATCCTCCCTGCCAAGCACTTTTCTGACCTCTTCTGTCAACCTGCAGGAAGAGGGGATGCCTACACTGTCATGAAGTGGAGATTAATATTTGCAGAAAGTGCAGACTTTATTCCCATTGTGGAACAAGCTTTAGACTCCTGGTAGGAAGTCGTTCAGAACTAGTTTGAAAGGGTCTCTGACAGGGCCCTGATTAGCCTTAACCACCCCCATCCAGTGCTCCACCATGCTCCCCATGGACCAGGAGCCCATTTAAACTCAGCCAGGGGCACTTAGCCCTTCTCCTCAGTCGTGCTGGAGAAGCACAGCTGTGCTTGGCTCTGGAGTCTGCCACAGGGACCACATTCCCTGTTTGACCATGGTTCCATATCCTCTGTGAATTTGCTTCCTGATCTGCACTCCCACCTGGACCTGAGCTCCAGCTGTGGCCCTGCCTTGCTCAGACACCTGAGGGCTGAGCCTTGGCTGGCAGGATCCCTGCTCCTGTAGTGTGATGTTCTGCACCATCCTTAAGGACCTGCTGGCCCTCTCTGCTCCCTGATGTTCTCTTTGCCAAAGGTGAGATCACCTATACCATATTCTTTTATGTCAAACTCTTTCCTAATTTGTTCTTTAACCTCTGTGGAGCATTTTTGCCACCGCTGCACTGCAGAAATGAGATTGTGATTATGTCTTGCTGATGCAAAGTCTGGAGACATCAAGGAGCTCAGCTTCTTTGGTGAGCTTTGTTTTTTTTATTGAGGTTGTATGGGTTACGTGGGTGGGATTTGAATCAGAGGACAAACATGCTGCCGAAGTGTGGCTTGAGGGAGCTTTACCGTAGTAACTTTTACTAGTTTTTTCGAGGGGGAACATTTAATGTATGGCTTTATCTTCATGCTGCAGACATAGAGTCACAGAATCACTCCCCTTTGAGCCACAGCTGAGCTGCATGATGGACACGTTTGTGGGCTCTGAACCCTGATATGTGGAGAGGCCGAGACTCCGTGTGAGAGTAATTGCATAGTTCACTCGTTCACCAGGAGTCATTTCAGAGTACCCCTGAAGAGCACTCCAGAGGCTGGGAGAGCTGATGGAAGGTCAGCAAGTTCATTTTCAATGGGTCACAGTCTGAGCTAGGTTGCATTACTGAAGAGACAGAGCAAATCTCATGGGCTCAATGTCATTATTTCTCCTTGACACCACCGTAACAAAACCCTTTGGAGCAGTTTCAGCTCTTACGATCAAATAAACAGGATCCAACAAGCAGGACTCTGTTTGTCAGAATTATGTCCATTGACCTCTGGTAATATTTTTAGCTGGTTAAATGCCTCTAGTGTTATGCTGTTTTCCATCTTAATGTGTCTTCCTAGACTGGCTGGTAGAAAGGCAAAACAAAAAGCCCTCACATAAACCCTCCATGTAGCCATCAAGATATGTGTGACACCCAGCAGAGTGGCTGTGCTTCTGGTTTATGGCTGGCAAATGTGCCTGGAGATAGAAGTCCAAATGTGCTTTCTATAGAAGCCTTAAGCTCTAGCTCTGATACATAAAAGCCAAAACAAGGGTAAAACAATTCTTTTCTTGAAGCATCAGAAAAAAACCTGACAGCCCTTCCCTAGTGATCAAAGTCACAGGACAATGAAGTGGTAGAGAACGGGCACATTGTAAAATATTCTGTAGGAAGAGAAACTGAGAGGTGAAGTGCTAAGGGCATAAACAGCATCTTGCAAGGAGCCTTTCTGCTCTGCATCCCAGAACCAACTCTGGGCCTGTGTGCCATGGCTGTCCCTGCATCTTGCCCTGCCCATCCATGAGAGCTGAGCTTCTAGGAAACCAGTGCTTCTGGACTGGTGAAAGAGCTCACCAGACTCTCATTTTATGAGCCTCCTCTACTGCTGTAGTCCATAGTGAGGGTGAGTGATGTTTGGGTCTCAGCTGAAGTTCACAATATGTAGCTTAGCAAGGACTTAAAAGGAAGGTAAGTGAAGTTCTGGAGGTATTTTGGGCTCGAGGCATGCAGAGGGAACCTGTGTGGGAGGATGGATTTGTGAGGAGGACTGGGACTTAGGAGTGAAGCTTTTTGGCTGGTCAGACTGTTCCCCTTTCTCATCCTTGGCTATCTCAATTTATAAAAAATAAGGGAAGCTGCTAATACTAATGTATAATGTTAATAATGTGCTTCTGAATCTCCTGAGGAGACAGTGAATAGTGATTTTTTTCAATATATGATGTCTCTAAAAGGCCAGATTTTAAACTGTTTGGATATGGAATGAACTGGGGAATTGTTTTCTAAGTGCACCTTTAAAAAACGAATGAATACGTAAAATCATTTTGAATGCACAGGTTTAACAGGAATATGAGTGTAAAATCTTTCTACCATTTAGACATAAATACATGGAGATGCAGAGGAATGCCCAGAAGCAGAATCTCCTTTGGCATCACTGGTGCTGCAGACGTAGGAGTGGGTCCTCCAGAAAGACACATTCCTGCTCATCAGTGCCCAGGAGACCTTCAGAAACTGCTGGATGTGATGCTGTGGCGGGTGGAGTGCAGGGTGGTTGGACTGAAGGGCTGTAATGAGCCACTTTGGGTTTCTTTCCCTTTCATAACCTGCCTTTAATTCTATGGAAATAGGAATAGGATTGCTGAATGATGAAGCAGGAGAAATGCAAGAAAAGCCCAGTAGATTGTGCTGTCAGCCATCAGAATAAGCATCATTTCAGTGAGAACAGTTTTAGTGATAACAGGAGTAACACCCCTGTCTCCAGCTTCTGTTGGTATTACTGAACATGGGTAAAGGTCTGTGAGAGCATGTGTAGGACCTGGCTGTGTTTCTTGTCCTCTTATTCTCCTGCAGACCTGCCTGTTGTTGAGAAACACTGGAAAAATTTTGGGCCTAGAAATCTAAACTTTGGAAAATTCTTTGGCTCCTTCTGCAGAGTTTATCTGCAGTCTCTGCGCGCAGCTATTCTCAATTCTGCGTGTGGGGGACAGGATCTCATTTGCAATACAAACAGACAAAATGGGGAGGTGGAATAGGTTATGGAAAGCTCAAAGAATGGAGGTGCAGGGTGATGGCATGGGTAAAGCTAAGGTTCATTTATCTAATTTTCAGAGAATCATAGAAAGGTTTGGTTGGAAGGGAGCTGGAAGATCAACTTGTTCCACTCCCCTGCCGTGGGCAGGGACACCTTTCTCTAGACCAGGTTGCTCAGAGCTCCATCCAGCCTGGCCTTGAAATTTTAGGCCCTTAATTTTAGGCCCCTGAAGTTGGGTGAAGGCCAGAAAAGACCACCACAAGTCTCTCTGTAACATGGGAGACTAAAACTGGCATTGTGTGTGTCAGACTTGTAGGAAAGAGCAAATTACCTGGACTAATGGTGTTTACAGTCATTACCAATTCTAATTGCCTTTATAGTATTTGAGAAGAATATCTGTGAACAGGGCCACATTTAAATGAAAAATAAAGATTGTGCAGCAACATTTAAGAGGTTTACTGTTGGGCATAATTAGCAACCCTATTTTTTTCCTCGTGTTTAAGTAATGTATTTATGTAGTTTAATACCTTAGAATTACATCAATGGATCTAAATTTAAGGCAAAGAATAACTCAAAAATAATTTAATATCAGGCGAGTTTGACCAAGGAGCTTTTTTAAAGCACCAAAAGGAAATGATCAGGAAAATGTGGCTAATTATTGTGGACAATACAGAAGAACCTATGCCTGAAAACAGAGCAGGAGTTGTGTCATGGTGCAGATGTAGAGGAGCCGTGCCAGGCTTTGTGAACCTGGCTGGTGCAAATATCAGGACTACACTGGTGCCCCAGTGAAAGCTGAGATTAAGCATCTACAAATGTGTTTGCTGAATTTGGACCTTGGACTTGAATCACGACATCTAAAGTTGGCTTTACAAAGAGTTTCTCAGGACTCGGGGCTGCTGGCGTGTTTTTATAACAACACTTTGTGTACTTTGGCAGTTAAGGTAAATGACATCATTTTACTCTATCTTTCTGTATATTATTTACCTCATTTCCTTTTCTAAAAATACACAAAAGTTGACTGCTCAGTGATATGAATCTGAAAACCAAGAAAAGCCAACAACCCCTTGTCTTCCACGGTGTTCACTTAAACCACATTACACCCCACAAATAGATTCTGCTTGAAAAAGGTCTTGATGAGGAATAGACCCAAGGATATTTTGGAGAAGCAGAGGAAACTCCCTCCCATCCTTCCTCCTTTCCTTCAACTTCCTTTTGCTATGGAGGAGGGTTGTGCCCAGGAGTGACCAGGCTGTCATCCTCTCTGAGCTCTGTACAGCCACCTGGAGCTCTTACCTGTCCTGCAGGCTCCAGTTGTCTGAGGCAGAAAAATGGGAAATCAGTTTGCACAAGTGGAATGTGTGGAGCTAAGACTTTGCTGACCAGCTCAGCAGACCTGTTCTGAAAGGGGGTAAAAAACCTTATAACTGGAAAAACATCTTAGATGAGAGCATCCACGTTCATTAGGGTTGAGCAGCTTTTAGAATCTTCACATCCTGGTTTAGATTTGTAACACAGCAGGTGGCTTGTGGCATTCCTGGAGCTCCTGTGAGGTGGCTGTGGGAATGTGGAGCTGACCGTAGTCTACCTTGAGTTGTTTCTAACATATCTGTGCCCATGTTGTAAAGGTTTATGAACGTGTCTGAAGTGCCACCACTTGGATCCCATATCCAATCCAAGCTGTTTACTCTCATTCTCTTCTGGAGGTTTGCACTCCACCTCAGCTGCACAGCCCCAGCATGTGAGTGCTCATCCCAGTGTTAGGATAAAATCATGCAGCTTAGCTGAAATTGGCAATAAAAGCATTTGGAGCTAAGCAGGATGATTTTGTGTGAGAATGTATTCTGTTTTTTCAGTTGGGCTGCAAAGAGGGGCCTCCAGCCATGTGAAGTGGTTTATTCCTGGAGTTTATTCAGTTCCAGAAGAACCTGAAAGATGATTTTTGGTGTCAGCCAAACAGCAATTCTTTCCCCTACGTCCCCCCAAAACTGGGTACCTGCTCATAGCACCTGCTGTGTGAATGTTGGCTGTGAAGAGGGCATGAAATACAGCAAGTCCATGCCTCACCATTCCTCAAGTGATTCCTCACTTTAGGATCTGTATATGTCAGTGCCAAGCTACATAAACAGCTTGTCTTTACTGGGGTCTCCCAGAAGAGTGCTGTGATGGGTTGGACAAGCTGTTCATTTAGCCTGGCATTGCACTGTTCATCCTAAATAATGAATGATACCCACTCTGGCAGTTTGTACAGATTAGAAGCACTGGAGGATCTCAGCAGAGAGGCAAAGTACCTTTTAAAACATTAATATTCCTTCCTTGCTGCAAAGGGATTTTGGAAAGAGCTATGGTCAGAGCTGGGTCTGCCTTTCACATGAGGAAAGTAGCATAAATTCAGCCATTTCCCCCAATCTGACTCATGTCCATAGCCTTTAGAGATTTACTTGAGGAGTTGACACCCAAAAAAAAAATGTTTCAGGGCTAGAAATGGAGGGATTCTGTTTCAGACTGCAAACCCTCAGGAAACAGATACATACATGTGTTCACTAATTGTATTGCAATGCATTTAATCTCTGGAGTTTTGAACTGTATAAATAGCTGTTGGACAAGGAAGGCAAAAGTACTTTGTTTTTGAGTCTTACTTTGAGTTGTGCTCCCCATTACAGACCAGAAGTGGAATTTCTCACCAAACCTAAGGCATCTATTGTGAGCTGTAGTCTGAGCTAGCTTGGTTGAAAGTGGAAGAAGTTCTTTGTGCCTTGCTGTGAGACCCCAGGAAAACTATGTCTTCAGGTTTCTCTCTCTGTCCTTCGTGTCTCTGGCTCTCTGCTCCAGAGGACAAGAGCTGTTGTAGATTTGTCAGACACCTCCCACAGCAGGGTCCTGGTGTGGGCTGGTCTCAGGGTCAAGTGCAAAGCCAGCAGAGGTTACTCAGCTGAAGACTTTTGCCCTGCATCCCTTCATCAATCACACTGGAAGGTCTTCTGTGCTGTTGTGCACTGCTATCACTCATTTTCTGCACATACTTTGTTCAGGTGCAGCAGCAGTATTTTCTACATGCTCTTGATTTTATTACAATACAGCTATAAACCAGATAAAGAGCATTTATTTCAGCCATTATAAATATTGGCTGACCTTTTCTGCTCAGAGGAAGCTCACTCCTCTGCCTCTAGATTTTGATTTAGGATTATTTGTGGAGGGCAAATGGATGCATACATCACATCAAAATATCTGTCAGTGTAATTTCCCCTAATGAAGTATTATATGCAGGAAGGAGGGTATGGTTGAAGTAGTAGGCAGTGATTTCTTGTGATATAGAACCATCTTTTTAGGGATACTGCTTAATAGTTGTTCATCTTCTGCAGTACAGAGCCCACTGGGAGTTGGTGGTTGATGGTATCTGGAAATCAGACAGGGATGAGACTGCTGATACAGTGGTATACATAGATAAAATAATCTATTTGGTACTTCTAGGGAGCAGATAAACTTGCTATCAGATGAATGCAGGAAACTTGTAGTAAAACAGGCAGAAAGGAGCTGCAATATGCAGAGCATCCAGGAGAAAATTATGGGGGGTGATGTACAATACCTGATGACCTGAAGCTGTTCTTGCATTGCTTTTGACTTGTGCCAGTTTGGAGCAGAAGAGGCAAACTTTGCCACCTTCCTGGCAGCAAGTAATACCTGAGAGCACTCCTCAGTGCCCAAACCACAACCCCAGGGGAACTTAAGGAAAACCCCAGAAAAGTCAGATGGCAGCAAAAACCCGGCATGGGGGCCCTGAGGTGCAGGCAGCGATGAGGGAGGAGAGGCAAGAGAATGAGCATCATTAGCATGATTGATGTAGCAAGTGCCAGGAGAGCACGAGGAGATCATTGCTATAAAACGGCATGGGTGAGACACAGCCAGGGAGTGCTGTGAAGTGGAGATGGAGATGAATGCAAAATACGTGAGGGAGTCAAGCTGTGTTTATTGCTCTGCTTTCAGAAAAGCACCAGGTAGTCTGGCACTGCAGTCTGTAGATGTGATAAATAGGAAGACCCTATGTTTCTGGGGCTAATAACCATTATTTGATATAATTCTATTGCCAAAAAAAAAAAAAAACCAAAACAAAACCCCTCATTTTCCTAGAAGGTTTTTGTAAGCTTCTTAATTTTGGTCAAATGAATGAACAAAGATTTGTGTGATTTCTCCAAGAATAGTAGCATACCCATTCACTGCAACATGTTAGAGTGAATTTCTTCACTACACAAGTGCTGTTTTAGCTGCAGTGATTTGTTTTGTGGAATGTACAGAACTTGCTATGCTGCTGTTCATTGCAAACAGTGAGCCTGGTTTATAGCACCGCTTGCCAGCACCTCCAGTTGATCTGACACCCCCCAAACAATAGCCAGGCTGAGATTCATTACTTGAGGCAGCTCATTTCCATATGGTAATTAGGAGCCTGTTTGTAACATACCAGCGTGGGTATTCCTGAACTCATCTTATTGTTCTGCTTCACATCGCGAGGATGACAAAGGCTCCTTATGAACAGAGGTAGCTGGGTTTAGGCAAATCCAGCCCCTTCCCATTGCCCTGGAGCAATCACCATCCATCACCTCGGAGGACATGACACACGGCTTGTGTCGGTATTGTGGGTTGCGGCCGGGAGCAAAACAAAGGCGGGGGAGGACCCACGGCGGCTCGGGGGAAGCTTTCCCAGGGAATTGCCGGNAGACTCCGTGTGAGAGTAATTGCATAGTTCACTCGTTCACCAGGAGTCATTTCAGAGTACCCCTGAAGAGCACTCCAGAGGCTGGGAGAGCTGATGGAAGGTCAGCAAGTTCATTTTCAATGGGTCACAGTCTGAGCTAGGTTGCATTACTGAAGAGACAGAGCAAATCTCATGGGCTCAATGTCATTATTTCTCCTTGACACCACCGTAACAAAACCCTTTGGAGCAGTTTCAGCTCTTACGATCAAATAAACAGGATCCAACAAGCAGGACTCTGTTTGTCAGAATTATGTCCATTGACCTCTGGTAATATTTTTAGCTGGTTAAATGCCTCTAGTGTTATGCTGTTTTCCATCTTAATGTGTCTTCCTAGACTGGCTGGTAGAAAGGCAAAACAAAAAGCCCTCACATAAACCCTCCATGTAGCCATCAAGATATGTGTGACACCCAGCAGAGTGGCTGTGCTTCTGGTTTATGGCTGGCAAATGTGCCTGGAGATAGAAGTCCAAATGTGCTTTCTATAGAAGCCTTAAGCTCTAGCTCTGATACATAAAAGCCAAAACAAGGGTAAAACAATTCTTTTCTTGAAGCATCAGAAAAAAACCTGACAGCCCTTCCCTAGTGATCAAAGTCACAGGACAATGAAGTGGTAGAGAACGGGCACATTGTAAAATATTCTGTAGGAAGAGAAACTGAGAGGTGAAGTGCTAAGGGCATAAACAGCATCTTGCAAGGAGCCTTTCTGCTCTGCATCCCAGAACCAACTCTGGGCCTGTGTGCCATGGCTGTCCCTGCATCTTGCCCTGCCCATCCATGAGAGCTGAGCTTCTAGGAAACCAGTGCTTCTGGACTGGTGAAAGAGCTCACCAGACTCTCATTTTATGAGCCTCCTCTACTGCTGTAGTCCATAGTGAGGGTGAGTGATGTTTGGGTCTCAGCTGAAGTTCACAATATGTAGCTTAGCAAGGACTTAAAAGGAAGGTAAGTGAAGTTCTGGAGGTATTTTGGGCTCGAGGCATGCAGAGGGAACCTGTGTGGGAGGATGGATTTGTGAGGAGGACTGGGACTTAGGAGTGAAGCTTTTTGGCTGGTCAGACTGTTCCCCTTTCTCATCCTTGGCTATCTCAATTTATAAAAAATAAGGGAAGCTGCTAATACTAATGTATAATGTTAATAATGTGCTTCTGAATCTCCTGAGGAGACAGTGAATAGTGATTTTTTTCAATATATGATGTCTCTAAAAGGCCAGATTTTAAACTGTTTGGATATGGAATGAACTGGGGAATTGTTTTCTAAGTGCACCTTTAAAAAACGAATGAATACGTAAAATCATTTTGAATGCACAGGTTTAACAGGAATATGAGTGTAAAATCTTTCTACCATTTAGACATAAATACATGGAGATGCAGAGGAATGCCCAGAAGCAGAATCTCCTTTGGCATCACTGGTGCTGCAGACGTAGGAGTGGGTCCTCCAGAAAGACACATTCCTGCTCATCAGTGCCCAGGAGACCTTCAGAAACTGCTGGATGTGATGCTGTGGCGGGTGGAGTGCAGGGTGGTTGGACTGAAGGGCTGTAATGAGCCACTTTGGGTTTCTTTCCCTTTCATAACCTGCCTTTAATTCTATGGAAATAGGAATAGGATTGCTGAATGATGAAGCAGGAGAAATGCAAGAAAAGCCCAGTAGATTGTGCTGTCAGCCATCAGAATAAGCATCATTTCAGTGAGAACAGTTTTAGTGATAACAGGAGTAACACCCCTGTCTCCAGCTTCTGTTGGTATTACTGAACATGGGTAAAGGTCTGTGAGAGCATGTGTAGGACCTGGCTGTGTTTCTTGTCCTCTTATTCTCCTGCAGACCTGCCTGTTGTTGAGAAACACTGGAAAAATTTTGGGCCTAGAAATCTAAACTTTGGAAAATTCTTTGGCTCCTTCTGCAGAGTTTATCTGCAGTCTCTGCGCGCAGCTATTCTCAATTCTGCGTGTGGGGGACAGGATCTCATTTGCAATACAAACAGACAAAATGGGGAGGTGGAATAGGTTATGGAAAGCTCAAAGAATGGAGGTGCAGGGTGATGGCATGGGTAAAGCTAAGGTTCATTTATCTAATTTTCAGAGAATCATAGAAAGGTTTGGTTGGAAGGGAGCTGGAAGATCAACTTGTTCCACTCCCCTGCCGTGGGCAGGGACACCTTTCTCTAGACCAGGTTGCTCAGAGCTCCATCCAGCCTGGCCTTGAAATTTTAGGCCCTTAATTTTAGGCCCCTGAAGTTGGGTGAAGGCCAGAAAAGACCACCACAAGTCTCTCTGTAACATGGGAGACTAAAACTGGCATTGTGTGTGTCAGACTTGTAGGAAAGAGCAAATTACCTGGACTAATGGTGTTTACAGTCATTACCAATTCTAATTGCCTTTATAGTATTTGAGAAGAATATCTGTGAACAGGGCCACATTTAAATGAAAAATAAAGATTGTGCAGCAACATTTAAGAGGTTTACTGTTGGGCATAATTAGCAACCCTATTTTTTTCCTCGTGTTTAAGTAATGTATTTATGTAGTTTAATACCTTAGAATTACATCAATGGATCTAAATTTAAGGCAAAGAATAACTCAAAAATAATTTAATATCAGGCGAGTTTGACCAAGGAGCTTTTTTAAAGCACCAAAAGGAAATGATCAGGAAAATGTGGCTAATTATTGTGGACAATACAGAAGAACCTATGCCTGAAAACAGAGCAGGAGTTGTGTCATGGTGCAGATGTAGAGGAGCCGTGCCAGGCTTTGTGAACCTGGCTGGTGCAAATATCAGGACTACACTGGTGCCCCAGTGAAAGCTGAGATTAAGCATCTACAAATGTGTTTGCTGAATTTGGACCTTGGACTTGAATCACGACATCTAAAGTTGGCTTTACAAAGAGTTTCTCAGGACTCGGGGCTGCTGGCGTGTTTTTATAACAACACTTTGTGTACTTTGGCAGTTAAGGTAAATGACATCATTTTACTCTATCTTTCTGTATATTATTTACCTCATTTCCTTTTCTAAAAATACACAAAAGTTGACTGCTCAGTGATATGAATCTGAAAACCAAGAAAAGCCAACAACCCCTTGTCTTCCACGGTGTTCACTTAAACCACATTACACCCCACAAATAGATTCTGCTTGAAAAAGGTCTTGATGAGGAATAGACCCAAGGATATTTTGGAGAAGCAGAGGAAACTCCCTCCCATCCTTCCTCCTTTCCTTCAACTTCCTTTTGCTATGGAGGAGGGTTGTGCCCAGGAGTGACCAGGCTGTCATCCTCTCTGAGCTCTGTACAGCCACCTGGAGCTCTTACCTGTCCTGCAGGCTCCAGTTGTCTGAGGCAGAAAAATGGGAAATCAGTTTGCACAAGTGGAATGTGTGGAGCTAAGACTTTGCTGACCAGCTCAGCAGACCTGTTCTGAAAGGGGGTAAAAAACCTTATAACTGGAAAAACATCTTAGATGAGAGCATCCACGTTCATTAGGGTTGAGCAGCTTTTAGAATCTTCACATCCTGGTTTAGATTTGTAACACAGCAGGTGGCTTGTGGCATTCCTGGAGCTCCTGTGAGGTGGCTGTGGGAATGTGGAGCTGACCGTAGTCTACCTTGAGTTGTTTCTAACATATCTGTGCCCATGTTGTAAAGGTTTATGAACGTGTCTGAAGTGCCACCACTTGGATCCCATATCCAATCCAAGCTGTTTACTCTCATTCTCTTCTGGAGGTTTGCACTCCACCTCAGCTGCACAGCCCCAGCATGTGAGTGCTCATCCCAGTGTTAGGATAAAATCATGCAGCTTAGCTGAAATTGGCAATAAAAGCATTTGGAGCTAAGCAGGATGATTTTGTGTGAGAATGTATTCTGTTTTTTCAGTTGGGCTGCAAAGAGGGGCCTCCAGCCATGTGAAGTGGTTTATTCCTGGAGTTTATTCAGTTCCAGAAGAACCTGAAAGATGATTTTTGGTGTCAGCCAAACAGCAATTCTTTCCCCTACGTCCCCCCAAAACTGGGTACCTGCTCATAGCACCTGCTGTGTGAATGTTGGCTGTGAAGAGGGCATGAAATACAGCAAGTCCATGCCTCACCATTCCTCAAGTGATTCCTCACTTTAGGATCTGTATATGTCAGTGCCAAGCTACATAAACAGCTTGTCTTTACTGGGGTCTCCCAGAAGAGTGCTGTGATGGGTTGGACAAGCTGTTCATTTAGCCTGGCATTGCACTGTTCATCCTAAATAATGAATGATACCCACTCTGGCAGTTTGTACAGATTAGAAGCACTGGAGGATCTCAGCAGAGAGGCAAAGTACCTTTTAAAACATTAATATTCCTTCCTTGCTGCAAAGGGATTTTGGAAAGAGCTATGGTCAGAGCTGGGTCTGCCTTTCACATGAGGAAAGTAGCATAAATTCAGCCATTTCCCCCAATCTGACTCATGTCCATAGCCTTTAGAGATTTACTTGAGGAGTTGACACCCAAAAAAAAAATGTTTCAGGGCTAGAAATGGAGGGATTCTGTTTCAGACTGCAAACCCTCAGGAAACAGATACATACATGTGTTCACTAATTGTATTGCAATGCATTTAATCTCTGGAGTTTTGAACTGTATAAATAGCTGTTGGACAAGGAAGGCAAAAGTACTTTGTTTTTGAGTCTTACTTTGAGTTGTGCTCCCCATTACAGACCAGAAGTGGAATTTCTCACCAAACCTAAGGCATCTATTGTGAGCTGTAGTCTGAGCTAGCTTGGTTGAAAGTGGAAGAAGTTCTTTGTGCCTTGCTGTGAGACCCCAGGAAAACTATGTCTTCAGGTTTCTCTCTCTGTCCTTCGTGTCTCTGGCTCTCTGCTCCAGAGGACAAGAGCTGTTGTAGATTTGTCAGACACCTCCCACAGCAGGGTCCTGGTGTGGGCTGGTCTCAGGGTCAAGTGCAAAGCCAGCAGAGGTTACTCAGCTGAAGACTTTTGCCCTGCATCCCTTCATCAATCACACTGGAAGGTCTTCTGTGCTGTTGTGCACTGCTATCACTCATTTTCTGCACATACTTTGTTCAGGTGCAGCAGCAGTATTTTCTACATGCTCTTGATTTTATTACAATACAGCTATAAACCAGATAAAGAGCATTTATTTCAGCCATTATAAATATTGGCTGACCTTTTCTGCTCAGAGGAAGCTCACTCCTCTGCCTCTAGATTTTGATTTAGGATTATTTGTGGAGGGCAAATGGATGCATACATCACATCAAAATATCTGTCAGTGTAATTTCCCCTAATGAAGTATTATATGCAGGAAGGAGGGTATGGTTGAAGTAGTAGGCAGTGATTTCTTGTGATATAGAACCATCTTTTTAGGGATACTGCTTAATAGTTGTTCATCTTCTGCAGTACAGAGCCCACTGGGAGTTGGTGGTTGATGGTATCTGGAAATCAGACAGGGATGAGACTGCTGATACAGTGGTATACATAGATAAAATAATCTATTTGGTACTTCTAGGGAGCAGATAAACTTGCTATCAGATGAATGCAGGAAACTTGTAGTAAAACAGGCAGAAAGGAGCTGCAATATGCAGAGCATCCAGGAGAAAATTATGGGGGGTGATGTACAATACCTGATGACCTGAAGCTGTTCTTGCATTGCTTTTGACTTGTGCCAGTTTGGAGCAGAAGAGGCAAACTTTGCCACCTTCCTGGCAGCAAGTAATACCTGAGAGCACTCCTCAGTGCCCAAACCACAACCCCAGGGGAACTTAAGGAAAACCCCAGAAAAGTCAGATGGCAGCAAAAACCCGGCATGGGGGCCCTGAGGTGCAGGCAGCGATGAGGGAGGAGAGGCAAGAGAATGAGCATCATTAGCATGATTGATGTAGCAAGTGCCAGGAGAGCACGAGGAGATCATTGCTATAAAACGGCATGGGTGAGACACAGCCAGGGAGTGCTGTGAAGTGGAGATGGAGATGAATGCAAAATACGTGAGGGAGTCAAGCTGTGTTTATTGCTCTGCTTTCAGAAAAGCACCAGGTAGTCTGGCACTGCAGTCTGTAGATGTGATAAATAGGAAGACCCTTTGTTTTTGGGGCTAATAACCATTATTTGATATAATTCTCTATTCACAAAAAAAAAAAAAACCAAAACAAAACCCCTCATTTTCCTAGAAGGTTTTTGTAAGCTTCTTAATTTTGGTCAAATGAATGAACAAAGATTTGTGTGATTTCTCCAAGAATAGTAGCATACCCATTCACTGCAAAATGTTAGAGTGAATTTCTTCACTACACAAGTGCTGTTTTAGCTGCAGTGATTTGTTTTGTGGAATGTACAGAACTTGCTATGCTGCTGTTCATTGCAAACAGTGAGCCTGGTTTATAGCACCGCTTGCCAGCACCTCCAGTTGATCTGACACCCCCCAAACAATAGCCAGGCTGAGATTCATTACTTGAGGCAGCTCATTTCCATATGGTAATTAGGAGCCTGTTTGTAACATACCAGCGTGGGTATTCCTGAACTCATCTTATTGTTCTGCTTCACATCGCGAGGATGACAAAGGCTCCTTATGAACAGAGGTAGCTGGGTTTAGGCAAATCCAGCCCCTTCCCATTGCCCTGGAGCAATCACCATCCATCACCTCGGAGGACATGACACACGGCTTGTGTCGGTATTGTGGGTTGCGGCCGGGAGCAAAACAAAGGCGGGGGAGGACCCACGGCGGCTCGGGGGAAGCTTTCCCAGGGAATTGCCGGTGGTGACCACTCGTGTTTGTGGAGAGCAGGGCTGGACCGGTCCCTCCCCGCCCGGGCTCCTTCTGAAGTTGAGGACCGGGATGCTCTAAGTTGCCTGGGTCCCCTGTGCTGCCCGGGGAGGCGGCTGCGGAGCTCCGAGGGGTGAGAGCGGGGGGCACACGGACACCCAGGGTCACCCAGGGACACGCGGGGTGCGAGCGCGACCTGCGCACCCACCGCCATCGGTGCCGCGGCGGGGAGCGGCTCCGATCCCCGGGTTCCCCCCGCGCCGGGAGCAGCGGGGTCCCCGCGGCCGGGGCGGAGCTGCCCCTCTCCCTCCCCCTGCTCGGGGGGCAGCGGGGCCGGCGCTAAGCCCTGCCCCGCCGGGCGGGCGCTGAGGAGCCGGGGCCGGGGCCGCCGCGGGTGGATGCGCGGAGAGAGGCGGCGGCGGCGGGGCCGGGGCCGGGCTGGGCTCGGCCGGCAGCCCCCTCCCGGGCTGCCCGCACCGCGGAGCCCCCGCCAAGGTAAGGCCGGGCGGGGGGCGGGCGGCTCATTGTTCCCCGAGCGGGATGCGGGGCACGGCCGCGGGGTCCGGCGGGTGATGGATGGGGAGCGGTGCCCGGGGTCGCCCCGCCGTGACAGTGCGAGCGGGCACATCCCCGTCCGGACCGCCCGGTTCAAGTTCGGGGTTCTGGAGGGGCACGGGACCGCCAGGAAAAGCCAACGCGGAGTCACTCGGGGAGGGTGAAATTCCCAATGGGATGCAGTGATGGGCTGAGAATCGCCGATGAGACCTGCTCTCGCTGGGGCGACGACCAGCACCTGGCTGTGGAGGCTGAGAGCATCCCCAGTCTGGTTCTGTGGGTTAAACCCAGCCTCTTTCACTCTGCCAAGCAGTGCAGACCCACGGGTGTGGGCATCTGTCCCTTCATTCCTCTGGAGAAAGGAGTCGAGCAGCGCTAGGCTCAGCCCCGGGCACAGGGTCCGTCAGGGATGTGGGCAGGCAATCGGACAGAAATCTTTCCCCTGGAGCGAGGAAGCCCTTCCTCTGCCTTTGTTACACTTGTTTTCCTGCCCGGCTTGGCCTCGCATTCTCCCTCTTGCCCAGAATAGCCCTTTCCCAGTATTGTTCTCCGTGTGTTTCCTCTCGCCTCCTTCTTCCTCCGCCCGTCCTTAGCACAGGTTCTCTGCAGACCTGATACCCTGACACGTGTCTTCCCTCTCCTCTATGGCATTTTTAAGTCCAGATCTACCTTTTTCGAGAAAATTTTCCTTTTTCCTGAGTGTTTATATTTGACTTAATCTACCATTCCATGGCTTTGAACTGAATTGAAATAAACTTCACTTAGGACCCGCTGCATAACAAGGATGAAATTTCTGGCTGCCTGTGCACTTGAGATCAGTTTCAAATACACTGAGCACTGTGAGCTTTTAGACTGGGCTTTCTAACCTATCATTGATACAATGTAGAATAAGGTAATGCTTTACCTTTGACCTCACTGCTGCCTTTTTTTGTATCGATGAGATTTGGTGGGTCCTCGGCTAAATGAGTGTAGCCGTGTTGAATGCAGCTGAAAACTGTTAATGTTGAACATGTCGCTCCTGGAAACAAGTTCGAGAGCGCCTGTAGGGGCCAGAAGGTGAGATCCAGGAGAGACTAGTTTAGGAGCTTGTTAGAGCAGTGTCTCCAAAAGGGTCCAGCCCTCACCTTCTGCACTGTGTTGATTTTCAGGCACAGATCCATTTGAAAGTGTTTGTGTCTCTGCTAGAACAGGGCAGTGCACAGCTGCTGCCAGGGGGGCTGTTGATTTTTCCTTCAGGGGATTGTGTTCTTTAAGCACTGCCTTTATTTAGAGTTTTGCCTAATGGGAAGCAAAGAGCAGCTGAGCTCATTCTTGTAACTTTTGCTGGATTCCCAATAGCTGCAGTGAAGTAGTCAAGGCTTTAATCAAT
>VZRV01002991.1:904587-1222986 GCA_013398115.1 Falcunculus frontatus
CTTTATATAAAATTTAAAGTCTCAAGTGAAGCCTGTAGAAATTATCTGAATGAATTGGGTAGTTTAACAACCATTTCCTGGCAGCACCAGCTGCTTCACGAGCTGATTTTCAAAAGTTCTGTGTGTGCTGGGATGGTTTTTCCCAAGAAGTTTTTCTCAGCTTGGTTAGAAACTGGCTTGTGTCCAGAAGTATCCAAGCGGCTTTGAGTCCTGGTGAAACTGCAATTTACTCAGACCTTGCTCTGGAAAAGGCAAATATTGTCGTGCCTTTATGTTTTGGAAGTGCAAGAATTTAATCATCCATGTGTTTGGCTTGCTGGAGGAGCAGTCTGAATTGCTGAATTCAGGGAGGGGAAAAAATAGCTGTAACATAAACTAAACAGTATTTCTAAAGGCATGATGTCTTGACTGAATGGTTTTAATCAGCATAATTTGAATACTCTGTCATTGCTTAGCAAACAAAGCCCTAGTTGGCTCACAGAGATATTGAATAACTAAAGCAGACAATATCCCTGCCAGGGTATTCTTATCTTCCAGTTTGGTTCCTGTCTGTGCACACAAGTAGGATGAAATTGGTGCATGCAGAGGAGGTAAGGGGAGCTCTTCTATGTGAGTATGGAGGTGCTTGTTCGAGATGTCTGCTCAGAAAACAGCTGCCTGACTGCAAAAGGGTTTGAGGCTCCGCTTCTAGAAAACAGCCTTGGATACCTCCTCATTTTTGCTGTGCAGATTATTTGGGTTTAAGCATGTTGTGAACAGGGAGGGTCTGGTTTAAAACAACAGCTGGGCAGAAAGGTGGAACCTCTTCAGGTGTATCTTAAAGATTCATTTAAAGAAGAAAAATTGCTAAGGTAAAGCTGGCTGTGTGTTCTTAGATGCATGCACAGCTCTGCAATTCTTCTGCCCCTTATTCTGACAGCCTCTGAGTGAAAACCCAGACTCCTCACATGGCCATTTTTAGGCAGTGCTGTGCCTGAGTTCGCTCTTTCTGCTGCTCTCCTGCTTGCTTAGAATTAGATGGAAGGTGACAAGTCCTGGAGGAGAGGTGTTACCAGGAGGTTGGGCACATGACCTCCTCCCGTGGCTGTAGGTGCTCTCTCACCCGGCAGGCGAGCCTTGGCTTGCCTTTCCTTGGGGATCCCGGCACTCCTGAGGTGTGGCAGCTGTTACCTGGCCCTGGGGAGAGAGTGGCCATGGGATGGGTGCAGCTCCCGGATCAGAGTGTGGTAAAACAGGAGGTTTGGACGAATTGCTGCTGCATGAAATGAATGCAAATAGCAGAGGAGATGGAGGAGGAGGAGGAATCCCCATGTCTCTGGGGAGCTGACAGGCAGGTACTTGTCCAGTGCTGCTCTGTAGCTGCAGACCCACTGATCTCAGTCCTCTCCTTCCAAAAGGGGATGTAAATGTAGGCCCTGAGCCAGGATTGAGCCTGAACTTTTTAATAATATCTTTCACTGCCTCACTTTAAAAGCAATTTCTCTTAACTGGCAAAGACCTGCTGTTGTTGTGTCCGAGGCGAAGGCACACAGCACACATGGGCGTGCAGGAGCATGGTGTGAGCAGGAATAACTGCACAGCTGCTCTCCAGGAATTCCCATAAATCTAGCTACTTTTGCAGGTGGTTGTGTTGGTGGCACAGCCTTGTGTGTAGGGAGACTGTTGTCTTCTGATATCCCTGTATTTCTGAAAACTGACCACTAAATTCCCGGTAGTGCTAAATGGAGTATTAATTCCCAGGGTTTTCCAGGCACATCGATGTTGTTGTGCAGGGATGTGTGCCAAGGTGTTCTCATTCAAGCTGTTACTGAAATCCGACACTGTTTGGGGCTATCTGGCTTTCAGGGTTGCTCTGAACCAATGGACCTGGGCTGCTATTTAAATAAAAAGGTTGCTTAATCCAGAGATCTCTCTTAAAGAAAATCTAAACCAGCACCAAAATAACCCTAGAAAAAGTGATGCTGCTGCTTTGAGGGAGGAGAAATATGACAGAGCAGTGTCTGTGCCTTTGCTAAATTATACAGGGAGCAGGAAAAGTGCCGTTTGCTGATGCTTCCCTGAGTTACGAGCACATTATCCTGGTGCGCGTGTGCTGCCGGGCATGGCGAGTGCAGCTGTGGGGATACAGCTTCCTTAATGGCTCTGCTGTTCTGCACTGATCCACTCACTGGAAATCTTCCCATTTATTTCACTTGCTGCATACAATCTTTGCTCTCAAGTCATCTTTTCCCTCTTTGTTTTAGGTTCTCTGTTTTGGAAATTGTCACAAGGTGTTTTCAGATTAATGTTTCTCTCTTCTCCCCCTGCAATCTCCTCATCCTCATCACAATGTGGTCTCTGGCTCTTTTCATAGCTGTTTTGCTTGCTACAATCCTGAGACAAAGGAAAACCCACCTTCTGTTGGCTGGTTTCAGGCCAAGCCTGCCTTATTTAAAATTAGTGTGAACACTTGCCAGAAAGGAATCCCAAGTTACAGTGTTTGAATTACCATGGTGCTGGCACTGGCTGTAAAGGGAAGAGTGAAAATATACACAAAATGAGTTGATGTTTTCATGTCTAGCTGTGTATTTACAGGATGTGAAGGTTTATAGCCATGCAATGGGAACCAACACGGGTAGGTAATATATATTCCCACAGAGGTCCCTGCCAAGATGGGAACAAGGGCAGTATCCTGCCTGCACTTCTTGGGCTGCTGGCAGGCAAGAGCAGCAAGGTCACTGATTTTCCCAAAAGGGTTTTGTTTTATGAGGATATTTGTGACACATGCTCTGTCCATGTTAGTGGATATGGAGAGTAGATCACAGCCCTCTGCTGACATCTCCTTGGCCCAGGAACAGTGTCGGTGCATATTGCAGGGCATGTCCAAAAAAAGCATTTCATAGCCTTTTCCTTCATTTAGGATAGGGTGAGGAATATAAGCAGCAGACAAATCTTGCAGCTGGGTGTTTTGTTGAATGGCTAGATGTGTTTGTTGGGACAGAAAGCTCATTGCTGCTCTGATTTCTTGGTGATGGGGGTCCTCTGCCTGCACAGGTAGGTAGGTCACTGTGGCAGGAAACAAACATGATGGTGCTGTAGAAAATACACTTGTTTTTACAGTGTCTTCTGATGTCTATGGCTCTCTGCCCTGGGGATTTAACGTTTCAGGACAGGCTCTTTTTCCTGGGGTTGAGTGCCTGGCCCAGATGGATAAGC
The DNA here is from genome assembly GCA_013398115.1 of Falcunculus frontatus. Lineage (NCBI taxonomy): Eukaryota > Metazoa > Chordata > Aves > Passeriformes > Falcunculus > Falcunculus frontatus. The sequence goes on from VZRV01002991.1 coordinate 907,783, forward strand.
AACTTTCCAGGGCATCAGGTGTTGGCCACTCCTGCTCCCACACAAGCTCCTGGGGACAATGGGAATCCCCCCTGCTTCGGACAGTTTGTGACATTCACTTGCTGCTGCACCTCGTCTCCAGCTCCCTGTGGCAGTTGTACTTTCCTCCCTCTGATTTGCAGAGGGGTGGGCTTTTATTTTCCCCTCTGCCTTGTATCCCCAAGGGTCCTTTGGAGGGCTGCTTTGCCTGGGCTGTCCCTTAAACATCCCTTGTGTAAAAGACACTGCCATAGATGTTGCATCTCCCACCACAACAACAGCTCCACACCTTGCACCTGTAGTGAAAACATTGGGGAACGAGGGCCACTAATGTGACAGTGTGCCACCAAGGTGAGCAAGTGCCATTTCCTCCGGGATCCTTGCTCCTGGATCCGTGTACGCCTCGGCAGGAACACGGCGAGCGTGCGCTGCCGCAGTCTTTGTTCCTGGTTTATTGGACCTGTCTAACAGCAGGGCTGGGATTTGCTCTGCCAGGGTTTCTTCTGTCTGTTTAATAGGTGCTTGTGGGCATCTAATAATCAAACCCCAAATGAAATGCATGAGAAGGTGAGGCTGCAAGCAGGAGATACATGAGCTTTCGACTGTGTCTGCGAGGGATTCGCATCCCTGGGGATGTGTGTTCACAAATGCTGGGCTTGTTGATGGCATAACAGAGACATAATTACAGGTCTGTTCTCTGTCACAGCTGTGTTGTCCTCTTGTACAGACCAGGCATAAATTTGGGGTTCCCAGGGGAAAATCTGTGTAATTATGTGTGCGTGTATTTTAATGTTACCACGTAAGCTGAAAGGAAGAATTTCCCATTTTTTGCTACCACGTGTCAAGCCCATCTTTTTTCCCTCTGCTCCTTTGCCAGTAGATGTGGATTTTTAATACTTTAATTTAAACTATTCTTTCCCCTCTACAGTTTGATGTTCTGTATTTCTAAACTTTAGAGGGTGCCTTTTTCTGGGTCAAACCAGCAGGATTTGTACTTTTTTGCTCATTGCATCTGCATGTCTTAGAAGTCAGCAAGTCATCTGATACTTTTTTCCCAAAAAAGTATTTTTCAAAAAAGGTCATGTAACAAAATTTGCTGCAGTAAAGATGGTTTTAAATAGAAGCCCACTTGGAGCTACTGAACCTCAAAGCATAATGCCACCAAAGACTGTAAAATAAGGAGGTGGGGTGGGGTATAAATCTCCATGTTAAATCACATAAAGACAGAGTCCCTTGAGCATCTCTAATGCTGTGTGATGGATGAGAATTTCCCAAAATAGACATTTGGATTTTTTCTTTTTTGAAAGGACTTTGTCTCACCATGCAATTGCTGACAGTGATGCATAAAAGCAATAGAGGGAGCGAGCTCTTCTCTTGGTTCTCTTCCGTCTTCCTCTTGCAGAAGAATAGAATAAACACTGTGTTGAATTTATATGCCGTATTTCTCACTGGGGCAAACATTTAAAACATTTGGGAGGAAGTCTTGAGCCTGACTGCAGTTACCTCGCTGGGGCTGTGCAGAGCACTTGGTTTGATTTCTGTGAAGCCACTCAGGACAGAAAATGGAGATTGAGCTCAGAGCATCCCCTTCCCAAAGACTGTGCTCACAGGAGCATTATACTGCAATTCTCTTTGTGTTACCCTTATCGTGGCATACAGTTAAAACCAAGAAATTAAAGCTACATTTGAATTTCTGCTTTCATGTTCTCTCTTTCTTTTCCTGTGCCTTTACTTTACAACCTTTGCAAAGACTTTGAGCTGTGTTATTAGAAGTGTAGCAATATCAGGTCAGGCATCCCTGGGGAGCAGGGAGTTGCTTTTGGTCACGCAGCAAAGAATATGCTAAAAATATCACGATAGATGATACAGCAGCCTAGGCAAAGCACCGTGGCTTGGTGCCTACTAATGGAAAATAAACAGCTTGAACTCTCATGTCAAGTCCTAGAGAGGCTGAGGAGCCCAATTTTCTAAACTATTCAACAAAGTGCTACATCAAACAGTGCCTTGTCTCATAGTGTACATTGAATTCATGTCCCTTGACTGTAAATGGCGAGGGAGTGCAAATCTGGGGACATTGGCCATCCAGTGCAAAGAATTAATGGTTGAAAATCAAGTCATGTTCACTGACTGGAAAGTGGCCAGACAGGGGAGTGTGGGCCACAGAGCTTGGAGAACTTCAGATGGGGAGAACCAAAGTTGGCTCTTACCCATCAAACTTACGGACAGTTTAGAATCCAGACCCTGAATCCATTGAAATTAAGAGGGAGAAGCTTTTGTTCCTTATGAAACACGGGGAAAACTTCTTACTGTGGCGACAGGAGCCTCATGTGTGTAGGTGTTGTTTACATAATGCACCATATCAGGACATCTACTAAATCCAAAGTGGCATCCTCAGCTGCAGTCAGCCACCTTCTTTTCTGCTATAAATAATGAATCCATTTTTTACTGCAAAAGTAGTCCCATCGGGGAGAACTGATCAAGGCCATTTTCAGGGTCTTGGAGCTTTTAACATGTTTTCCAGCTGGGATGCTTTGTCTGCTGTGCTGTTCCTCAAGCTGAGCTGCTCTACAGTTGGTGTGACACAGCTTCAGTGCAGTGTGGTCACCCTGTAAAGCTTGTGAGGGACTTGGATTGTGTCACATCTCGGGCTAAGGACTGGAGAAATTCGTGAGCGACTTCATACCCATTGCTTCCAGTGGGACAGCAGTAATCTGAAACATCCTGCCTTTGCCTGTGTCAGGTATGTTTTACTCTTCTAGACTCTTGAATGATCATTATTTGGTTGCAGTTTGGTCTGTGAGGATTCACTGATTGTAAAATAATCTGTGCTCTATTACTAAGATGAAATCATGTTTTCTTATAGCTGTGAAAATGTAACTGGTGTTGAATTTGAAAGCAATAAGGCTTCTGTCAGGCAAGGTTTTCCTGACTGTTCTGAGTATAAATTACTTTTTAGGAGCATTCTATTACACGGGGTCATGTGGGTGGGAAGACTCACAATTCTGCTGCATCAGTCTGAGGAGTTAGAGGTGCTTGGAGGTGCAGCAATTTTAAACAGTTCTTGCAGGGAAGGTGTGATGTTAGCTGATGGCTCTTGCTGAGGGGCAATTGGAGACCCTTTAGATGTCATTTAAGTATCAGATTTCATGTGAAAGGGTAGCAGGGGAGTGGAGAAGGTTGGGGCTGCAGTGATAGATGCTTCAACCTGGCAGCAGCTAAAGACTGCTTTCAGACGGAGCACCTTTGCTGATACTGCTGGAGACAGCAAAGCATGGCTTGAATGATCAGAAGCTCAATTAGAAAAATTCACATGAGGGGGAACTATTTGTCTTGTGTATTGTGAAGAGCCTCAGCCAATAAATAGTGGGTTTGTGGTTATGGAATGGTTTGGGTTGGAAGGGACATTAAAGATCATCGGGTTCCAACAGGCAGGGACACCTTCCACTGTCCCAGGCTGCTCCAGGCCCTGTCCAGCCTGGCCTTGGACACTTCCAGGGATGGGGCAGCCACAGGTTCTCTGGACAACCTGTGCCAGGACCTCCCCACCCTCACAATAAAGCATTCCCTCCCAATATCCCATCTAACCCTGCCCTCTGTCAGTCTGAAGCCATTCCCTCTCACCCTTTGCATCCCCCTGCCCTGCGTAGGCTGCAGAGCAGTGACACGTGCTGTGCTTGCTCATGTTGGTGGGTGCCATCACTTTCACTGCTTTTCTCATTTTAATTTGCTCTCCCACTCCAGCTCTGGGCTTTAAATACTTGCAACTGGAATGGGATGAGTTCTGATTAAAATAAACATGATACAGCAATTAAGTATGTGATTATAGAATTTGTGCTCCCACCATTGGTAGGTGGGTTTAAACAAAAATGGAGGTGGGTAAAAGTGGAACTAGTTTGTATTAAAAAAAAAAAAAGTTGAGTCCTCTTCAGGGCTGTAAGTCAGTTTGTCAGATTTCTAAGTGCTTTGATTCAAGCAAAGGTTTTCTTTTGCTGCCCTAAAATCAAAATGAAGCCAAAAATCACAGAACTGAATTAATTATCTTTGAGTTAAATCTTGCAAGTAATACTGTATAAACACTTCAGATCCAAAGGGGATTACAGGCAAATACTGAGCGGATGGAAGAGTTTAAGGATGTTCTGAATTGCAAAACAGGCATTTAGAAAGCATTTCTGGAGCTGCACCTCTGGGCTGGCAGAGCACAGAGGGAAGGATGAGGTAGCTTAGGGCAAACAGCTGAGAAGAAAGTGGTCTTGGCTGAGCCTGGAGAGTCTGAATGAGAGCAGAGGACACAGAGAGGAAAGAGAATGGCTGAATGTCTCTGTCAGTCAGGCTTTAGCCCCTGCTCCATCCTGTCCGTTCTCAGGTGCTGCCAGTGATGTTTGCTGTGCTCCCTTTACTCGGTAGGGTTTGGGGTGTTTTCTGTCAGGAACTGGGCCTTAGTAGGGTTGGTGGAAGCTCTGGATGCTCCTGGCACCAATGATCTTGAGCAAACATCTATGTATGGATCTGTTTACTCCTCTGTGAAATGAGCATCAGCCATGGCAAGGAACTCAAATCCACTGATCATCGAGTGCTTGGGATGGCATTTTACTTTGGATCACTCTTGAAATAGAGTGGGGTGTGAAATTCTGTGTTATCATGATGTGGCACAGATAACCTCAATGTGATAGCAGGGGAGAGGAAGAGAGAAATTAGGTGTTTTTTGTGATGAAGGAAAATAATTAGTGTATTGCATAGTTTTTAATGCTATATCAGGACAGGTATCAAGTGCCAGATTCTTTCTTGTACAAGACAAATGAGTTCTTTATCCTCTCTCTGTCTGCAATAAGACTACACATGATTAAATAATGGCTTCATTTCCCAAAGAGCAGTAGATGAATCTAAAGCCTCTATCTTCCCTGTACAGGCACCTACACAGATTTTATATTTGTTAGAGAAATAATTTGAAATGTTACTTTGTTTTCCTAGCATTTTGGAGTTTTTCCTCTGTTTGAAATGCTTTGACTTCTCTGTTCTCATTTTTACCTGCTGTGACTTGTGGTGCAAGTTCCCTGCACAGTTAATTTCCTTGGATGATTTATTTACCAGTGACACTGCAGAGCCCTTGACATAGTAATTGCAATGATGTGATCATCCAAACATCAAAAGCAGGAGCCCCTGGGTTCTCATCTCCCTCATGCTGCTGCAGTCCTCCCACTTCTCCCTTTGTGCTCCCTCTTTGTTGTTTTAATCCTTTAGGGGAAGGAAAAAATTATGTCGTAATTGGATAAGAACTGGGTGAGTGCTGGGGTAGGTTTCTGTATGTAACTGACTCCCTGGCTGGCTTTGGTCAGAGGTGCCAAAATGCTCTGCTACATCACTTGGGCTTTGCTGTCCCCATGTCCCCTGTGACCCAGTGCTTTAACTGGCTGTGTCCCAGCAAAGATGGGCTGTGCTGTAGCTGGGCAGAGAACAGGGGTGGTGCCTGCTCTGCTCTTCCTTGAGATGAAGTCGGGATGTGGGGGTGGGATGTGGGAAGAGGAGTGGAGAGAGCCTTGGTTTTCTTCTTCCCCATCTGTGTTTGGATCTTCAAGGATCAGACCGGTCTTGTGGAAGACCTTAATGGGCTGTGCTCCAGTCCTCCCTCTGCTCCCTGACTCTGATCCCAGAATCACAGAATCATTAAGGTTGGAAGAGCCCTCTAGGACCATTGAGTCCCATCATTAACCCGTCACTGCCAGCTCCACCATTAAACCACATCCCTAAGCACCACACCTACATGTTTTCTGAACATTTTCAGGGATGATGACTCCCCTAATTTCTTGGATTTTCTCTCTGCCTGCTGCCCAAGAGCCCAGCCTGGGCTCAGCCTCTGCAGGAGGAAGACCTCTGCAAAGCCTGCAGCAGAGGCTCCTTGAGATCAGTGCGCAGCTCAGACCTCTCTGTCCTTGTCACCTCTGCTCTGTGGAGCCTGTCCCAGGCAGAAGTGATGCTCTCCCTGGCTGTGACTGACCCTGGTTGGGACTTCAGAGCAGTCATCAGTCCGCTCAGTGCGTGCAGCAGATACCTGGCTACAGTGATTCCTGCAAACCAGAACCTGAGCACGCTGGATAAACACAACTGTGCGGATCTTAGAAATGTTTTCTACTTCCCCAGCCCGCCTCTCTTTGCTCCCTTCTTTCATATAAGAAAATACATCGTGCAGGAGAAGATGCTGGCAGGATGAAGCAGAATCAGAACAGGCTTCAGCAGGAAGGAATTTCAATTTTAAATATGCTTATGTAGGAACTTTGGTACCTCAAAAATTAGGCTCTTTGCTGGTGTGATTGGGGCTGAAGAGCTCTTCTCTTGCACGGTCTCCTGTCTATCGCTGTAGGGCTGGGCAGATGTTGCAGATGTTCATCCCTTTGCTGTCGGAGTGCAGTGCTGGTTCCCTCCCAGCTCTGCAGCCCCACTCCAGCTCCTGAGCTCAGTGGGGAACCTGGGATGATTCTGTCTTGAGAACAAGCTCCCAAAGAGCTGGGTTTTGGAAGGGGCCCCTCAGCAGGGAGCTAAATGTTAATATGGGGGATTAGAGACCGCTTGGAAGGCAAAAGTCTGGCAGCGAGTGTTGAAGTGCTAAATCATTGCTCAAGGCATGCTGGTTTCACCAATTTAGGCTAAGACCATTAATTAACTTGTTCTGGGAGTGTGTACATCTCATTTAAGCAGCTTTCTCTTATTTGGGAGAAGTACAGAAGTGGAGAAAGTACTGGGAAGCATATTGATATTTCTTTATCTTTTGAAAAGCAACTGGAAGCTTCAGTTCCTGCTGAGAGCAGAGTGGGGTGAATTCCCACTCCCAAGATAATGTACCCTGGGATTTGAAGGGACCAGCTGACCCAAGGCAATGCACTTAGCCCTTGGCACAAATTCTCTCTCTTCCCAGACAGCAGGAGCCAAGGCTGCTGCTGCTCCATTACGTGCTAATAGTCTGAGAAATAAAATACAATTATTAGTTGAATTGTTAAATGGACCTAGAGCCTGAATCAGAAATTGCTTTCCAACAACAGCTGGAGCATACAGTAACAAAACAAAAAAAAAAAGAGGCAAAAGAAGGATTACTGCAGGGTTTACTTTTTTTTGTATGCTTAAGTACAGTGCAGTGGACTGTTTGGTGGAGGGGATGCAGCTCTGGACGAGGCTGGGATGTAACTGTGCTCCAGGCTCTGGAACTGGCTTTTTGTGTGCAGTCAGGTCTATGCTTTAGTTCCTGTTGTAAAGGAGTGGGGTCCATGAGAAGATTGCAAAATAGATCAAGTTTGATGTGGTCTTTTGCACTGAAGCTGAGTATCACTGTGTTCAGCCCAATACATGACAAGTCCAGCACTCCAGCACTGCCATCCTGGAGCAGAATGGATTCTGCTCTTCTGATTCTGACTGCTGAGTGCTTCAAAACACACAGCAAGTCCTGGGGGTGCATTGGGAGGTCTTGCAGGTAAAGCTCCTCTCTCCCAGGGGATGATGGGATGGGATGGGATGGGATGGGATGGGATGGGATGGGATGGGATGGGATGGAAGCAGGTCCAACATGGAAAAAGCCTGGGACTTTGCTAGGTGCTGGCTAGCTTTGCTACAAATTTTGGTGTGGGCTGTGTCCTTTTGTCTCTTAGTGAAGGTGGTAGGACACGGGGAGCAGTCAGCCTCTACTTCTTTCCCTGCAACAGGAAGAAAGATTCTCTTGGGAGACAACTCCTCCACTCTCTTCCACACTGCAAAAGAAATGAGGCCAGAAGTGTTTAAGCTTGTCTGCAGAGCCGTAGGTCAGCATGGAATCTGCTCTTCCCAGAATGGAATGCACAGTGGGGTGTGGAGAGAGAGGATGTTTGGTTGTAAGGGTTTTGTTTATGCCAGAAGCTTGGCTGGGTGAAGGCAGATGGAAGTAATTTTAGGGGACAGGAGCCAGCTGACAGTTGCATCTTGACTCAGAACAGCTATGGGTGAGCCAGTCCTTGAAGGAAGATTTTAACCTAACCCCTGTCATTTAGTGGTTGATCTGTGCCCTAAGAATGAGTTTTTATACTCCCTTACTGTCTGCTCAGGGTGTTTTTAGGTGCTGCTGCAACTCCAGCCCTGCCTGGTAATCACAGAATGACAGATCACAAAAGATGGGGAATAATGATTTCCATGATATTTGCATCTCTTAAAGGGTTGTGGCCCTTTGCTTTTGAATTCTCCTCTCACATCTTAAATTCCAGACTCTTGGAGTGTTGGTATTGCAATAGCTGCTCTCCTTTTGGTGGGTTTGTGTATCTCAGGGCAGCTGAGGAGATCCTGGAGATAGGAACCTCAGAAGGCAAATGGAAAGAAGCCCAAAATATGATAACTGTATAATGCATTTCTCACTGCTTTATGCTGTCTTATCCCAGACAAAGCTTTATCTTTCATCCCATAATTATGTGATTCCCTGTAGGCAGTTTAAAGTGAGCTTTCGAAAGGTCGATAATTTTATCTATTAGATGCCTCCTATGATCTCTAAGTGTAGACATGGGTACTTGAAGGAAGGTTTTCAGGGCAAATTCCTGTAGTTTCAGTGAACTGAACTATGAGACTCAATTGCTTTGAGCTTGTTTAACAGGATTGTCCACATTTGCATTTGTGATATGGTTGAGTAAAGTGCTGCTGGAGGGGGCTGCTTCCTCTGCCACCTTCCGTTTCTGCTTAAGCTTTGAATGCATTCCTTCAAGATCCTTTTCTTTAACCATACCTGTCCCAGAAAATGAGCAGAACCCACAGCTGACATTTTTTGATCTTGGAACTAATATTTTGCATTTAATATGCATTTTGTAATGTGTCTGGTTTTTTTTGCTTGTCATCTTCTTCTAGATTGTATTACGTGTAATGGTTCATACTAAAGGCAAATAAACTTTCATAGGTGGTGAAGGGAATAGATGTTATTCCAGGCTGAATTCAGCTGCAGCTGTGTAGCACAACACTTGCAGAGAGTGGCTCAGCAGTGTGATTCAGGGTGCAGAGATCACTCAGACCAGTGATTACAGAAACCACGTCCATTCATTCCTCCTCATTGCTGCCCAAACCCACTGCCTGCGCTGGTACGTGGCCTTTCCCTAAGGAAAGGGAAAAAGAGCAAACTTGTGAGCTGCAGGCTAAAGCAAACAGATAAGAAGCTTTGAAAACAGATGGGACTGTTGTGAATCAAATCCTGGAAGGGGGAGTGAAAGGCGTTGGGGGCTGTATGCAAGGGGGATGACTCACTGCTGTTGTCATCGAGGTCTCCTCTTACAGGATTAGTGATTATTGCCCGAGAACATCATTTATCAGAACCCAAATTGGAGACAGAAGTCTCTAACCTGAGACCCCGTACCTAAGGCACAGGGTCATTTCTCCAGCAAGGTCCCCCTGCCTCTTGCTCCAAGGCTCTGGTGGGGGGACCCTCAGTGTGCTGTGAAGGGTCCTGCAGGCTACCAGGGCTGGAGATTTGCCAGCCCTGCTCCTTGGAAAATTATGAGCACTAGGAACCTCGTGGGATTGCATTGGGGATTCATTTGGCTGGTGCAGAGATGAAGTGAAATTGTTGGATTCGTGTTTGGAGGGGAGAGTGCCTCTAATCCTGAAGTGCCTGACACTGTGGGAAACTGCGTTCAGAGCGTGCCGCCAGCTGAACCTCTGCACTCCTCTCTCAAAATATTTTCCTTCCTTCTGCCCTGGTAACTGAGAGTTTGGGTGTGTGGTACTGCAAATTGGCCCATCATGGGGTACATATGGATGTGTGTTGGAGAGGGACCCTACTGTCATCTTCTCACAATCCCTTGTCCTGGGGCAGGCCCCTACTTTGTGTGATGGGCTTTTAGGAACAGTTTGTCGTGTCTGAGTGTTTGCCAGATTTACTCTTGAGTGTAGAATGAGCTTTTATTTAACTACAACAGAGCAGGGCAATGCTTTGGTTAGAAGGGTGCTTCTTGATGGAAAAATATCTGAAAATTTCTTTAAAAACACCCCCACTGAAACTCCAAACCAGATCACCAAACCCCAACCCTACCTGTGGCAGTGTTAAGGACCAGAAGAAATGAAGAGCTCTCTGTTAACCTCACCATTGCTGCACAGGTGCCTGGTTAGGAGACAACACCTGGAGAATGTAACACCCCCTGGTACACAGAGCACAGTCACAGCTCTGCAGGAGCACAGATTTTTCCTCTCCTGAGGTAATATGGCAAAGCCTCCCAGCTGCACTGTGTATCAAAACAGCCTCTTGAGAAACTGTGCTCAGCAGCTCAAGCCAAGCCCCTCGTTGCCTTGCAGGGTGCTTCAGATTAGTGCTGGTGCAAGATTGGGCTCTTACCGCAACCTCAGCTATTTAATTAAAGAAACGTGGAACAAAACAGGGAGAATTAGTTAAAAATAACAACTCTCGGAAGCACAGCTTGTCTTTTTATTAGACTTGTCCTCACTTTCTCTGCTGCTCTGATAAGAAGGATGTTCTCCCTCTGGGATGGAGTGAATAAACTGGGATGAAACTCATTTGTTGGGGCATTATGTGTTAATTAATTTTGAACACTAATCCTGTCCCCATACACAGTTTCTTTTTTTCCTGGATTTAGATAGTAGAATACAGTTCTGTTTGAGGAGAGGACGGGCAGCTTGTGCTGTGTTACAGGAGGGAGAAGGTTGTGTTGTCCCCCTTGTCCCCAGGGCTGGGGGAGGTTTTGCCTAGCCCTGTGCTGCAGCTCACTTTTGGGAAGGTGGGAGCTTTCCCAGGAGCCCATCCAGAACACGGATAACTTAATATTCACCTCAACGATGCCCTGAGCCTCAGCTGCAGCCTCTTGCTGGTGTGAGCCTCCTGAGGGCAGGGTGAAGGGGCTGATCCCGTGTATCCCATGTGGAGCTGGCACTGCTGGGAGGGACTTTGCCTCCACAGTGGGTCATGAGCCCTGTGTCAGTCCCAGCAGTGCCCATGGTCCTGCACTGGAAAGCACCAGGGTCAGTGCCAGAAAATGTTTTTAGCTGAGGAAAAAGAAAAGATATCTTTTTTTCTATACATTTCTCTTTTTAGAATAAACTGAAATAATATTTGAGCCTCTGGGTAATATGAGCTGGTTTCCTTTTTGTACCCAGACTTCTGATGGAAGACATTCTGTTTTTAAGTGGTCTCTTTAATCTGATGGGAAGTTTGCCATTCAGATGGGGGAAGATGTGGACTCTCTCTTTAATCTTTTTTGATTAAGTGATATTATTTTTTTTCCTATTCTTTTTAGTCCTTTCTCTGGCTCAGCAGTTACTCCTGGCTACCCCTGCATCCTGCTTATTTAGCTGTGCCCATTCTTTCAAAATCAATATGTGCTGCTAAATTACTGGAGTTGGAGAATAAAATAAAAAAAGAAATCCAATATGCGGTTTTGGCATATAAGTGTTCCTTATAAAGTCCTAGGATGGTCTTTAATACAAGCCATCTTGCTTTCTCATTTCTGGTGTATACATAAGTGAAAATCCCTGTTCAAGGAAAGGAGTAATAATATTCAGCAGTCCTGGAAAAAGGCTAATTCTTCATTCTGTCCAAGTTTCTAAGCTACTGCAGGTGTCTCAAGCAGTGACTTCATGTGCTGCCCTGCAGATTCTTTCCCACAGTGGGATTCCTATGGGCTCACTTTCTAGTAACAGAGTGAAGGGTGACCTCTGTCTTGTCATCTTGCTATGAGTTCAGGTGGATTAAGGGACAGACTGGAAAAAACGTGTATGAAACACATTCCAGCTTGCCAGTGTGCTCTTAGAATACACAGAGCAGGAAAACATTAATTACCTGGTGGCTGTGGACAAGACTGATTTCTCACAGGGGAATTCTTGGATACAGTGTGTTTCCCTCCTTAAAGTAAGGAGACATTTGGGATCTGATATTTGGGGTCTGGGTATAGAATTGGGGCCATGATGGCCTTGAAGAGCTGAGAGCAACTTATAAGGAGGAAAATCATCCTCTTCTTAAAACCCAATGTTCTTTCGGCAGTGTATTTTAAATTATGTTCCTTTCTACTCTGAGAGCAATTTTCTTCTAACAGAGATCGATTTGTGAAGACTTTTATCTATAATAAAAGTGAATTTGGTTGGTTAAAACATGGAGCAGAACTGACTGAAGGGCAGTCCCTGCTGAGATGGGGTCATCCATGGGGCTGAGCTGGGTTCAAGCCCCTCCAGAACCATCTGTTGGCACTGGAGGGACTGACACAGCCTGGAAAGGCTCCAGGAATCAGGATCCAGGAATTGGGATCAGGTTGCTGATCCCTGACATAAACAACGTGCCATCAGAAAAGGGTCCACTGGGAATATTTGATCTGTTTAACCATTGACCTAAGCAAATCAGTCCCTGTGGAGGTTATTAAATCCTGGTGACAATTTAGGCTATCTACCTTAAATCCCTATTCCCATGATATTTCCTAATAGGATAAGATATTGCTGCCATACAAAGGCAATTACACCATGCTAAGCATTTATCATAATAATAAATACCTAAAATGCAGAGTAGGTCTCCCAGCATCGGGGTTAAATCTTACTGTTTCTGGCATGAAGGAATTTAGTGGGTGAGGTCCTGGGTATTCCCACGAGAAAGGAGAACTTTTCTGTGATGCTGTTGGTTCATTGATTTATATTTGTCTGGTATAAGCAAGAAAACAAAATTATGGCCTGGATTTTGTGTGTGTGAATTACTGAGATTTTTTATGAATTGCTGGTTTTTCCCCTCTGGAGGTAGCCAGATACTCAGTGCCTCTGTCTCCTGGGGTCGTGGAGACAAATTTAGAGGTTCTGCTGAAAAACCCGCATTGTTCACTAAATATTGGCACTTTCGTGGGGAAAACCATCAAAAGCAGGGCTGAATATTGGAGCTGATGAGGGGATTTGAGCAGTCAGGGCATTGGGAGCAAGGAATGTGCATCTGTTTGAGAGTCCCAGCCCGTGTCTGAGCCGCACCACACGCACAGAATGGGGTTAATAAAGTGTTTTATTTCTCCCTCATCGCACTGTCCCTTCTGAAAGCCCACAGTGCCGTTTATGTGTTTCCCTTGGAGTCCCCCGAGGCTGAGGCTCTGTGCTGCGGAGGTTTGGGGTGTGGAGCCGTGAGCTGGCTGCCCTCTAGTGAGGCACTGCCCGGGATAAATCCCTGCGGGAGCGCAGCTCGGCCATCGCCGCTCTCCGTCCGCGGCCGCACCAAGGTTTTGATCGGCATAATCCTTTTAACCTCAGCCTGATGATGCTCCGCCTTCCTGGTGGGAATCTGATCACTGGCTGATTAGTGGGTGTTAAGTGGGAGGGGGTAAATTTGGCTTTCCTGAAGAGCATCACTGCCGCAGGAGGCGGGAAGGCACCTGTGGGGACGTGGTATAATAAAATTTTATTAATTTGTGGGGTGGCTTTTAACGACTGCAGGAGTGCATCAGGGGGCTGGGGCAGTGTGTGCCCTGTGCTGCTATGCCTGGGGTTGGGAGCCCTCGCTAGGGCTGTGCCCCCTGCTCCTCCCTGTCGTGGGACAGGCTCTGGGCATCACAGTGCTGACATCCCTCTGTGCCAACCACACCATGCAAGCACTGGGAAAGGTTTTGCTTTGTGTCCATAGGGCTGAAATACTTCAGGATGGGCTTTTTTTCTCCTGTATTTCTCTGGCTGTTTGTATATTGTAGTAATCGTGGTGTGCATGTGTGTGGGGAGCGCTGAAACCAGCGCAAATCCTGCCAGCTGCCACCATCATCATTGTGCTCACTGGGTTTAAAAATACAGTTTTTGAGATGAGGTTGGCAACCTTGGAGTCCTTGGGGGCTGGGGGCTGCCCGAGCAGTGTGGGCAGCTCCCCTAGGCTTGAGTTTTACATGTGAGGGCCCCCAAAACTGTAAGCAATGCACGCTGCAGCTGCTGAGGAGAAAAGCCGGGGAGAGCAGGAGATTTTGGCAGCATTGGATGCTTTTAGTGCTGGAGCTGCCCTCTCTGAGAGCAGGTGTGTGGATGCAGGAGGGGAGCCGCAGCAGAATTCACCCAGGAGGGGAATTGGATGGATTCCTTGCATAAGGGCAGGCTTGAAACAGTCGCCAGTGCCCTGGGCCATGGAAAGACCGGTCCTGCAGCAGCAAAATGCTACTGCTTTTTGGGGATACCCAGGGGCTGGAAGGGGGAGATTGGGTAAACAGGGTTAGAAGAGCTTAGTCAGGATGTGCTTGTTTAAAGGATCTGCTTCAGCCTGACTCCTGTAATTAGGTAACAAATATATTTCTGCTCCTTGGAAACACTTCATTCATTAGCCTAATGGAGGGAAGGATTATGCAGAGATGAACCTAAAAGATGCCAAGCATGGAGGGGTTTGCATCTGGACTGAACCAAGGCATGCAACAGGAGTAGCTGCTGGTCTGGGGGGCACAGGAATGTCGCCATGGAGCTGTGCTGTGGTTCAGTCTGCACCAGGGCCTTGTACCTTGGCTGTGTACCTGGTGTTTTCCATGACCTATGTCTGCTATTACAGGCTGGGACATGGAGGTGGTTCTGTGTGACTGTAGGTAAAAATCTGGAAAAATGTTTCCATTTAGGATGCATGAGATTTTTGCAAGGGAATGTAGATATTCTGCCTTGTAGTGTCCCGTAAAGACACTGGAAAAATAGTGAAATAATGAAAAGGATGAAATCCATGCATGGTGTATAAAACTGAGGATAAGCGAGGGCTGGAGAACTGTGAGTATGAATTGATTAGGCTTCTCCCAGCAGAGCAGTCCAATAACAGGCCAGAAGTGCACTCATGCAAAGCTGCTTTAAGATGTTTTATATCCTGGAAGTCAAAATCTCCAAGTGGAGCACTCTGGATGCTGTAGGCAAGGCAATGGCTGCTTTGGGGGTGCTGATTTTACACACACCTCTGGGATGCACAGTGAAGCAGGGGAATCTCTCCCCAAACAGCAACAGGTCTCTACTGGAGGGCTGAAATGCAGCAAAGCACAGGCACTAACAGTGCTGCAGTGATGAAGAATGAAGTGTCCAATGACTTCTCTCTAGTAAGTCATTTTATTGGGAGAAATGAGAAAAAGCATCCCAAGATCTGAGCTCGTTCGGGCTCTCCTGAAGGACTGAAGTGAGATAGTGTTTCTGATGGCAGAGGGGGAGTCCCACAGCCAAAGGTGGGCCAGTGGCTCCTGTGCCAGGCTGGCTCAGCTTGGAATCAGCCTTTCCCTTGGCTCTGTGTTGGCTCAGAGCTGGTTTCTGTGTGTTTTGGTGCATTGGTGTGGTGCATCCCTTAGGCAACATAACAGCTACTGAAACCTGCAACCATGGGAGCTGAGATGGTTAAGGTATAAGAGGAGTCTAACAGGTTGTACTTTCAGATCAGCTGGACCTTTTTGAAGCTTAGATGGATCCTCTCCTTTCCTTCCATGGGAGATGAGGGCTGGTTGTTTGTAAAGTGATGCTGGTTCTCTTGATTCCTTACAGCCTGTGATAGATGGGGCTGGAGGGAAGAGAAGTGGCAACAAGACTCCCCATTCCTGACCGAACAATAAAATCAGGGTTGTAGAAGAGGAGGTGCATATACGTAAAAAAAACAGTCTGGGAGGAGGAGGAGGAAGGGTTTGTTTTGCTACAATTTTGGCATTGAAGTTCTAGGTCTTGTTTTGTCCTTATTTCAGTCATCAAATAACCTCTATGAAAGTAGTTAGGTGAAAGTCTTAAATCCTACGAAACCACTTTTTTTTTTTTTTTTCCACTTCCAAGCTGGGGCAGGAGCAAACACATGACTTAAACACCTCCTGTGCCGAGCTGGCCTTCAGCAAAGGCGGCAACAGGCTGAACCAGTTTGCTCATTGCTTTCGTCTGCTGACAGGCGCTCTCTTGTCCCGGGTGCCCTGGGAGGTGCTTGGCTGCTTCTCCTGGTGCTGCAGGAATTCCCCTGCCTGCAGCCACCAGCTCGGGCACCACAGTGTGTGGCCAGCAGCCTTTGGCCAGCGACAGCCCCACGGACGAGGCAGTGCAGAAGACCCAAGCCAAGGTCGGGGGACTGAGCGGAGTATCCGGATACGGGGTTAAGGAGACTTTTATGGCGTGTGGCAGAGGGTGAGGTGTGCAAGCAGCTTTCCATTCCAGAAGGTGCCTGTCTCCTGAGTCTCAGGTGAGAAGAACTTGTGTGAGTTGGTGAGCTGGTTGAACCTGGGAGACTGTTATCACCTTATGAGTTGGGGGGATGTCCCTGTGGTTGGTGGAGGTGCTCCTGGAGCTTGGATCAGAAGTGACGGAGCATGAAGGGTATTCAAAGGGTTCTCCCAAGTTTACTTTGCACGGATGTAGCTCATGGCAGACCTGCTTCTGGTGTGTTTCCCAATGCTGGGCTGGCTGGTGGGTCAGGCATCCATTTGGACATGATATTGACCATGGGTGTTGAGGGGATGGAGGCTTAACCATGCGGGAATGCTGCCCTGACTTGGGCCAGGTGCTGGAATCTGTGCCAGAACCTCACAGCTTGAAAACACTTGCTGCTGCTGCAGCAGCCAGAGCTGCTCCAGCTGTCATGGGCTCTGCTGCCCTTGCTGAGCACAGAGCCCCACCAGCTGCTCCACAGGCAGAAGAGCAAGAATTTGGGTCATGTTGGGGTGTGGGTTTTGCTCCGTTGCCTGCCAGTTCTGTCCTTCAGCAGTAGCTCAAGGGAGCTGCAGATGGGGCAGCCCTGGGAGGGCTCTGCACCCCCAGCACTGGGGCTTGGCACTCCCTGAGTTCCCCCTGGGAATGGTCACCCTTGAGGTCTGCTCCGTACTGAGCTCCCTGGTGCTTCGGTCACTGTTTGATCTGCCTGAAACCATTACACACAGGAAGCTGGAAGCTGCCTGACTGATGTCTGAGGCTTTCACAAGCACTTGTGTGTAAGTCCCTTAAATTTCAATCTAAAGATGTGGAACTGTTGGCTGCTTTTCTCCTTCCACTTTATCATAGTGGAAAAATTTGCAGCAACCCTCAGAATATTTAGAAGAGAAATTGCTGATCTAAACGTGCTCTGGCACAAGGCACAAACAGCTGGAAAATGTGCCTTCCCCTGCAATATTTTAAGGATGTGTAGCATCATCAAGGGCTATTCACTGGAGCTGGCACTGTGAGCCTGTGCTGTATGACAGAAAATAAATGTTCTGTCCCAACCTTCCAGTAGGTTGTGTCCCAAAAAGGCAGTGGGCAGGTGACAAATCCCTTTCTCTCGTGACAGACGCTCTGCCCAACAGCTCAGCCCTACCTTGGAAGGGCTACGGGAGTAAATCCCTGCGATGGAAGCTGGCAGCAAGCATATTGAGGAACAGATGGTGCTGTGCTACAATTTTACCTGCTGTAAGGCCAATGTATCACTTAGAACTACAGAAGCAGGAATATTATTCCCGTGGCTGCTGTGTTCTTGGTGGGTGGAGGCATTATTTGATTTAACATTCAGCAGGGGAAGGGGGAAAGAATATTCAATGTACATCTTTTTATATTTTTTTTTAACTCCCTGAGGATTTCAAAACATAGCATCAACTAGATTTGTTTTCAAACCCCAGAATTTATTTTCCCCTTCTGTGTGAATTCTAGCCATGAGTTAGTTGTGTGCTGAAGGAGCTTGCTGTCTCTGTGCACCAAGGACAGATATCCCCATGTCCTGCCAAGGTCACTTAGTGCCTGGGGAGGGTGGGAAGGACAGGGCTGTGATGGGGAGGGACAGTCCCCTCTATCTGTGCCCCTAAGGAGCAATGTCACTGTCTCTGCAGCCAGCATATGGGACATTTGAGCCCCTTTCAGCCTTCAGCTGTGCTTTTTTTACCCTCCAAAACCCTAGGCCTGGAGTTGTTCCCACCCAAAAGCTACTACCTGTCTTGAGGAACAGGTATATGGGGCAGGAGGGAATGAAACTGGGTGTAGCAGGGTCCAGTCAGCGGGAGCTGGAAGTTCTCCTTCCTCCTGATGTAGGGAGAGGAGGACCAGGTGCTCTGATTTCCCTGAGCTGGGTGTCCCCTGTCCCCTTTCAACCATGTGCACAGGATGGGAGCAGGGTTTCTGGGGAGCATCCTCCTGGAACAGCTGGGCAGGACAGAGTGACCTGCTCAAACAGGCAGGCAAAGGGCCTTTTGTGCTACAGTTATGCCCATTAATGTGAATGAGAACAGCAGACTTTAAAAAAAAAAGGTCAATTTGGTCCTCTGACCTCAGAAAGGGCCCAATATGAGCACCCCAGCTCTGTTTCCAAGCATCCTCTTCCTGCTCCAAATGGCTTCCTTTCCCTGGCTAAGTTCTCATGTCCTCTCCAAGGAGGAAGGGAAAAATGCATTATAATTCTGCAGTCTTGGCAAGTGAGGAATCACACCCATGAAAACAAAACCCCCTTAATTAGGACCATGAAATGCTGATTGAATCACAGCTCTGATAATGGCAAGGGCAGTTTTCAAGACTGCTTTACGTCCCAAGGGGGGTGGGGAGAGGGAAGCAATGGGTTTTTTTTCTTTTAGGAAGCCATTTCAGCCACTCTTATCCATCTATTTAAAAATTTCTCTGCCAACAGGTACTACTCAGTTCCTGCGTTGTTTCCATTTGAAGTGCGAGGGGGGAGACTGAAGTTATTGCCTGGGATAATTGTTAACAAATGCGGAATTCTCATTTGTGCCCATTATAGCAGGAATAACTTTTTTAAGTGTATGAATGGTCTCAGATTGACCCCCATTGGGGAGTTCATGTTGTTGCAGGATGGCCAGAAGAGAGATTAGGAAACTGTGGGGAGCCTGGCTGGGCTAAAGTCCCACTCTCAGCATGTCTGCTCTGCTTCCCTTTTTGCCAGAGTGATGAGGGAAAAGTTAAAAGGAGTTAAAAACCAGAACAAAACATTGGATTCAAAGTATATTAAGATGAGTTTTAACAGCCTGTTTTATCAACAGTCCTTTGGCAAAACGGGAGAATGGGGCTTTACCATTGTCTCTGCCCTTTTGTTCTCCCCAGTTAGCTACAAAATGAGTGACTCTGAGTCGTGGGCTGAGGTAATGCCCCCGCCCCGGGCCCTTGTCCTCACCCTCCACAAATACTGGGATAAGGGGCTGCACAGCTTTTCCTGTTGGATCTGGCCATGGCCAGCGGCTGCGGGGACAGATGTGCTGGCCAGGGGGGAGTGGCTGTGCCCCATGTGTCTGGTGGGGCTGTGAGAACAGGCTGAGGTGTGGGTAAACCTCACCTGGCAGGGACAAGGCTCCGTGCCCAGCACCTCCTCCTGCTTCCCAAAGGGGTAAGGTCCTGGTGACCTCAACGGGCTGATTCAGCAGGGGCCACAGCCACCGTGTCCCTCCCAGCCGTCCCCTCCGCCTTTCCCTCCCGCTTCCTTTCTCATTGTTTGTGTTTCTGACATTTCCCGACGTCACTGCCCCCACCCTGCCTCTGCTCCCACCTTGCAGCATCTGATACTGCTGCTCACGTCAGGCCTTTCTCTTGGTGATTTCTTTGTAAGAAAGGGAGGGAAAATTGGATCAGGACTCCTCACTTTTGAAGGAGCTTTGCTCAGCTTGAACGTGCAAAATGTGTTGTCTAAACTTGACCTGTCTTGGTGAGAAGAAGTTGGAATTTCTGTGGTATCAGTGCAGATTTCTCATCCAACTACTGAAAGCTTCAAGGCAAACACGAGGATGGCAGCTGGGGGAGGACTGACCTGTGGGGTGGCTGCAGAAGGAACCTTGTGAAGAACAGAAGCAGAGTTATGGCTCAGGTTTTTGGTGCAGATCTTGTGGGCCACAGCTACATGGGCGATGGATTCATGACCTGTATGAGTTGCTGTATTCCTGGGGCTGGGTAGAAAAAAAATCCCTTCTTATATATGTACATTTAATATAATATGATTCTGGGTGGCTTGAATAGCTAATGACTGCAAAATGCCTGCTGGGGCCAAGGAGAGCAGAATAGCAGTGGCAGGAGGAGCTGCAGGAGATGAAGAGTCCCCATGGGGGTCGGTGTGTTTGTTGATGGGGCAGCGCGTGGGGCTCCCAAGGCATGCCCAGCCTCCCCATGAGCCTATTGAGGGCAGCTGGAGGCTTTCCACAGATTTCAATGGGCTTTGGATCAAGCCCATGGCACGCTACTTGTTTGTTTTGGACGCTTTCTGAGGATGAAAACATCCTTTCAATGGCTGCTCCTTTCCCTTCTCCTGTGGATCAGCTGCTCCTTGCACCCTGCAGCCACGATGTGACCCCTCTTTGGGAAAATGCCATGAGCTGCTCAACTGGTTTCCTTCTCGCAGCCAAACACCCGGAACCCAGGCTCACCTTCAAGAGATGCTTTACACCAGAGCTCATCTGGTCTAACATCAAAACATCCCAACCTGCCTCCTTTCAAATTCTAGATGGTTATTGCCCGTTTATTTGTTCACAGCTGGCAAATGAGCACTGTACAGGTACTTTGTTAATAAAATGAGGCACTAATAGTTGTAGCAACAGATGAGACATTGTGAAATGTTGTTTTTGTTGTTTCCTAGCTCTGGAAGCACATTTGCAGCAGACTTGTGTTCACAGAAAACACCAGTCCATAGCACCAAAAGTGCTGGTGGTTTATTATATACACTTACAGTACCAATTTCATTTTGCCTCTTCTCTTTACCAGTGAGGTCTCTTTCCACTGGTTAGTGACTCTCCCCTGGCAAAAACTGGCTGGGAAAATGCACAGCTCTGCCTTGAAAGGATCTGAACTGAGGTCACCTATAGCAAGTGCAATGAGACCTGTTGTCTTCCGGTTGTGCAGGATCAAGTCCCAGATAAAAATGTCCACTGGACCATTCTCTTGGGCATGCTGGAATGGTGGGGCTGGGGCCTGGGGGAGATGAAGTGAGTGCTGGTGGCCCTGGGAGAACATCAGCTGCTCTGCTGTGCTGCTGCCCTTATTCCTGCCAGCCTCTGCCAACCAGCAACCATGGGGCTGGGTTACTTTAAATAAGAATTTTGGTGGAATACTTGTATCAGTATTGGTGCTCTGGTGTGCCAAATGCTGAATGGACACAGAAATGAATCCTGCTCTGCTGGGTGTGTGGCCTGAAACTGGGGATAGGGAGAAGAAGCACAAAGGCATCCCAGATGATGTCTTGGTTCATGTTTGATGTGATGCAGTGATCTGAACTCTGTCATCTGAGCAGGTACATAGGGAAGGGCAAGTCCTTTCCTAGGTGCACACCTTTCCTGGGCTAGGCATGACCCATGGAGTCTAATCAAGGGCAGAGCATTGCTCTGAGTCATGATTTTTCTGGAAGCTACAGCATCCTGAGTTACTCATCCTAAGAGAATGAATGCACTGAGGATATAATTACAAGGCTTAGATATCACTTATTCTCACTCTTTAAAAGATTCTTGTCAGGCAGCTGGTAGGTTTCGGTTCTTATTTTTGTCTTTGTGTCCATATTTATCACGCCAAATGCTGAAACTTTACTATCTCATTTATGCTTCCTCTTACAGAGCTGTAGATCTCTGCCCAGTATTTAGGTTATGTAGTAATTCTGCCCCATTTGCCACAGATTAATGAGGCTATAAAATAATCATAAAGCTGGGGCAGCCGTGGTTTTTCACGCTCCTCACGTACTTCTATCTACTGTGAAGTACTTCATCCAGAAGTAATTACCTGGCTTCTCCAGGCTCCCTTTAATACTCCTTGGCGACTCAAAATGAAGGAGACGCTGTCCCATTTTTGTCTGGGACATTAGCAGGGCAATGGCAGCATCCATCGTGGACCGATGCCTGAGGGAAGCTGAGGAGGTGTGGCGCCTGTCGGGGAGCATGGTGTCCGTGTGAGTGACCAGAGCTGGGGAGGAAACCCTCCTGCCACCAGGGAAGTGTGGGACAAACTGGTGAGGCTGGATGTGTCACCTGCCTGGAACCCTTTGGTCCTTCAGACTTTGAATCTGCCACTTCTCTGATAAGACCCAGAAGCATTTCATGGCTCCAGTAAGGCGATGGACAGGAGGAGTGTCCAGCCACAGAGAGGGATTTGGCATTGCTCCAGCTGCTGGGAAGCTGCTGCAGCAGGTCTGGGTGGGAGGTGAAGGGACTCTGCTGACTCACCTGGATAATTGGGCACAGGAGGTAGAAATTCTGTCAGTGTGGTGTGTCAGTGCACAGAAGATGTTATAGTTTTGCCTCCAAAACTAGGATGCTGGAAGTATTTTGTGCACTGTATTACTCCCCTGCCAGTTTGGGGGAGGCAGAGGTAAAAGAGCACTGAGATTGGAGGTGTGGAGGGTGTTTGTCTCTTTCTATAATTTATTTTCATGGGACAGCTGCCTGTCCCTTTGCTCTGCAAGGTCTCAGTCCCTCTTTGGAGGCTCCTTGTCCCCTCTCAGGCTTGGGGACCATCTCTGAGGGCTAGTACTGGGGTAGGAGGCACGGCACAGCCTGCATGGGAGTGACAGTGACCTGCTACTGGGCTGGGACCTAGTTAGGAAGCAGTGAGGTGAAATCAGCACCTTCAGGAAGGTGAAATCAGCAGCTTGGAGAGAAATAACTTTTCCTGCCTCAGCTTCCAAGGGCAGCCATAGCCTCTCTCCTGTGCCATCACTTCCCGTGGATTCTTCCCAGAAGGATAGCCCTGAGCAGGGGGTCGGGGTGTCCTCCCTCTCTTGCTGGGGGCTGGTGGGAGTGAATCATTTCCTCTGGCAGCTCTGTCTCAGGGAGGCTCTGGGTGAAGCCCTCTCCGGGAGGGTGGTGGTGGTGCCAATCTCTGCAGCTCTGAGGATGCTCCACATTTCCACCCTGTGCTGTTTGATCTCTCATTTCCTCCAGATGTGACCTGGGAGCAGCACCAAGTGCAGGAAGATTTCCCATGTCACCGGTGATGACTCTCCCCTCCTGAAGGAGCTTTCCTTGAGAAGGAAGCCCTTCCCACAAAGCAGAGAGCAAGAAGGTGGTTTTCCAGGGTCCTGCCCCATCCTGGAGCAGGGAAGGCAGTGCCACATCCTGACCTGCTGTGCTGTGTCCCTGGGCAGGTCTCTGTGCCCAGAGAGCTGCAGACAGTGGTGCTGGTGACTGTCAGGTGCTGGTGACTGGGTAGATGTCAGCCTCCCTGCAGGTCCCCATCCTGCTCTGCTGGCCATCAACCATGTGGCTGAAAAAGGACATTAACATGTAGTTGGAAAGCATTCAGAGACTCTGTTGTGTGGGATAGAAACAAATTCTCTTTCAGATGAAGGCCAAATTTTTTTCTTCCATTTCCTGATCCTTCTTTCCCCACAAGTCTGGGCTGGTGTTCCTGCTTACTAGGTATCTTTTCCATGCAAACTGATTTTGGGGCTGTAAAGTTCTTCTGCCTTAAAAATATGAGTTTATAAACATTCAAATACAATTTGTATGTAGGTATGTGGTAATGGTGACCTGCATTAGAAGTCCTGCTCCCTGCTGCCAGATGTCACGTAGACTCCTTGAACATCCCCACCTGATTATGTGTGTTTGGGCACGTGAGGTTTCACTGAAGCCCGTGGAGCTGCGCCAAATTATAGCCCTGCTGCATTGGCCCTAGGGTACTGGAGGAACTAGGTTTGTGTTCCGAAAACTGGGTGATGTTGTTCTGATGGTGATAACGTGGTAGTGCAAGATGATAAACCCTGACTCGTGAAACTGGAGCATCTGCTACTTGTTTTGAACCTGACCTGCTTTTGCAGTTCTGGGTACAGCAGGTATGAAATTTGCTGTTTGAGGAATCAGACAGCAGCTGCTTAATCATTTATAAAGTTAAAAGACTGTGGCACTTCATTTCTGATGTGAAGTGCTAATTAGTTTACTATGGGATCCAGACTGCAGGAAATTCATGTTTCTGGCACAGTGGCTGTTCATCTTTAAAAATGTGTTTGTCACGGTGTTATGTTTATATCATTAGTGTAGAGCAATATAGTACAGCCCAGGCTGTGTGAGAGGAGGGAAAACATCAGCACCTCATTTAGAAATATGTAAGGCTGCTGTTAAATAAGCTTATTAGAGGCTGTGCCTCATCCAGAGAGGAGAGCATTAGGTATCAGTCTCCCTCTGGAGCTGTGGATCATTTTGGATGTAGTTGTGGCTTTCAGCTACATCGGGCACTTGACACAGGTGCAGGTCAGTGGGGAAAAGCTGGGAATTGAAATTTCTGGTGTAGAACCTGATAAGCAAATAGCTACACTGGATGCTACTGTTAGCCTTGAAGGAGAGCAGTGTGGCCCTTTTATTCTTTCTAAATTAAAGTTTGGTAATGTGAATGACAGTAAATAAATCTTTGTAGAAGTGTAGACTTAATTTCTGAGAGGTCCCCAAATTTATGCTAATATGAAGGATTAAGCAGGTTAGTTAGAGGCACATTATGATTAATTTTTTTTTTTATAATCTCAAGGAACCAAATTGGTTTGCAAACACTTTTACCAGAAGTTGAATCTTGCTTCAAAAGCTCTTGATCAGAGCAGGTTGGATTACAGACTTATCCTGTGCACTGGTGCTGCTGCTTAAGCATCTTATGTACTGAGAGGTTAGAACATCAAAGAGAGGGCGCCCGATGTCTGCCTTTCACTTTATATTTAAGTTGGTAATAAGGGCCAGAGAGTAGCAAAACTGATTTTTGAAAAGTCACTTCATCTTTATTTGGGGTTAATTGCATTAATGCTCACAGCCTGACAGGCTTGGATCATGACAGGAATTTAAAAACTAAAGTTGTAGGGGATATGCAGCCTTCAGCATTGTCTGAAAGTCCTAATTCCCAAGTAATCCTCTTGTTCATGCTCATGAAACTGCCTATAAAACAGCACCTTTGAGCAGTTCTTAAATTTATTTTCAAAGGCAGTGTAATGGTGCGCTGTTGGCTTCTAACTTGAGCAAAATGGGAAGATTTTGATGAAAATTGCACAGAGATTTGTACAAAAAGGAGAAACACGTCTGGGTGAAGCAGGATGAAGTGGGACTGGTTCCTGGTGGGAATTCAGAGGACAGTGTGGTACCACAGGTTTTTGGGTTCTAGCAGGGACCTCAGTGATGCTTCTCATTGCCCCGAGCCCACCCTGGGGGTCAGGGCTTGAGGGTTTGAGCCCTTGGAGCTGCAGTAACAGCAGATGTCAATAGTGGTGTGTGCCATGAAACAGAATTGTCTCTCATAACTTTGTGAGGGCACTTGGTGGGGTTTTTTTGTGTTCCCTGAACTTTACTGCTCACTCTACAGAATGTTACAATATTGGCTGCAATCATGTGTAATCAATACGAGTGCAAATTGCACATTAGAGCACGTTTTAAAGCTCTGATCAGGACAGACATCTGCGATCCTGCAGAATTAAGCATTTTATATATCTGCACAATAACTCACCTTTTACCGTGAAAGGTTCAGAGACTGAAAATGATCAAAGCTTTAATTTCATTAGCTATCACTACGGACTTTGTGTGTGTCCTTTCCTGTATGCCTAATCAAAAGTGCTGTCTAGGAACAATACTGTGTTGCAGATTTAAAAGCAGATTGATGCTCTTGTCCTCTGGCCTCACAGGCAGATGAATTCTCTATTCATGTGAACTTCATATGAACAACTTTGAAAAGAGGAGCAGCAATTCAGCTAAGCCTCCTTCCATTAATTTTGGCATAGAAGATAACGTGCAAGGAAGCCTGAGAAACCACTTGGGATCATCTTTTCCTATTATGTTGGTAGCAAACCTTTGTTCTTTTTATTGCTCATTATTCTGGATCTATAGTCAATAATATGAGGAGAAGCACGAGTCTGCCACACATCAAGTTTTCTGTTGCCCTTTAAAGTGACATTCTCCTTAGATCACTGTTGTGTAGGCTTATTCCTTATCAGCAATGAATGCTGTGTTGTTCATATGACTGTACATCAAACAGATGTGCAGTGGCTGTCTCCTGTGTTCCCCTGACAGTGGTACATATATCTACAAAGACATTTTCTGAGAACTCTCTCTCCTCGTCCTTTTCCTCACAGAATAGAAATCTGGATGGTACAGCCTTTGGAAACCACCTGGGTATTTATCCTACTGGCTTTCCCTTGCTGAATTTTGTTTTCTGTTCTGACTCTAAGGAGCCTGGGTATTATTTAGGTATTTCAAACTAACCCTCTTGCAGTCAGGTTCTTAAGTGGAAGTCATTGAAAGACTAAGACTGATGTGAATGGAAAATTCATCAGCTGCATATAAACTCCACCAAAATTATCCTGAATTGCATTTAGCTGCCTTTTGCATCACAAACTTTCTTTGCTCTTTTTTGTTCTGTGTGTGATTAACACTATCCAGGTTTGAGGAACAGTGCACTCATGTACTTGGGTCAGCTGGGAAGGTGAAGTCCACATGAAACTTAATTCTTACCTGTTTTATCACCTACTTCACCTGTCAAAGGGATGAAAAAATGAGTGAAGTTTTTATTCATAAGACTGGACTTGAAGTCCGTGTACCCTGAATAAGGGTGGGGAAAAGGTTCTTGCCTTGCTCCAGCCTACCCATGTAGCTGTAACTTTATTCTAGGAGCATGAAGCCTGCACAAGGTCATGGGAATATTGATGGGAAAAGCAGGTGAGAGCACTGAGGAGGGAAGGCCTGAGTACCTATGGCTCTGCCTTCTGGGATGGAGCATCTGAAGCCATTGCTCAGGCTCACAGGGGCTTGTGAAGCATAAAGAATAGTTGTGCAGAACTTGTAAGTTCCGTGTAAAGATACCATGGATCGTAGAGCAATTGAAAAAAACCAAACATGGAAAAAAAAACCCAAACTGAAAAAACCTACCACAGATCCATTGTGCTCTGTTAAAGGAGAAAATCATCATCCTTATTTTCCAATCCTGTTAGGCATCAGGGGAAAAGGGCAAAACAAAAAGGCACTGAGGACAGCAGGCACAGCACAAAACCATGTAAACTTTTCCTAGTGGGTTGCTTGGATTTTCCTGGCGCAGGATAGGGCTGTTCCCTGCATTTTTTATTGAGCTACAAAGCTCCTTTTCTTTTCTTTTAGAAATGGCACTTGAAAACTGTATCTTTTTTTTTTATCTCTGTGTTTAAATTTGGATATGACTTGACCACAGTGCATGGATGCCACTGGAGATTTTCCTGGTTGATTCCTCTCCAAAGCAGTGCTGTGTGAGGGAATGGCAATTCCCTGCTGCCAAGCCTGGCACTGGTACTGGCTCAGGTTATTGGAATAGCCCCATGGATATTTGTCACCACTCTCTCCCAGTGGAAGAGGGAAACTTCTTGTGTTTGGTACATGTGGGTTGCTGTCAAAGTCCTCTAAACACAGTGGTGGGCAATAGTGGAGGAGGAGGAGGAAGACTTTTTTGTGGCTACAGGCTCTAAGTTATTCCAAGGGATGATAAAACCTTGGGGTGGGAATATGGATGCCGGATTTCAATGTAGAGCCCAAATCTTTGTTTGCCTCTTGTTACAAGAAGCCATATCCTCCTCTGCCTCAGCTCACTTTGTAGCAGCTTCTTATCCATTTGAAATATGATTGTTGTTTTCCCCATGTGAAAGCAAGACTTGGAGGGACCGAAACTCCCTGGCAACAGCATAGCCAAGGGATACCAGCGCCAAGAGGAGCAGGGCTGCTTTCTCTCTGTTGTGCATGAAAAGGAAAAGTGTGATCCTGGAGACACAGGTCCAAAGCCTGTCTGGAACAGGCAGGCAGTCATCTGTCTGCAGAATTACATCACCCAGCTGCCACAGCGGTGCTCACGGTGCACGAGCTCCTGCAGTATGGAGAAGGCTGATAAATAAGGAATGAAGCAGGGTTTGTGAATACTTTCGCTGTGCTGTGGGCACGCAGGTGTCTTCCTCCCGTGAGGACCATTTGGGACAGGCAGGCAGTGCCCTTGGGGAAGCAGTGCCAGCAATGCAGTGGGATTTAGCTCTCCCACCCAGCCTGGATGCAAGCTGTTCCTGCTCCTTTCCATTCATTGCATTGCACAAGAGTTTGCTCTTACAGGTCAACCTTGCTGATGATTTTAGCCAAAAATCTGCTCTTTGAATAGTTTCTTCCACAAGGTGCTGATGGTGGCGTATTTGGCTCCCAGCAGCTTCTGTCCCAAAATGCTTAGGAAGTGTCAAATCCTCGGGGGGGGGGGGGGGGGTGTCTTAAAAAGATAAATCATCCTTCATCTTCCACCTTCCCTTAACTTGTGATAGGGAAGAGCTCTCATATGGGAGGTGCGGCTTGGGACCATTAACACTTTAAGACCCAGAAGGGCAGGGTGCTGTCTAATTTTAAACTGGCTCGAGGCAAGGCTGGAGTCTCTCGTGGGTTATTATTGCAGTGTTTATTTGCTGTGGGCTGTTTGTGAAGAGCTCAGCCACAATGCCCAGCTTTGTTTTTCTCATGCAGCAAGTGCTGTGTTAATGGAGTTAGTTTAAGAGTAGAGCAAATCATCTCTTCAGCACGTCTTGGGTGTTTTACCCATATAATGCAACGACCAAGGGAAAAGTGTTGAACTGAGGGATGGCTCTGTGCTATGGGTATTTGCCACGGTCAGAGCTGGAAGAGAAGTTATTGAATCTCTTTTACTGTGAGACACTGGCACAAGTTGTGTTCAAAGCCAGGTTGGACGGGGCTCTGAGCAGCCTGGTCTAGTGGAAGGTGCCCCTGCTCATGGCAGGGGGGGTGGAACGACATGAACTTTAAGGTCTCTTCCAAGCTATTCTACGTCTGCAGGACTGATATTTCCCCCCACCTCTTTCTTCCACTTGCTGGTTCCCAGAAGTGCCTTTTTCAAGTAGGATTTCTAGTGTATAATTTGAGCACGGGCTCAGCCGGGAGAAAACGATGACAGCTTTGTTCCCTGTATAGCAGATAATGAGGTGTTGGAGGCAGATAGCGCGGGATTCGTGTGTGGAGCGCCTGCCCAGCTCACTGAAGTGCGGCAGCGCTGAACGCCGGCGAGCGCCTTGCTCTCCTCCTGCAGCATCTAAATGGGGTTGTTGTCAGGGCATATGGCAAAAGGGTTAAAATTTAATTAGAAAACATAGTGGTAGCTACTGGAGCTTAACAGAGCTTTATATAAGCTGCTAAGGACAAGGCTGCTGTGTGAGCTGCTGGTAGGGCTGAGCTACTGCAGCCGCTGGCTGGGCGTCAGGAGCCGGGGCATGCCTGGGAATCTGCCCAGGAAGCGCCGTGAAAGAGGAGTTTGTTTTAAGGCTTGACCCTGGCTCTGTGCAACACCCCTGCCCGCCGCCCGCCGTATAAAGCCGGGCAGCCTCATGCCAGGCGTCTGAGCGAGGCAGCGAGAGCAGCCAGCGGCAGCCAGCCGGGACGGGGGGCTCGTGTTCCCAGCGGAGCGGCTCATGGCTTCGGTGTTCATGTGCGGGGTGGAGGACCTGCTGTTCAGCGGCAGCCGCTTCGTGTGGACGGTGACGGTGGCAGCGCTGCGGCGGTGGTACGCGGCCCGGCTGCGGGCGTGCCGGCAGGCGCTGCGAGCCTGGTGTGGCCTCCGAGATGTCTACCAGGTAAAAAACCCCAGCTCGTCGTTTTCCTTGGAACAGCATCCCGGCACCTGACGGGTGCGCGTGTTCCCTCCCCGGGCTGGCTCCTCTGTGCGCACCCCCGGCGAGGCGGCTGGGATGGGCTGAAGAGTATCGAGGCAGAGCTGGGAAGGTACTCAGAGGATCCTGAACCTGGCTCTGAGATGATCCCGGTATTGCTTTCAAAGTGCCGGCTCTGTGCCTGAATTCAGGGTTTGGGGGAGTTACTTTCTGCGCTAAATACGTTTTATCAGTCAGTCAATCTAAATGTGTTTTGACAGCCAGCTGCCCCCCGTATCACAGCCCCTCGGAGCCCCTCTTGCTGCTGCCACCATCCTTGCCCTCGGGATCTGGGGGACGGAGCTCCGGGAGCTCCTCTCTGCCTGAGCACTCAGAGCACGATGCTCCCATGGGAGAGACTGGCTGTGGCTTTTTCTGCTGTTTGTGTCACTGAATAGCGGCAGCTTGCAACGTGATAGTCCTTTGCATGGCAGAGGGATTGCTGCTTGGGAGGGGTGCAGCGAGTCCTGGAATGGCAGATGGGGGGCTCCCCTTCGTGCAGGCAGGAAACACAGCCCTGTACTTGCAGCTATGGTGGTATCCAGTTGCAGTGAGGGTGGTGTCACTCTTTTGCGAGTCTGTTTTTGCTGGCAGTTATTTGTTTCTGTGTGTCTGTGTGTCTGTTTCACATGTGAACTTGTGCTGCATGCCCGCTCTCAGCATCACTGTGTGTGTTTGCTACATGAGGATGAATATTTCAAAGCAGCTTCTCCCCTCTCCCTGGTGTGTTGCAAAACAGAGAATGACACGGCTCGTAGCAAACAGCTCTCCAGAGCCACCAGGATGCAACTTCCATGGGAAAGTCATGCTAACAGGACACTGTGCCTATTTAATCCTAAAGCGATCTGTTGGTATTTAGCTTTAGGATAGGCTCAGGAGTGGGAGAGCAGCTTTACAGTAGTGGATGTACAAGTGCTTGAATGTATCTTGGGCAGATGATGTATGTACCTGTGTCACTGTGGATGTGGATCCATATATGGATCATGACTAGTTAGGGAATGCAGGAGTAAAGGCATCACTGCTATTCATTTGCCCACCTTTACTGACCTGTAGGAATGTGATGGGTTGCAGTCCTGACTCACTAAGTAAAATCCAGCTACACCTGTTCTGTGTGGGTGTTATTCTTAGGGTCCATTCACATAAAGAGCATGGAGCTTAGACTGCCTTCCCTCTCCACTGCATCCCCATGGAGGTAAAACCCATCCCTGCAGGGCTGGAAGAAAGGCTCGGTGAGGACCAGCTCTGACAACAGCTGTATTCAGCCTATTCAGCTGCCATACTCCCATGGCTGGCTTGAAGTGAAAAGAGATTTTTTCAAGACAAAGTGTAACTGTATCTCTGCCCAAACTTGCTGTCTCCTGGTGGTTGCTTTGTCTTGTCTTTTCTTTATGAAAAACATCACTGGCATGTGCCTGTGCCTGAAAGTGGGGATGTGAAAATGGGTAAAAGAGGAGACTGGTCCTTTTCTCAACCTACCAGGCAGACCTTGAGCCAGGGAAGTGGACAGGGAGTGCCCCTTCCCCTCTGCCCACAACTTATCACAGCCAGATTGCTGGGGACCTGTTGTTCCCCACTCACCGCTCTGAGGGTCTTCCTTGAGAGGTGAAACCCAGTAGGAACAAGGCAACTCTCACATTTTAACATCAGGAATTTTCTACTGGTAATTTGGGGTGTATTCAAGTGAGATGGCTGAAAGAATGCCCTGCAGCTCTTCCTTGGTGGGTTGTGCAACACTTTGCTTTTTGTGCTGAAGTCTTGGCTCTCAGATGCTCAAACCTCTGGCTGAGTCCAGCGAGTGCAGGACTGAGCACACAGTGTTAAATGTCACCCACCTTCTCAGATACCAGAGCCCCGCAAGAGCTTGAATCAAATTGTTTTTCTCCATTTTTTTAAGCGCCTCAAGCTATGGAAACAGCTAGAGACAGTGGCTGGGTGACCTTTGCATACAGGGAGGAACTCTGAGCCACACTGGGTTACATTTCTTCACCTCAGGCTCAGTGGAGCAACACAGGAGCAACTCATGCAGTGCAGAACTTTCCATGGGGTTGTTTCTCTGAGGAGGTGGATGTTGCTGTGTCTATGGGACAGGGCTCTAATCCTGGGCATGAGGTTTTGTGTCCTATCTTGACCATAGGTCCTGCATTGTCTTGAGCAAATTGTTTTCCTCTCTTCCCCTGTTCTTTGTAAAAAGGGTATAACAGCACTCTCCTACCTGCCAGGGATGCTATTTATCCTCTCAGATTTTTTTCCAGAAGTCCTGTAGTTACTGCAGCCACATGAAAGCACCTTTTTGCCCTGTGTTCCTATTAGAATTGACTCCTGGACAGGTGCTTAACAAAGTCCTTCCTAACCTTGGCTTCATGCACAATATTTATATTTCTGTAGCTCCTTTGCATTCATATTCCAGATATGAAAAATACCACAGGTTTTATATGGCGGTTCTTTTGGCTAAACTTAGGCTTTTCCCCTCTCTGAGGCTCCCTGGACTGTGCATGGTGTGACAGATCAGGACACCAGGCAGACCTTTGTCACTGAGCTGCGTGCAAGGGACGTGCAGGGAAGGGTGAGGTGACAGGCATTTGTGCTCCTGGTCAGCCCTGGAAGCCTCAGTTCGCTTTGATCGATATTCAGGAACCACATTTTGTGGGCCAGTGGCTATTATCATGTGAGCTGGGAGCTGCCAGTAGGTCTCTATTTAATCACCAGTACATTTTTGTGGAGAAAGGAAAGCAAGTAGGGTTCCTTCTCCTCGGGCTGCTACATTTGTTGTTGTGGTGAGGGGGATTTTTAGTCTTCTTAAAATACAAGATGCTTGTTAGCCTTGTGGGAGAGCTGAGCTCGAGTCCCAGCACAGAGAAGCCACAAACACCTCCGTGTGTCTGAGCAGGGCTCCCACCTGTGTTTGGGAGCCGGCAGGTGCGGAGGTGGTCACGGGGCAGAGCCGGCTGGCAGGGCAGGCTCAAATCCTCTCTGCCAGCATAAAGCCCTTACCTGCCTTAGCAGCTTTAAGCACAACTAAAATCCACCCCAACAAGCACAGACCAGCCTTTGTCAGTCACCTTCTCCTTAGCCTTTGTGCTTCTGGCATGTGTGTGTGGGAAACACTTTCCCAGGTTTTACCTGTTGTTTCACCTGGTCACTGGCACAGGGACTTCAACCCCAGCCCAGGCACTTCCCCAAGATGATCCTTGCTGCAGGATGCTTCCCATCGTCTGTCCCACCTGCCAAAAGAGAAGGGATGTCCTGCTTGTCCAGAGCCCATTCATCTGGAGGAGGTTGTGGGCCAAAGCACTTCTAGGGTGTCCCGTTTCAGTCTGAAATAACCCCTGAACCTGCACGAGGGGAGGGGCTGCACAGTGTGTGAGTTGGTTCTCTGAGCCCTTGGGTTGTATGCCAGGGAACATTGTCTTGTCCATGGCAGGGAGCATTTAAAGCCTGTGCTAGAAATAACAGATTTGCAGAGACAGCTGATAGAAAAGCTGGCACAGGTATTTCTTCTAACAGCAGCAAGTCAGTATGAGATATTGGGGCTGTTAGGGTGTGGAAAACTTCCTGCATAAGAATTCGGCATAGAAGCCCTCACTCAAGGGTTCCCATTTCCTACCAGAGAAAGGAGTGAGGGCTGTGTTTTGTTGTGGAGCTCTGGCACATAGTGCTATGGCTTTGGGGGTCTTCCTAGAGCTCCTCCTGATGCCCGAGATAGGACAACATGGCATTTCTAGGTGTCCTGATACTATTCCAAAAGAAAGCTTTCTGCAGGGCTCTCCACATGCTGGCTTTATAGGCCACCTGTCTTAGATTTAATTATAGGGCAGTAAAGCAAAGTGAAATTTTTATATAAATGAGGTAAATGAGCAGTTGCAAAGCCAAAAACTTCTAGAATCAACATTTATCCCGTGTTTAGTTACCTATATTACCACTGGCCTGATTTTCATTGGGATATTGACACAAAGTTTTCCCCTGAGATATCGATGCCAATTGCCACCAGTACATCCCACACACAGTGATTCCTCATTATGGTCAAGCAGGAATGAAACATTGCATCGAAGTCTATTTGATAATGCAGCTGACTCTTGTAAATTAAAAACTGGTCAAGTGAATACTTTAGGATCAGGGTTAAATGTGTGTCAGTCAGTCTGCTCTATGCAAAGTGGAAAAGAAACTGGGCAAACTGTTCCCAAACTCCTTGCAAAATACAGTGGCATGTTGTGATTGGTCTGCTGGATGTATAGCCAGATAGGGGAGCATCTCTGTGATTAAGCAGTTTAGGAGTAATTGGAATCACCAATTGCACTGGTAATTAGCTGATAAATTATGTCATAAAAGTGTAAACTTTTAATGTGGGTCTTTTGGACAAAGTACTTTTGAACCTCTGAAAGATCATTTCCTCTGTGTGAAGTGAAAAAAATTTTGCTGATGAAGCACAATAAATCAGCTTTGTACATGTGTCTGGCCCATGGTACCTGGGGTGGGGGAGCGGGAGAGGAAGCGGCTGACTTCTGTTTCCTCCAGTGCTAACGTAGTTGGTTTGGATAGTGAGCACCACGCTTCCTCTGCTACCACACCTCAACTTTTCATTGTGAAAAATGCTGACGACAAATTGAGATGCCTTTTTTCCTTCTCTTTTCACAATGATGAAAAGCAGTGCCGGAGTGGTGAGGGAGAGCACAAAGCAGGGGCTGCGTTGTCAGGGCAGAACTTTATTCCACACCAGACAGACCCCAGGAGTGATGCTCAGCAGAAGCATCTCAGGTGTCCTTACAGGTCAGGGCTTTTCAAAGAGAGCTTGAAAACCTTTCTAGAAGACACTGAATATGTGTCTGTGTCCCTTCAAAGATTTAAACTTGTGCGCTGGGGATTACTGGTTACCCTGGAAAAGCTTTGCTCTGGCTGCTTTCATCCAGCTGTTTTTCTTTTTGAAGGGATCTGATCCAAGGCAGTGATGCTGCTCATAGGTCACCTGCAGAGCTTTGGCTGTGTTGAAACTCCCATCATGTCCAAACCTGGCATGTGGAGGTGTCCCCATGGCTGGGACTTTGGGGGAGCCTTTAGGAGGGCTGAGAACAGAGCAGGCTCTGGGCACTGCCTCCTGACAGCTTAGAGTTAAACTTGGCTCTGCACACTTCCAACAGCAGCTTTCCAGAGCTCTCTGCCAGACATATTTCCATCTGAGCTCATGATATAGCGTTTTCTGTTTGACAGAGTTTATTCAAACAAAAATATGATTTTTTTTGTACCGCTTCTCCCTCTTCTCTCACTGACAAACTTCACAACCAGACTGCGAACTTCATCTCATTTCCTTCGGGGTGTCACAGTGCCAGTTTCAAACAGTGCCTTCTATTCACAAACCACTTGGGCCTGTATAAATATTTTTCCTCTTCGATGTGACGCAGCTCACAAAATACGTTGGATTCCGAATGTCGCTGGCGCCACTTCTCACAGGCACAAAGTCCTGTACAAAGGTGTGACTGTATGAGCTTGCCTGGATAAATCTCCATTTTGGCCTTTGCAGAGAGGCTGGCCAGCTCGCTCTGGCTGGACACAAGCTGTATGAAAAGGTAAATTAAAAGTGTTTCAGGCATGTGCTCTTTTTTTCCAAGCTTCATTTTTGTCCTTCTGAGTGTTTATCTCTGTCACTCGTTTTGCTGGCATTGTCACTGCAGTGCTTTGTGATCTTGGATGGACTGTCCATGTGCTTAAAATAACACTGTGCTATCTTTGTCCCCTCATTTTCTGAAAATCAGGCCACCCCTTGTACAGTCTGCATTGCTCTTAAAACCTCTGAGTCATAATTAGTGATTAGTAATTCTACTAATCTTCTGTACAGATGGAGGCCAGTTCATTCTAAGAGACTGCAAAGAGGATAAAGCTATCAGTGCTGGAATATATTAGCTTAAACACCCTCCCACACACAAATACACATGTACACTTTTCCCCACTAATTGATCTGTCATTCATTTAAACATGCATCGATGGTGTGCTGGGGAGATTAAGTGTCATCGAAGAGCTGAGAAGAGCCTGAATGTGCTGGTTTCAGCCATTAAAAGTCGTCTTTGACAGTCCAAGCAATGCTAGGATTAAGACTGTGATGTTTCTGTGGTTGCTTTTCCATCTGATGTGGCGTAGGTGCGGTCCTGGGGATGGGTGCCCCGGTGTGCATCTCCCTGCTGGCCACCAGGCACAGGAGTGTGGTGCCAGCAGAGCTGGGAATGGAGGAGTCACTGCACTTCCCCCCATGGCACTGCTGGTGATGTGCCGGTTCCTGAGCTTCCTGGCTTTACCTTTGGTTGGGCCAGTGGTTTCCAGGCGGGGAGATGTGGGCTGGGCAGAGGATGTGGGGTTTGGAGCAGGGTGGTGTTTGTTAAGCCATAGTGAAAGTGGCAGTAATTCCTCTCTCATGTCAAGCACACTACATCTGTTCACCTTGCTGGGGTGCAGCTGGGGTGTGCTGCATTCACTGTAGGGTCACCCTTTAGTGAAGGGCTGTGGCACTGCTGTCCCCAAACTCAGCTCGTTCCTGCCTCAGAGCTGCAGAGATTTCCCTGTGCTCAACTCCAACAGCTTCCTACCTCTTCCAGGTGTGCTGTATTTCTTTTAAACTCTAATTTTTCCTCATTTAAAAAAAGTTATCTGTACAGCTGAATTATGCAGCCCTGCTCTGTGTTTGTTTGGAAGCCACGGATCCTCTGAGGAGCTGTGCTCTCCCTCCTCCAGCTATTCCTGTCCCTGTGGTTATCCCAGCAGGGCAGAAGCTGGCACCACCCAGGTAACCTTCACGTCATTTCTCTAAGGAAACATGACTCATTGTCTATTTTCCATCTTATTTTTGGGGCTTTGGAGTCTGTGTTTTGGAGACAAATGCAAGTTTGTTGCTCTGAAATCCTCTCCCAAAACTGTCTTGCTGCCACCCCTTAGGTTGCTGCTGCAGTCTGGACCAGCTGGCTGGACCTGACTTGGCACCCTCCTGCCTGATGTGGGGCCAGCTTATGGTTTTTTCATGAAACCTGTGATATTGAGCATGGAGTGGAAAGCTTTTATAGTCTCATGACTGTGAGAATGTTGGCTTTCACAAAATAACTTTGGGAAAAAAGACAGCTCTGTCTGCAGCTATTTAAGGGGTGGTTATTTGATCAAAGCTGGTTCTTCTGAATTAAACAAGAAGGATGAGACACCTCTGGCACCTCACTGCATCCCAAGTGTCTGAGGGAGCTGCCCTCTGGAGGTGTCTGGACTGATGGTAATTCAGGGAGGTGAGGCGAGCAGGGCTGACTCACCCTGTGTGATGGGTGGACCAGGCAGTGCTGCTTCTCTCCCCAGCATTGTTGGAAAGGTGTTGGAGTCCAAGGCACGCCTCTGTCTTTACACAGTGCTCTGCAGCTTCATGGAACCCATTGTTGGCCTCAAGCACTGGGTACAGAGCCTCCTGCTTGGGGGACTTTAGCTGGGCCAAGGGCTCCTCTCAGAAGAAGGAGCCACATCTCTGAGGTGTTGCTGTCTGAAGTTTGTCCCATTTTCACTCTGGGAAAAGCAAATTAGTTTGTTCCAGATGTTGAACTTAATTTTTTTTTTTTTCTATTAAAAGAAATCCCTGGGTTATAAAAATTGGAGTGGGAAACTCTTCGTAGTTTGTCCTCTGTGTGCATAGTGACTGCTCAGCTGAGAGCATAAATAACTGAATAAGAGCATTCAGATTTTTGAAGTAAACACATGTAAATTTGAGACTTTGTGCCTCTTGCGTACCTGCCTGAAGGTCAGGTTGGAACTCTGGAAGTTGCATCTTCTTGGATTCGGGTGCACAGTTCTTTGTTGTTCTGGTTTTTTGTTTTCAGTGAGATCAGTGTCAGTTGTTTGAGTTTTCTTTGAGGAGAGCTGTCTTTGAGGCTGTGTGGCACCTGTGCTCTGCCTGACACAGTTACACAGTTTGTGCTGCTGCGTCAGAACCGGCGGGTGTGTGAAGCCTTGTGGGTTGATGTGCCAGTGGGGAAGGAATCAGGGAATCAGAGTAGAACTCAGTGTTCTGCCCACAGAGAACAGCCTGCAAAGGGAGCAGCAGAACAGCAGACAGATGATTTACTCTCCTATCGGCAGCAAAGCGCATGCCTGTAGACCCAGGAGAAAATTCAGAGTGATGGCCAAGGGTGTAAACTGTGTCCACACTTGGTTCCCTCCCCAGAGTGCAGCAGACCCGTGCTTTGGAAAGCAGTTTGGGAAATCCAGTGGAATGCTGCACCTGGGGGTGTCTGTTGCAGGGAGATACTGTGAGGGTGTATGAGGGGAGGGCAGGTGTGCTGAGAAGACAAGCTCTGGTTATCTCTGTTCCTGTATCCCTTCAGACAGGTTCGTCCCCGCTGCCACAGGGCTCAGTCTTGCTCCAAGGAGTTCAGACTGGGGATGGATTGAAGTTCTAGTGCTGTGCCAAGTTTTTACACAAAGGCCCCTCCTGTCCCTGGATAGGAGTGTGTGGGGTGGAGGAGCTGGGAGGGGCGATGGCAGCTCCCAGTGAGCACAGAGCTGCTGGCATGGGGGTCCTCAGCCATTGCTGTGACACAGGGATCATGATCCCACACTGAGGTGTCTCACTGCCCCAGGACTGGCAGCTGTGCTATGCCTTTGGTCAGTAACTGCTGGGTTTTCGTTTGGTTTTGTTTTATAATAAAGGGGTTAATATCACAGACAGGAAAAAAAAAAAACCCAAACCAACCCACAATTGTAATGCTTTCCCATTTTTAACAATCCCATTTCAACCCCTCGTGTCCCCTGACTCACACTGGAAGGGCTTTTGTTTCTGAATCTGTAATCAAAGCAACAAAAGCGAAGGTCACTTCCTTCAGATTATATGGCAACGGAAGGAGTCCAGGATCGTGTCTCCCTTCTTCCCCCAGCTCGAATGTACAGAAAACATGAAGGCTTAGTGTGTGCACGCTGGGAGTACTTCTTGGGTGTCTCCAGTCCATTTAAACCAGCAGGGTGTGTGACGTGGAGGTAAGAGGCTGTATTTTAATTTCTGATGCTTAGCAGTGACAGACAATGTTATTCAGCACTCCTGCAGTGTGTCCTGAGTTAAACATCGTGCAGAGCTTGGAGCTGTGAGCCCCAGAGAGCCGGCAGCCAGAAAGCAGCACAGAGCAAAGAAAGTTTGGAGTGGTGTAGGCTGAAACCTTTCTGCTTGCTCTTCTCTTAGCCTTGAAGGATCAGCCCATAAAAATTGCTTTGCATCTTTTGCACTCCATTGAGGAGATAAGGGACTGTTTGTTTATTCCAACATTTACAGCTGCTTTTTCCTGCCTTTGTTGTAAGTGCTGCCTTGGTTGCT
Organism: Falcunculus frontatus; assembly: GCA_013398115.1. Lineage (NCBI taxonomy): Eukaryota > Metazoa > Chordata > Aves > Passeriformes > Falcunculus > Falcunculus frontatus. The sequence goes on from VZRV01002991.1 coordinate 946,581, forward strand.
TTAGGAAGGGGCTAAATCCAAGCTGGATCCTGGTAGCTTTGCTGCAGCTGGAGCAAAGATCTATAACTTCTGGTTAGAGAGAAAACCTCTTTTCAGAGATTACTGTTATGGGCTGCTCTGAGATATGATTTAACCTGAACAAAGCACAGATTCATGAGTCCCGAGAAAAGGCGGTCAGTGCCTGGTACAGTAACTCCTTTCAGCATGCAACTATTATTAAATATCTCCTCGTAAGGTCCCCTTCCCTCTCACCCCCCTAAAAGCTCTTGTGAAGAGGTGGTCTGGAGATGCAGCAGTGCACACAGAGCTGGGGGGTAACAGCTGCTGAGAAAGAGCCTTTGATCCAAAGCACTTGTTTCGCTTTAAAAGTGAAATGTGGAGCCATCCGGCTCAGCCCCCCCGAGTGCCTGGCAAGGTGCTGGCACTGGGAATGTTGGCTCCTCGCCTCCACAGAAACGCTGCTCGCTGCTGCTCCAGCCCATACCCACTATTGTGACTTCTGTTGGTTTATTTGTTTGCTCTTTGCAATTTCTTAAAGAGCTGCAGATTTAAAGGACTTGTGCTTTAGCCTTCTTTTTAAATCATTTTTCATCTCCTTCTTAACTGATGTCTGTCCAAGGCTGGCATCTGGGTTTCCTGAGGGGCTGTTGCCAAACATGAGTGGCTGGAAAAGTCCAGGGGGGGATGCTGAGTGCAGGGACCTGGACAGGGCAGGAGAGGAAGAGATGCAAGATGCCTTTAGAGGATGAGATGCTGCCTGGAGGGGATGGCAGATATTTGGCCACATCTTGCTCTGCCTGTGTCTTCTGCTTCGGGAGCCTCCCCTCTAAAACCCAGCTCAAGGGTGAGCAGGGAGGTGGTGGAGGGGGCAGAGGAGCATCCTGTGAAAAGCCATCAGAAATGCGGGAGAGGTGCAGGGCTGGGGAGAGGCAAAAAGGCATCAAGGGCAGGGTGTGGGTCTCCAGGGATGCAAAACTGCTCTTCTATAAGGGCATTTTTTAGTCCTCTGTAACTATTCCTGTAACAGGGAAAGCTGAGTTTGTTCCAGTGGGTCAGGGATGGGATGGCTTCTGGAGTGAGGTAAAACTCAGGAAAAGTTACCAGAAGCTCTGCACAGAATATCCCCTGAGATTCGTGTTGTAGAGACTTAAGCAAAGAAGCAGGAGCTTAACTGCTTTGCCTCCTGGTTGAGCAGCAAAGGTCAGGACAGGTCACAGGAGGGCGGGTGGCCAGTCCTGCCCCATGGTGGGCACTGCTTATTCAGAGGCAGAGGATGCTGCTGCCTCTAGGCAGTGCCCCTTCATGGGCTGCCCCTGCATTTGTTCTGTCAGGTAACATCAGGAAAGTTCTCTGATCCCACAGGATACTTTTTCCCCCTGAATTCCCAGGAGACTGGACTGGAACAAAACATCACCGTGGGCTGTGTGCAGTAATGACCTGCCTGCAGTGTCTCAGCGCTGCTGGTGATAAGCATGTCTCCGGCAGACACGAATTTACTGGCTGTGTTCTGCCAAGGAAAGCAGATGTTAGATTTCATTGACTTGATATTTGTGGCAGATTTGTACTGATTGTTTCCTATTAATTTTCCTGATAGTTTTTTTATAGGATTAGCTGCAGAGTTGCCTGCCTATTCTTTTCTCGTTTTTGTTTTTAATACACTGCAAATTGGCAGGAATGGTGCATCAGCACTCGTGGAATGACATGACCTGTTTGAGAAACACTTCAGTTTTCAGCATGAGACACCTTTAAGGAGAATACTCCTGCAATAAAGGTGCTGATGCTTCAAGAAGATAGCTGACCTCTCCCCGTCTGTCAGAGGGAGTCAGCATCCGTGATAACACTGCCAGAGAGATCCCGTGGCCTTTGGCAGTGCCAGGAGAGGTGAAACGCTGGCTGGATGCTGCTTGGCAGCTGGAAAGCCTGGGGCCAGCAGAGCCAGGGAAGGGTTTTTAGCAGCAGTTCTTCCCTCTGCCTTCTTCCATGGGGCTGATTGCTGCCTGTGCACTTGAGTGCTTTCATCCCTGTGCTGGTGCACAGTGAACAACCCCTGCGCCCCGTGTGGGATGGAGCAAAGGCAAGTACAGGAAAAGCTATGGGTAGCATCAGGAAAGGCAGCCACACTGCAAGATTTCCTCATAGGGAGGAGAGAGGTGAGATTTTACGTTGCACTCTCTTGGTAGGGAGCAAGAAGCAGCAGTTCTCCCGCTTATATTTTGCTCTTGGCAAAGGGCTTTAACTCCTGGCTGGGTTACTGAATTTATCATTTTGAGGAAGATTGAATTAATTTGTTCCCTGGATTTTAATTTATCACTGTTCATTGGTTTTGTTCAGTTTGGGGAGTTTTATTACAGTGTGCTTATCATTATTTCTGAGAATTTTTGGAGAGGAGGATGATATTTACAGCCCCACAACCTGCTCTGGTGAGTGGGATCTTTCTAACAACCCCAGGAGGCTGTGCCTGTCATCCTGTACAAGCCATCCACAGAGTGAATGAAAGAGTCCCTTAGATTTGCCATCCCCTGCAATGAGAAATAATTGAATAGATGGGGAAAAGGAGAGTTGCATGGAAAATCTGTTGGCACATGGCCCTGCAAAGCCACAGTGCCTGCAGTGAGGGAGAGCACTTGGGCTGTTCCTGTGCCAGACTTTTTCACTGGCTCAGCTGGTGGGGCTTACATGAAAGTCAGTTGATGCTCTGCAGGAGCCAGTTTCTTCATCGTATCTCCAGCTCACATGGCTATTTTAGGAAGGTGCCATGCAACCCGGGGAGCCTCTCAGCCCCTTGTTCCAGGCACTGTGTTTTATCTCCAGCTCATTGCCAAACTTCAGCAGAGCCAACATTTCCATGTAGAGCGTCATCAAAGGGGCATCAAAGTGCAAAGCTTGCAGTTTTCTCCAGCTTGTCTCATCTTAAAACGTTATTTCTGTGCATGTCATTCAGTTATGGCTTTCAGTGTCTGTCCCTGCCTGGCTGGTCCTGGGAAAGAGAACACCGTGAGGCTGGGAGTGACTCTGCACAGTCCCTGCAGTTGCTGTGGGTAACCATCCCATGAGTGTGCAGAGCCAGGGGGGCCTCTGCAGCCCTTGCGAGGGACAGGGGTGGTGCTTGGACTCACCTGGGAAGGTGAGATTGGTCCTACAGGATGGTTTGCCAGAGCACAAGGGATGAGAGATGTAGCCAGCCACTGTGGAGCATCACTGGCTACTTAACATTAAGCAGATACTGGCTTCTGTTAAAGGTTAATAGTGAGATAACAAATGGTTTAAGGCAAAATCCTGACCCTATTAAAATTAATGGCAAAATTAATTGACTACACTGGAGACAGGACTTCAGCCAAAGCTTTCTTTATGACTTGAAGATTAGGAAGGAGAGGCAGTATGTCTGGAGACATGGTCTGCCCCCATAAAGCTGGTGGAAGCTCTGCCACTGCCCTCGAAGAGATCACTGCAGGTTTATTGTGTCTGTGTGAGCCAGACTGTGGTGTCGTGGCAGGAACCACTGGCTGCCCTGGCTGATGTGAGCAGAAACTGGGAGAACACAAGTTTCTGGACCCAGAGCTCACTCGTTGGGCATTGCAGGAGGTATCAGTGGATCCAGAGGGGAGGGCACTGCACTGCTCTGTGGCAAACAGTGGGGTGGGATGGGGCAATGCTTCCATTCCTCAGATCTTCACCTGTGGGAGAGTGGAGCATTTCCAGTCCCCATCCATCAGTTTCACCCTGAGCACCTCCCACCATGGGACACTGAGTGGTGGCACATACACTGGACAGGGAAGAGCTGTGGGTTGCAGACGGGTTCCCCAGAATGTGCATCATGGTGTTTTTGGAGATCTGTGCAGATTCTTAAAAGGGTTCCATAGAAATGCTAGTAAAACCCCAAACTTCTGTCTGTTACTTTTCTGCTTATTCCTTAATGTTCTGAGCAACTCCAAGTGCTGGAACGTGATGAAGCTTTGCTCTCCCAACAGACACACCAGGAAACTCTGAGGTCATTTAAACCACTATAACTTTTTCCCTCTTCCCCTCAGCTGCATGCAGGCCCCTTCCTTCCAGAAGGACAGGCAAAGGCTTTTATTTTCCTGGTTAGGGCAGCTCCTTATTGCAAGACATCCTTGCATGTGATTTCACATTTTGATCAGGCTGTGCACGTTCAGGAGTCAGACATAAGCTGGCTGGTGGTACCAAAGTCAGTGAAGCACTGCTGATCTGAGGCAGCTGAGGAGCTGATCCTAAATGCCTTCAGAACCAAAGGAAAAAACCCATCTAAATGCCAATGAAAATCTGAAGTGTAGGGGCTTCAGTATTAAGCTTTGAAATCTCTTACAGGCTTATGAGTTACAGAAGAGAGGTTTGGATAAAAACCCAGAACCCTTACAAGAAATTACTGGTGATGCTTTAATGGGTGGTTAAGTGCAGCTCGGGTAGGGATTTGGACATGAAATCCTTTAAAGTTCCAGGCTGGTGCTCTGGGCTTGTGCACCTGGAAATCAGTGCTGCTGCCTCCGAGTCACTACCAAAATCAGGATGGAAGCATTTTGGGATGCCCTCATGGCACAGGCTTTGTGAGGTCAGTGTGCAAAGGGACAGCATTGCCTTCTGGGAGCAGGAATTTTGCTCTTTGGCTTTTTGTTATCTGTATTATTTTCTTCAGTGCTCTGACTGCCTGAGTCACCTGTTTCAGGAGCAAATGAGCCAGTTTTTGTAATCTATGTACTAATGATGTGCCACATTCCAATTTCTCCTTTTCAACCTGCAAGTTTAAGGCTGTGTGCTGGTCATTTATTTAGTGAAAATGGTTCCCCTTTCTCTCTCATCATTGGATGCATCAGTACAGGTGTTTTTTCCTGCCTATAAAATATCTTTTGGAGCTATTCATCTGCCAGTGAAGTTTAATTTCATGTGGCTACCCTGCCAGGAGCTCATGGAAATAGTGTGTACAGTTCAGTGCAGCTGGGACCAAATCCCTGGTGTCACACTCGGATGTTTCCAGGAGCACCCAGGCCTGAACAAAAGGGTTTATCTTGGGAGGAAGGAAAGAGGAGAACGTGGGGGGGAGATATTTGCTCCTTCTAAAAGACTTCTCATGGAATTCAGGGTATTAAAGGTGTGAAGCCTTGCTGGATGGGGGGTGGGGGTGGTTTTAAAGCTTCTGGTGATGAGTATTTAGGTGGCTGCAGGACCCTGGCTCAGCCACCCTGTCCCTGGGCAGGTTGCACTTACCCAGTGGTTCAATGTGTGTGCACACGTGGGCTGCTGAGCCCAAACCATGGCACTTCCCCAGGGAGAGCAGCTGGGATGCAGGCACAGAGCTCTGAGCCTGTCTCTGGCAGACACAGCTCTCAGTTCTGTCTTAATTATGTGCAGCTTACATATAATCCTCTCTTCTTTGGCCAGGGAGTTTTTAGGGTTTGGGTTTGGTTTTTTTTTTTTTTGGCTTTCCCTAGACCTTAAAACAAAAAAAGGCTTAAAAATAGAAGTCAGTGACAGATAGGCCAAGTGACTTCTTTGTAACTTGCCCAGTTCTGGGAGGAGAAATCTGACCTGGAGAGAGTGCAACACATTGGGGTTTGCTCCTGACCCAGACCCTTCATGATTCTCCATTCCTAAGCTTCCCTTCAGGAGATGTGTTATTCTGACAGCTTTTTTTTTTGGCTTAAGGGTTTGGTTTTATTTGGAGATATCCTGTTTACACCCTGTCTAATTACTCTTTTCTTTTTCTTATTTTTTCCTTAACGAGATGACACACATGGATGTCTAAAAATATTGCATGTAACAACCAGCTTTGCATAGGGAGGATGTTTCTGTCCAAGAGAAACAGCATAAATATCCTGCATGTGCTTTTTCCCAAATAAATATTCAGGCTCAGGATATTGTAGGGAATTGGTCTATGTGGCCAAGAAGTAGGTTTTTTTCTCTGCATTGCTGATTTTCTTTTTAAAGATGGATGTTTGGGAAAATCTGCCTCGATGATTTTAGGTGGAGAATTTGTCGTACTTTTTGTCACAAAAAATGGAGGGTAAAATGTTGTTTCTTCCCAGCTAATGAAACCTAAATGATAATGCTAATTTGCTATGTAGAATTACAATCTCACCATATGCTTTAATTTCCACACATGGATATTCTGTGAATTGTTTGTTTCTTTTCTTCATTATCTGCCTCTTTTACTGAAGATTTGGGTGAATCAGATTCTTGCTGACAGCCTGTGAGTTAGGAGAGCTGCAGTATTTTGATATAACTGTGTTTCTGCATTGGACAGTGTTTGTCTCCTTCCAGTCCTCTCCATTTTTGAGGTTTTGTTGCTTACTTGTGTACAGAGAATTCAAGTGGCTTTGGGAAACAATAAAAATCCAGGATCCCAGTCTCGCAGTACGGTTTTGCCAAAAATAGGGCTGTGTAATGTCTCTCTCCTAATTTCCTATTGGGAATGAGATGAGACACAGGGATGCTTCATGAATTTTATGCTGCTACTTCTTTTACTGGATAATTACTTAAATATTTGCAGGCTTTTAAAAATAACTGTTAAGATGACCAATTTGGGGGCATGTTGCAAAAACTGTTCATTTGTACAGACAATGCCAAATCAATGAGAATAAGCTGAAAACAGATGTGTGTGTGTGTATAAATATCTCAAGACTGTTCACACCAGCTCTTGACTGAGCCAGACAGCTGTGCTCATCTCGTGATGGATTGGTCCAACACATAGAAAATCAATTACATTCAGATTAGCAGGGCGTCCTGAATTAAAGATGAAAGAAAATGTATCATCAAGGGCTCCAGGGCTTTGGGTCTTTGAGGAGCCAGTGCCCTGGGAGTTGGGACACAGCGCAAGTCCCTTCCCAGAGCCTGAGGAAACAGACCTGCAGGCGGATGTGCTGCGGGGAGTAAATCAAATAAATCACACCAGTTTAACTGGGGGAGTTAAAAACAAATCCTTGCTGCTCTGGCTCCAGGAACTCAGAGTCTCCAGCTGCTGAGCTGGAGACACCTTTCCCTGGCCAAAATCCATTGATGAAAGTGATGGAAGCCTCTTTATGAAGCTCTCCAGCTTTTCTTCAGGCAAGAGGATGGGATCAGATTATTGGTACCTGTGACTGTGCTGGAGCACTGCTGTGGCATTGCTGTGCCACAGTCATGTCACACCTGGGACTGGACAAGGCTGGTGGAAGGAGATTGACACTCCAAATCTTGTGAGGTGAGCTTGCAGCTGCAATATCTTCCAAAGCTTTTGGTTCTGCCTCCTGCACAAGAAAAGGCTTGTGAAATGTGAGTATTCTTGTACATCAGAGCCCTGTCTGCACAGGGAGGCAGCTCAATGTGAGGAGAGAGTTGTCTCCTGGAGATGACCTCTCTGGTGGGCGACATTCCTGATGTAGGATGGGCTTGTGCTTCCCTGTGATAGTAATTTGGACTGATTTACTTCTGACTGTAAGAGCGAGGTAAGCCAAGTGAAGTGCTCTCTGCCCCATCAGGAATGGGGTGGGGATACTTGGAGTGAGCTCCTGCACAGCTGCAGGAACCAGGGTGTTGGTGACTGAAACTTTGGGTGTGCAGGAGGGGAAAAGGGCTCGGACTGTCCAGGTTAACACTGCTTAGTTTGGGGATTGGAGCCTACAGATGCACAGCTGGTGGTCAGACCAGCAGATGTGTGTTCCTTGATCAGGCTCTGGTGCCACGCAGTGAGTATCCTTGTGTCTTGTCCTGGGTGGAGAATGTGTCTTAGCAGGGATGGGCTGGGGGGGCAGAGGGGTGCAAGCAGCTCTTCTCAGAGCTGCAGCCACAGGCATTCCATGGACATTGCTGTCCTGTAGCTTTGTCCGTGGGACCAAATGTTCCTGGGGTGACACGAGCCCATGGCCACAGAGAGCTCTGGGGACACAGGTGGGAGCTGCCAGGTTTGTCACAGCACAAGCATTTCCCGGTGCTCTGTCACTGGAAGCCTTGGCATCTTCTGCAACTTCTCAGCTGAGCTTTCCAGCACTCTGGGAAGTGGATGTGTGATTTCTGAGAAAAGATTTCTGGCATCTCAGGTTTTAAATGTTGTTTGTATATCTGTAAATCAGACTTCTAAACTGTTTCCTTATGTTGTCTCATCAATAAAATCAGGCATAACTATATCTTGCCTATCTTCAGGGGTGTCATGAGGTTTATTTACTTTTGAGGTGCTTTGCAGTTACCTTGGATAGCTGAATTGAAGCGTGGATGATGCTTGGTATTTCTTTTATGTTTTACTTCATCTAGATACCTTTCTTTCTCCTCAGCACGAGGCTTTGTGGATGTGTTTGCTATAATAGAAACCTTTTTTACTTAACAACAGACAACCGAGGCAATTAAAACAGTCAGAAGTGATTAATGTGATTTCACTGGGTGAAAGCTAAAGCAGCTCGCAATTAAATAATGGCAACCCTCGTGCTATCTCAGAGCAACAGATGGGGAATGATTTAAAAACACTATTGGATCAGACACTTCGCAACAGGGGCAGATTGGTAGCAGTGTGTCAGAGCCAGAAATATGCTCCACCTTGAAGGGTGCGCTGATGAAATGATTAATTGATGGTAACGGGTGACTTAGTCATGAGCCTGCCGTGGCAGCCCTTCAGCTCTCGGGAACAAATGGACCCGGGAGTGGATCATAATGGGTTTAAGGGCTCTGGGTGCTGTGTTTAGACAGCAGATAAATCTCAGGGACCGTGCTGCAAGCTGGAGTTGGGGTGGTGCAGCTTTGCTCCCGGAATACGAGGGATGAAGCACTGGAAGTTGTACCTTGCCGGGAGTGCAGGGCATGGGGGACGATGCTCTGCAGGGTGCAGCCCCAAGGGATGCAGTGGTGAGATCGCTGCTGTCTCCGGGGTGGTGCAGCCCTGTGCTCTGAACTCCTGCGTGCAAAACGTGTCACTCCTCATCTGGCACTTGTGTACAAATTCAGTCCGTAGCAGTCAGATAAAGGGAAAGGAAGGCATTTCTTTCCTCTAGACTCGCTCTGCAAACGGTCCTTGTACTAATATTGCTGTTTTGGTGGGCGATGCGATGCTCAGCAGTGCCAGGAGTTGCCAGTGCTGGGACACAGATGCTGCAGCCCAGTTTTCCGGGACACTACAGGAGTTGTGCCTGCAGACGCTCGTCTCTGACCTGCTTGCAGAGCTCCTCAGGAGGGCACTCCCTCTCGGCTTTTGGTCAAAATGAGCTCAATTAGTTGGAACAATGAAGCTTTGTTGATTTGGGTGCTTGGGGCAGGAGGGCTGGCTGGTGACAGAGGCGGCTGTGTCTCGGCAGCCCTCGCTGTGCAAACGGGGGCCGCGCTGGGCAGAGGTGAGAGGTCTTTGCGGTTCTCCTGTAATCATGTATAAATCATGTTTATTTTTAAGCCTTTGTAAGGCTTGGATGTGCAGCATGCACAGGGGCAGGAGGTGATGAGAGGTGCTGGTGGCACTAGAGCTCAGCGCTGTCCTTGTCCCTGTCCCTTAGGAGCCAGAGGGATGTGAAAGGAGAAACCATTGCACGTTACTGTTTAATCCCTCTGGGAGCCCCTGTCTAAGCAAACCACCCCCGGCCTCTGCTCACAGCTCACAATTTATAGTCGGCTGGAAGCTTGTGCTGTCAGGAAAGTGAGATACTTTGAGGCTGGGAGAATAAATGTGAAAGCCAGGTTTCCTTCACCAGCTCTCACCCAGAGAGTGTTGCAAAGCTGGTCCTCGCTGAAGCTGCTGAAAGACCCAGAATTAGAACAGATATTAAATAATGTAAAAGCTTTCATTGAAATGTATTAGATTTCAAAGGGCAGATATTAAAAGGGCATAATGGGCAGCTATTTCTGAATTGCTCGTCTCTTAGAGGAAGAGACTTAGTTTGCAGGAGATAAATGTGACATGAAATAGGAGGTTCAGATATAGCATCAGAGGTTGCAAAGCTCATCCCATTCTTAATCACGCAGTTCAAGCACCTTCTTGATATGTGCAGCTCCTATGTAAGAATCCTATGGAGGTGACGACTTCCAATAGCTGTCCAAGGGAAAATGTTAACTTGCTAGTAAAGGCTTCATCTGCAGGAAGGGTTGGCTAGATCTGGGTTTCATGGGTCCCTGGTCATCTATCCCTCACCAGAGCAAAAGCCTGTGGCTGTGGCACTGGCCAGGCTGGCTCATACTCACATTTAATTCTCACTGCATTTATGGGTTTTTTATCTGATCCTGAGTTCTGCTAAGTACCATTAATTCCAGCTTGGAGTTGAAGGAATTGACAGTGCTGAGGCAGCTTCCCACACCAAGTCCTTGGAGAAGGACTCTCAGCTCGGGTATGGAGTCAATTCCCTTATCCATCAGAATCAGACACTTGCTTCACACTGTCCTTGTTCCCAAGCCTCATGTGCTCTGGTGCAAGCCAGGAAAGCCAGGAATCCTGCCCTTCCTGACAGGGCTGTGTTGCTGTCTTTGCAGATGACCGAGGGCCGGCACTGCCAGGTGCATCTCCTCGATGACAGGAACTTGGAGCTGCTGGTTCAGGTACAGACCTCGCTCTTTTGGGGACTGGCAGCCAGTGCCAGATTTCTCTGCTTCTTTTTTTTTCTTTCTTCACTCTGAAGTGAGGGTTGAAGAAAAGTTATAACTCTTATTAGAAAAACTCACAGGAGTGGAAGAAGCCTGCTCAGGCATATGTGCTTCTCCTCACAGCTGGATTAGCTGAAGGGTTTCCCTGTGCATCGTGGGCAAAGATATCTGCCATCAGTTCTGCATTCAGTTTTTGCTTTCACCAAAACTCACAAAGTATATTAAACACACCCCTTGTGGTGGTGTTTTTTGTCATTTAGATGGGAACAAAACTCTGTGGGTTTGAGGATGTTTTATTCCCATAATAGAGCTCAAAGCATGAGATCCTCCACTACACAATATTTTCTTAATTGAAAAATCCTTCCTGCTGTAAGAGCAGGAAAGCCTGGAATGTTGCCTTCTACCCCGGAAAGAGGAAAGCAGCAATCACTCTGTGCCCTTCAGCTTAATGTCACAGATTAAGCACAGAATTTCCTTGCCATGCTCCACACATCCCACACAGCTCCATAGAGACACCCTGAGTGTGATGTGTCACTTCCGTATTGAGTTGTACAACAGGGTTTTAGTGTGGCCATGGGTACTCAAATGTCAGTACTTGCACAGAAAATTTTTGTTTTATATTAAAAGCTATTTTTAAAAAACAAGCTATTAATATTAAAAGCTACTTTTATTCTTTCAATAGCCCAAACTTTTGTCTCGGGAGTTGCTGGATCTGGTGGCCTCACACTTCAACCTGAAAGAAAAGGAGTATTTTGGGATAACATTTATCGATGATACGTGAGTGTGTTTATTTATTTTAAACAGCTGTGTCATTATTGCAATGTGAAACCTTGTCTCTGATACCGAGGCAGCTTGGCGGGATGGAAAAATGACTTTTTCTTTCAAAGAAGAGAGATTTTCCTACCTTGTGCTTGTGCTGCTTGGCTGGGGAAAGGGGAAGGCACGAAATAGATAATATTTGGAAAATATCTTCTAGGCACAAACCAGAGAATCCTTGTAAAATACTTTCCTGATGATTTCACATTTCATATTTGTCTCACAAGGTGAAAAAATTGATTCAGTGATAATTTCCCATGTGAACACCCTCAGTTTTCCTCCTCTGCACTTTTAGTAACAACAAAAAGGTTTTGCATTTATTTCCAAAATGAATTGCTCCTATTGCTTTGCACCTGAATCTCAAATATATTATTGAGCCTTTTAACCCCAAATTTCCTGAGCAGAGTGAGCTATGAGGTTATTCCTGCCCAGGAGCCACTTTCCTCTCGCTGAGCCTGGGTGATGCTCTGTCCGGGCTCTGAGCACTGTGGGAGATCTGTTCCATGGCATTAACCCAGAGCCAGCTGGGTTAACTGCAATCTCAGTTGGTGTTCAGGCTCATCTCTCAGCAGGGCACTGAAGTGCTTCCCCACATCTGCTGGGTGCAGGGCCAGCATCTCCAGAGGAGTTACCTTCAGCTCCCCCAGAAAAGCTGGAGCAGAGGTGCTTGGGGCAGTGGGGACACGGAGTTGTGCACTAATACAGCCCCTAAATGAATCTCTTGTCTAATGGGAATAACTTTAGTTCCTCCCACTCTCCATCACCACTTTTTATGCAGTTCTGGATGGAAGCCTTCACCTACAAATCCTGTCAAAGCCATGTTTGGGGTCACTCTGCTGAGGCACATCCCACGTGCAGGTGTGGGACTGGCCCTGGGACAGACTGGAGTTCATGGAGCTGGTGGGAGCCGCTCCCTCTGGGGCCCTGACCCCAGCACTGTGTTACTTCTACCAGCCACTTGCATCTTGGGCTATCCCTAGAATATTTTTGCCACATCCTTGTCCTTTCACTTGCTGGAAAATTGTTTCCCCCAGCTCTTCTGTAAATCCCCTGAGGATACTGTTTGTACTTGGCTTATTTTTTCCCCCAGAAGAGCTGCCATGAAATTCTTCTGGATGTTTTTGGTTGCTGGCACTGAGTCACGGTGAGGTTTAAAGTGCTGCCAAGGGATTATCTAAAAGCTGTTGGCTTCCCCAGAAACTCCAGTGGGATTCCAGCGCCTGCCTTGGTGTGTGCACAGGGCTGGGTGCTCGAAGGGAGTGTGCGGCCTCTGGAGGGCACCCATGTCTCAGCCTTTCAGGGTTAAGGGTTAGGAAAAAAAAGGAAGTCATTCGATGAGATGTTTGCCTGCCTTGGAGCTGAGTCTTGAACTTTTTTAAGTAACACTTGGAGTAAACACGGGCACTGAAGAGAACCAATTTCTGTATTTTCCATCCCAGTTTTTAACCTTCTCCCCAACCTGTTTCCATAGAGGTCAGAGCGTCTGGCTGCAGCTGGATCACCGTGTCCTGGACCATGACTTGCCCAAGAAACCAGGGCCAGCAACTTTGTACTTTGCCGTTAGGTGAGTAATTGTTTCCACCAAGCAAACATTACCACTTGGGTTTATTTATCACCAGAGGTTTTTGTTTAAAAGAACTGATTACAGATTTGATAAAGGAAATAAATGTCAAAGCAATGTGTTATTTTTAGAAGGAGATTAGGCCCTGGCTAAGTGCTGCTCTCTTTTGTATTTCACTATGAAATAAAGGAGGTTGGAACCTGCTACTTTTTAAACTGTTACTAGGACATTATTCCTAGGGTGGGTTTGGGTTTTTTATTGTTTAAAACCGCATATTTTAAATATCTTCTTTGCCTGACTTGTCTTTAGGTGTGCTAAATTGCAATACAGTTTATTTAAACAATCGTACTTACTTTTTTCCTTCTGTTTACTTAAGGGTTGTCTGTACTTTAAAGGGATTGCTGATGGCTGTTTTGCTCACAGCATAACCAGTCCCCAGGAAAGAATAAAATCCCTGGCAAAACGATGATTTTGGCCAACGTAATTGTATTACTCTAGGGTTGTTGCTGGCAAAGCTCTGCTGGTTAATGGCCTGAAAAAAAGCCATGTCCTACGAAACAGAGCTGTGCTGGCAGAAAAGATCAAGCATCATATTCTTAATATTGGTGGAGTTTTTGTTTTCCTTGCAGTCTGTGAGGGAAAATGAGAGCAGACTGACCTCATTTTGCTTTTCAGATCTGGGTAAATTTATGCCTTGTGTGCTTAATTATTTGAAGCATTTCCAAGGCAGAGCCTTTTGTGTAGCTGGGTCAGTTGGCACCATCGCCTGCCCATGGCCCCCGCTGGTCATCAAGGGCATGGGACAAACAAGTGGCACTTTGTTCTGGCTGAATACGTGCTGATGTGTGATGGTGTTCAGAGCTCCTCTTCCACACTTCACAGAAAGTAAAAGCTCCAGTTATAAAGGGGAGGATGGGCTCTTCACTATATTTACAATGTTTGATCACAATCTGGGAGGCTAAAGCCAATGGCTGCCCAAGAAAGCTGTGAAGGCAATCCTATAACTTGAGCATTCTTTTGGCTGGAATTTATGCTGTTTGCTCCTGGCATTCATTTTGGCCCTCTCTGTTGCAAGATGGTCCTCAACAGGACAGGGTGTGCAGGGACTTGGGCAAGAGTTGATGTGTGAGGAGCGGGCTTGGAAAGATCAACTTTTAGAAGGGAAATTCAAGCCTGACTGCTCTGGGGTCATGAGATCCAAAACAGGTAACCAAGGAGGTGGGCAGTGAGATGCAGAGCAGGAGGATACAGAAAAAATTAACACTACAGAAACCGCCTGATCCATAGAAAATAGATAATTCCAGCAGAAAAGCCACTTCAAAACCTGCAGTTTCCACTTGCATTACTGGAAATGGAGGAATCTCCAGATTCCTGGTTTTTGTTCATCACTTCTCATCCCTGAGCTTTTGCTGTTCAACAGGGAAACGTGATAATCCTCTGAGATTTTAATTATTGCTAGCTGGCATAATCTCAGTCCAGTCACAGAGGTTTTTGGATGGTATACTCATCTGAAGGGCTCCGTGATGCAGATTGAGGTCTTATACAAGTGTCATTTTAGTTTCAAGAATGCTGACAACATTGGAAATAGAAGCAGAAGGAGCACTTTACAGTGTTCCCAAATGTGCCTGCCACGCCCTGAACATCCTTATCTCTGTGATCCAGTGTTCCCCATCTGTACAGGGGCGATAAGAGGGTACATCTTGTACCACGGAGGAAATAGAGCACAGGGACACAGCTGGGGCAGGGGGCAGTACCCCCTGTGCCCCCACCCTAAATCCATAGATCCTACAGTTTCCTGCTTTGTACCAGCAGTGACTGGGAGCTGCCTCTCCTCAGAACCAGAAGAGAGGTTGCTTCTGAGAGGTTGCTGTCCTGCTCCTGAGGGTAAGTCAGCCACACCTGACCCTGGTTGAAAGAAACTGGAAGTGCAAATGAGGTCATTAGCTGAGGAAAATCACGTTTTGGTGCAGTGAAGGTTTTAGCAGGCTGAGGAAGGGCTACTCTGTGAAGGGCTGGTCTGGCAATGGGTTGGGAAGGGATGAAGAGTGTGGATCCTGCCCTCTGCTCTGCATTTCAGAAAAGAAACACTCAAAGGTATTTAAAGTAAAGTTTAGCAAAGCTGTTGGAAAAAAAAAAAGTATCAGGTGAGATCAAGAGAGGATGGAAATACCTGTGGCTCGTAGAGTTCATGGAGAAAGGTGAGTCATGGAAATGTGTAACATCTTTTCAAATGTCTGGGGCAGGCTGCTGGGCTGCCCCTTGGACAGGCTGCATGCCTGTGAAATGGGTAAATTATCTGCAGAGGCGTTCTGGAGAGTGCTTTAAAATTAATTTGATGGAACACGCTGTAGGAATGTGAAATATTAAAGCAATTACTATTTAGTGTATCACTTTTCTGAAGTCACAGCATAAACACTGCAGATGTTCCCAACATGTGTGGCAGGTTCCAGCTTTACTGCTCCCTACCACGTGCTCTGTGCTGCTGCTGGGGACTTGTTCCAATGTCTTGCAAATCATCCATGCCAAGATGATCATCAGTGCAGTTATTAGGGGATGGAGCTTGAGGCTGTCACGAGCCTTATGTTTGAAGGCCTTTAGATTGGTCTGGTTCTGATTGACCTGTGTTGGTCATCCAGCCCTCCTGACATCAAAGACCAGGCATTGGGGAGCCCTGGGGTGATCTGCAGTGCTGAGGCACTGGTGGTCCAGGTCTCTGCTTGGCTATAAAAAGTTATGTCTTCTGCCTAGCATTTGATGTGAGCATCTGGACCTGGAGCAAAGTCAATGGCTCTGATTAACATTTCTGCTCTCTTCCTGGAAGGAAAGTGGTCCTGCAGGGCTGCCAGCAGCCCCTCTCCTCCAGCAGTGTTGGACTGGCTTCCCCACCTGCAACACATCTGGAGTTGCTTTTTCCACTTCTGTGACTTTACCTGCAGAGGAGGGATGGGCTTTGCTCCTGTAGTGTTCAACAGGGTTTTCATCTCATTGGAAAAGGCATCAGATATCCAGGATCTATTGAACCAGGAGTCCCTGTTCCCTGTGTGCTGTCAGCCTGTGATTTCTGCTTGTTCCCTCCTAATAGGCAGGAAATTAAGTGCAGTAGCTCATAGTTCCTCTGTGCTATTTTATTGCTAGAGAACAAAACACAGAGGAAATAAAATGACTTGGAAGGAAGATGAAACCTATTCAAGAGAGTAACTCATTTTTTTGGTTCTTTTTTTTAATTTTCAGGTTCTATATTGAAAGCATTTCCTTCCTCAAGGACAAAACTACAGTAGAGCTGTTTTTTCTGAATGCCAAGTCCTGTGTACACCAGGTAAGACTCGGAGCTTCTTGTGCATCTCTCTTCTATTGGTCCTCTGCCACATACACAGTCCTGCAAACTTGGTAGGAGCTGTGTCTTGTTTTCAAAACTAATTGAAGTATTAAGATCTCAGCGTGCTGACTCTCCTTGCCATGAATGCTGATGCTTCATGCAAATAGATAAGGCTGATGATGGTTTCCTAGTCCTGCTTTCACAGTCCTGCTGTGTGCTCAGTGCTCTACAATGAGTCTTAAACACTCAAAAGCTTTTAAGTCGCTTGAAATCTGGGTTGTAACTTCCCAGGTAGGCTCTGCTCAGTGGCACATCCTCCTACACTCTGCATAGCAAACGCTCAAGGCAAGCATCTCTTTACTGACCTTGAAACAAACTTGTCTTAAGGAGAAAAGGCCTGTGAGGAAGGTCCTGTGTTGTGGATTTGGTTCCTAATTCCTTTATTTCCTGCCTTAATTCAGTGAAGTAGTAAAGTAACAGTAAATAGTAATAGCAAATCCTATAAAGTAGCAATCACAACCAGTTGTTGGAATACTTTCTGTTTGATAAACTTCCACTGTTTTCTTAAAATGTTCAGATTGGTAAAATACATGTTTTTAAAAGTCATGTCAGGATGTGGTAATCAAAATCTTAAAAAATAAGGTTGATTTGTTGCAGATACACCATGGTCTGGAATAAGAGTGGTGTGACAGCCAACTTTGCCATGCCCCTACATGTAGCTGCAGTTCAGTGAACTTTACTCTGATGCTTCTGGGATTTTCCAGTTAATGTCACACTCTGGTGCCTTTTGTTTTCACTCATGGTTCAACCAGTCTAAGAGGGTCACTTGGTTCTTACAACCTTTCCTTGGGAAACAATCCTGTATCACTAACTGGAGCTCAGTGTAGCCAGCCAAAGTTTTCACCTTTAATATGTTTAAGAGTTCAGAGGATTCTTATTCAGTATCCAGTATTCATTATTTTGTGAAAGAACATAGAAACCTGAAAGTGGTTAATGTCAGAGCTGTGACTGTGCTTGTAGAGGAATTGCTTTCTGAAAGAGTGAAGGAACTTGGTGCCTTTTTACAACATGCTAAAGTTTGAAAGATGCTAGAAGAACTTGGGGCCTCACTGGTTATGGTTATTAAAAAGCAAATCTCCATTTGACATGCCTGCCACTTAAAATGAAGGGTTGTTGGCAACTCTTAGCCATCTTTAAATTGCTCCTTAACTGGACCAGTTTAACTAGACAGATCGCACAAATAATTTTGGAACCAGAAAAAATGGAAAATGGATCTGGTTTTGAGATGGAATGTGGAAAATGTCACTGCTATTGAAACAAGCCCTAGTCAATATTAAAACATTTGGGAGCCAGTATATGTGTTTATGTGTATGTATAAAGCATAATAGAAAACAAAGGAGAAAAGAGGCATGAATAATTTGCAAAAAAAAAAAAATGTTTGAAGGCAGGCTGGATCTTTCTTTTCCCTATGGCTTGCAAGGTGTGAGCTCTAATTGTAACAACCCAAAATGTGGCTTCCCCATTCCTGCAAGCAAAACTGCCAGAAGCAAGGGGTTTTTGTTGTGTCCAGTTTCTGTGGGCAGCAGAGGGATGAGGATGAGGAGCATCACTTCCTCCTGAGAGAAGGATCCTGGGCAGCACCGGGTGATTCAGCATGTAGGGAAAGCTGGGGAGCCCTGGCTCTGCCTGCAGCCCTCTCTGTGCTGGCAGCTTCACAGCCCAGCTCACGCCTGTGGCTCCTTCAGCAGGAGCCAGTTCATCTACTCTCAAGTAGCTTTTAACCTTTCAATTAACTCTTGTAAAAATATTCTGTCCTATGTGACAAACATAGGGTCAGTCTCTCAGTTTCAAGTAGTCATGAAGGGCACATGGGGCCAACCCTCATCTGTAAGCCCGTGGGATGTGGACAGGAGGATGCACAAAGGCCCCTCAGATGTGCTCCCACAGCCCAAACTCTCCCGTGGTGCTGCTGGCACGTTGTGGGGCAGCGAAGGAGCCACGGGATGAGCAGTGTCTGAATAGGAGCAGATCCCCAGCTCCATGGGGCAAGTGGCTGATGCTCACTGATGACAGCCAGGAATGTTCCCTGGCATTTCTCAGTCATTAATCCAGCTCCAGGAGGTTAGACCTGCCTCAGCGTGGCTTCTTTTTTGCCTTTTTTTTTTGCCTTTTTTTCCCCCCCTTCTTTTCCCTTCCTTGCTGCATTCATGGGGTGAGGAAACCCCAGTGTGTCAAAAAGCAGCAACCCACACCCAGCCCATGTGCTCAGGAGAGATCCCCAGTGCCAGAGGATGCCCTGGCAGGGCAGTATCCTAACCTGGATCTCTGCATGAAGCCTCTGCTCTGTGTGGGCCAGGAATGTGGCTCAGGATAAATGCTGCAATACCTGGCGTGTGCTAAGACCTGTGTGGATAAGATTGCTTAAAAGTCACTCATGTTTTTTCGCTTTCACAAAAGTGTTTCCAAAGTTTTCACTGTAGCTTTTCCCCATAGGGGAAACCCAGATCCAGGGTGGTGCAAATGCCTTGTGCTTGAGTGCTCTTGTGACATTCCTGAGCCTGGCGTGTGCTGACAGCACAGCAGTGTGTGGGTACCTGTGCTCCCATGGCTTCTGTGCTTTAGAGGACAGTGATGTCTTTCTGAGCAGAGGAGGAGAGGGTGATGCTGCCCTGCATGTGACATGGGCATGCCAGTGCTCCTGCTGGCACGTGGGACACACCAAGAGAGCCAGACAAAGGCTTGGGTGAGCACAGCACAATGGTAAAGCTCTATGCCAGTCCTTCCTGTGGAGGGGATTTATCCTTGGCTTACAAGGTTCTGCATCAGAAATGTATTTACAGTATTCTTTGAGATATCTGTGTGTGAAATCCTGTAAGTGGCTGTATCTTAAAGAGAATGGAATCCCTCTAAGGATGTTCAGCACTTCTGGGGTCAGGCTGGAGCTGCTGGGCGATGTGTGCTGGCCATTTTGCCCCAGATGAATAAAAATTTAGAGTAAATAATATAGCATATTAACTATATTCTTAGTTATATAATCTATTCCAAAAGATGATTATGAGTAATAACTAATGGAATCAAAACCTGCATGACAGCTCTGAAAAAGGTGAAGGCTTGCTTGGTGCTCTGCAGTGCACAGCCATGATTCTCCTCCTCACCTTTCAACTCCACATTCCTTCTTGCAAATCTCTCTGCTCCTTTCTGCAAATCAGGTACTGCTTTACCCTGCCAGGACTTGGAGGGAGCTGGGGCTTGTGCATTTTGCAATCTCTGTAGACATTTTGGCAAGGAAGGGATGAGATAGACAATAAAATCTCAGCTGCCAAAAATTTATTTCTTTCTTCTCCCCACCCACTCCCCCACCTCTGTGCTCTTCTGTGGAGTCAAAGCTCCTTTGTGCCTCTGGGGCCTTTCCTGGCACGTGCCAGGTTCATGCATCCTCTGTGACCTGTGCTGTTCTCTGTGCAGTCTCCTCTGCCTGTGAGCAGCTGGGGAGCCAGGGGAGACCCCTCTTCCTGAAGCACAACAGGGCTGAGAGCTCATTTTTACTTTTGTGAAGCCTCCTTTGCATGTGAACAGAACACAACATTGGCTGTTGCAGAGCGCCCGGTGCCCCCTCACTGCACAAACCTTGGCATCCAGCTGAGACAGCAAATGCTGCCAGAGCTCTCACCCTGCCCTCCTTTCATGTCAAGCTGCCCATTTTCCCCCTGGTCTGTTGCTGCAGTCCCCAGGCTCTGTCAGTCCTGTGTGGTCTCAGCAGCTGCCTGGCTCCTGCTCTCCAGCGTCCACACTCTTGGAGCTTGGAGAAGTCACATCCATTGCCAGGAACAGCTTGGACCACTGAGGAGGAGGTGGGAGCTGGTGATAATTATATATCCAGGTCTGTGGAAGTGTATTTGGGGAGAATGCAAAGGCTGGAAGTGCTTTGTGTACATCTGGGCTCTTGTTTTCTTACGTGCCTCTCTTTTCCAAGACTTTGAGTATTGCTGCCTGAAAACCTTCAGTGGTGACAACTTCAATTTAAAAGCTTTCTCTCCTGTCACTGACTTCAAGAAGCTGAGTGAAGATTTATAGCTGTCTGAAACCTACTGTACAGCTGGAATTTAAGAGAGTGGAGGCCTGGTGCTTGGTTCCAGGTGAAATGGGTATCTCGGAATGGATGTGTTTGCACAGGGAGCTCTGTAACGTGCTCAGTGTGTTATTGCACAGCCCATGACCATAGCTGGGATACTTTTAGGGAGGTGGGTCAGAACTGGTCACGCACATGCTCATGATGAATTTGGAAAGATAAATTAGTCTTTTCTTCTTTTGAAGCAGCCAGGTTTGGAAAAACAACACCCTACTTGGCTAGCAAAGCACTGTCAAGTTTATTATGCATTAGGGCTAACCTCTATATAGCTCTGCAGCCATAAGGTTGAGTCTTTGCCAGGCCTTAAAATATGTTCTGTAAACGAAGATCTTGGTCAAGTTGGCTGTGTGCCCCTTTTCCTCTGTATCTCTGGGTGTTGGTGGGTTTATTTAATTTCTCATTGGTTTCAAGGCTCATTTGTCCCATTCATTTGTAAGAATTGCTTTAAAAAAAAAAAAAAAGAAAAAAAGAGAAAAGTTAAAGGAAATATAAGGTTTTAGAGGAGTCTGTAACTGTGATAGCTCCATGAATAGCAATGCTTGTGAGCACTTGGCAGCCTGAAGACCAGTGCTTACCAAGAAGACATGTTGAAACAGACCCCTGGTGTGAGCATGAAGTCTGGCTGGCTTCCAGCTCATGGGGAGCAAAGTGGTCATATATCAGAGAGCTCTCGAAAGTTTTATAATGGATATTTCCTAATTCTCCCCCATCTCAAGGGAGAGGGGAATGTTCCCATGTAGCCTTGTAACATGGTGTAGTCTGATCCTAGCCAAGGCTGTTAAATACCCTCTGTCCATTGCCTGAATTGGCTGTTCTGCCCCCAAAGATAGCACATGGAAAGCCCAGGTTGAGCAGGACCAGTTGGCCTTTTGCTCCTCCAGGGCTGTTCTCTCCTGTGGATTCTGCCATGGCAGCCACCCCCATGGCCCAGCCTTCCTAGCAGTGTGTCAGCAGATGAGGAGGATGGAGTGAGGTTGTGCCTGTGTACAAAATGTGACAGGAGGAGGAGGCAGGACCCCACGCTGATGTAAACTGGCAGAACTCCATGGGGCCCCCCACTCGTTACCCCAAGAGACCTCACATGGGGCTGTGCTGGTGGCTTTGGGGAGGGACTTGGCTGTGGTGTGGGTTTAGTCCAGGGCCTCCTCTGAGAGTGCTGAGGTCGATCCAAGGCTGCCTGCTGTAAAGGGTGATGGTGCACCAGGGACCTGTGAGGCTTTCGGGGAGGTGCAGGTTGTCTCCCAGCTGGGCTGGCCCATTGCATATGAAGATTCAGTTGATTTGCAACCAGAGTTTTTGTACCTCACATCCCTTGATGTAGTCACCTCCTCCTGGGACTAGCTGAGTTAATTGCCGTGAAGAGTCCTGCACCTTTGATCTCCTGGCCACAGAGCAAAGATGCTGCGACAGCTCAGCCAGTTCTGTTGTTGTGTGTGTTGGATATCTCACCGTGATGCTGGGGTAGGAAAGCGAAAGGCTGTGATTATGTATTAAGGCTAATGACACTTGCTATGTACCCTGGATTGCAAACAGGGAAGTCTTTATGTCTTTATGTCTTTCCCCCATTCTCTGCTTTTACTCTTGTATTAACGAGACACAAACGACAGTAAACGTGTTTCTGTTGCACTGTGAGTCTCAGAGTAGCTGCTCCTGTCCCTGGAGTTTCATCTAAGTGTTGGCTGAGGCACAAAAGGCAAAGGGAGATGGATGAGAGTGGCTGGCAGAGACAGCAAAATCAAGGGTGTAACAGGGAAACCTGAAGCTGTTACACCACGAGGCACCAATAGCTTTTATTTTCGGGCTGGGTTGGCCTAAGCCCCTGAGGTGGGAAGCAGCAGATCTGGCCAGCAGAGAGCTGCATCGGCCTCTGCACATGTGCTGAGCTGCATTTGGTCTCAGGCTGTGCTCCCCTGTGCTTGGTATGAAGGGCTGTGGGGTTCCATGCATGAAATGAAAGACATCATGGACCATCTGAATGCTGTGGAGCAGCTGTGAGGCCTCCTGAGCCACCCAGGCTGCAGGGCCCCGCGGGGGAAATGCAGCACAAATGTAAATCTGAAGTACTCCTCTGAGGAAGGTCAGGAGAAAAAGACTTCCATTTGCTCCTACAACAGCTCATATTCTGCTGCTTTTGTGCTTTGCTTTACCTCCCCGAGGTGTTGGAGACAGACACTTTGCTGTGCTTTTTCTCAGCTCAGAGTTTCTGTCCTTGGGAAGTGAGTGCCAGTGCTCAGCAAAGCTCGGCGCATCTGATGCAGAAGGGAGTGGGATGGTGCCTCCAGTGCATTGCAGGGCAGTGTGAACAGCAGGTGACACCACCAAGACTGAGACATAGGTGTGAATGCTGGTAATTGGGACAGGCAGTTTAAAGCTGGAGTTATCCATGTGCTGCCAGTGTTTGTCTCTGTGCAGTAATTAATTACCCAGCACAGCCACTCCGACAGGGCGAGTGACAGGATCTGCCTGACCTAGTTCCTCCTGCACAGCTTGTGTGGTGTAACAGGTTGTGGCCAACACCCACTGCTCTCCCTAGCCTGCCAAAAAAAGCCTTAAACACTGAAAAGCTGCTAGGCTTTCTGCACTGCTGGGACCTGCGAGCCCATCCTCCGTCTGCCAGGACACACAGCAGGGGTACTGCATCCCTGGTGGGAAGTCACCACGGTGCTGGATAAGGGCACAGGGGCGCTGGCATTGCTTTGTTCGCTTGTGCTGGGTCCACACCCAGCTAATTGCCTGCTTCAGTTTGAACGTCTTGAAGACGTTTGGGTCCTTTTTTTCCCTCTGACTAATTGCACCCTTCTTTCAGCCTTTTTAAAATCACCTTTCAGTAATTACTGGTAATTATGTTCAATATTGTGGCTGTCTTGAGGCTATTCAATCATAGTGTGTGCATTTTTGGGGGTGTCTTTGGCTCATACAAATTTTTAAGGAATTGCTTTGAGGGGACAGGTGTGTTGGTATCTCAATTCTCAAATCTTCAGGTGAAATGTTTTTGTTGTCAGCCTTTATCCTCTGGAGGTTACCAGTGGTTTGAACAAACCACGTCCGCTCTCACTTCTTGCTCTGGCTCTAAAGAGTTAAACATGACAGTTCCTGTGTGCTGCTTATTTTTTTAAATCTGCTTTAATCTGAATTTAGAGCCTAAAGATTTGCTTAACACAGTTAATGCTCATCTGACTATCATCACTCTTGATCTGAGTTTTCATGAGGATTTCAGACTTGTATCTCTATGGCAGTAAATTCTAGTGTTGTTGCTGTGTCTAATGAGGGTTCACTGCTCCATTCATGACCAACCTTGTGATTTTTATCACATTCTGTGCAGTGTATCTGTGCAGCAAAAGACTTGAGCTGCTGTCTGAACTGGAGGCTAAATTCTGCCCATGGGCACTGAAGGTTGAGTTGGTCTTTACCAGATGCTGAGATAGTGACCTACTCCTGCTCTACAGTAATTGCCAACCAGTTTGGACACCTGCTGCAGCCTTTTATTACTCTGATGTTTATCAGGATGACAAAAGCCACCACCTGAATCCACTGGACCAAGTGCAGGGTTTAGATAAGCCAGTGGTCTTTTGGCTGAATCAGTCTCACTGGTTAAAATGATTGGTCCCTGTGCAAACTCTAATTGAAAAATATCAGTTTCATCCCCTCCCCGGAGCTGCAGTCACTAGTCTGTTTAAACTCATTTACATCTCAGATGTAGAAGACTTAGATTCCATTATCTGAATGACATACATCTACTTAACCTCATGCTGGTGACCTTGTTCCCACTTGGGATAAATCTAGGAAAACCTTCCATCTTCATCTTCAGCACGTGGCCATGGGAGCACTGGTTGCCCTGGCTCTCAGGGCCCCCCACTTGCTCACTGAAGTCTCTGCTTGAATTACCCTGGTGATGGCAGGCATTGCAAATTAATCTTCTTACAGTCATTTTCCTCATCTATTTTTGAAATCTGACCTTGCTGATAAAGCAATACTAGAACAGAAACCCCCATCTGCCAACCTCCAGGCGGAAGGATGATTATAAAATCAGAGTATTGCCTGAGTGAGTGGGGAGAGTCACGGTCCTGCACTCCAGAGCGACAGGTATCACTGTCTGGATTTGTGTCAAGCCAAGGGCTGTCCAAACTCCATGACAGCCCAGGGCAGAGCTGGATTACATTACAGCAATGGCCAATTGGGAAGCCAGATGGCAAATAACGTTATATTATGATGAAAAATACTTCCAGGCTCAGAGGGAATTGTCCAAGACGCTGTCACTTGGAAAGCATTAGTCTGTCAAATACAGGCTGAGCTGGGCTTTGGCATCCTTTGCTTCAAATCCTTGCTCTGCTACTTAGCTACTGCAGGACTTCAGGACAGTCTCTTCACTTCCCTGCATCTTTTTTTCTGTGATTTTAGTCCCTTTAAAGGGTGGGCTGTTCCTTGGGTTGGTTGGGTTTTTTTTGTTTTTTCCTGAGCCTTGCTTAGAGTGGCCCCACTCCCCTGCCACTGTCGCTGTGTGGTGATACAGGATAATAACTAGGGCTGGTCTACCCTGTACTGAGGTTTGCAGCAGCTGGGGAGACACAGGGGCAGCCCTGCTCCTGGGGTGACCTGTTTGTCCCCTTTGCTTGGTCAAGACACCTGCAACGTCTTCGAGAGGTCAAGTTAGAGAGGACTCTCTTACCTGTTCACTCCTTTACAGCTTCTAAGCAAATGCATTCAAAACTGAGGGCACTGGCACAGCAGATCTCTCACTCTGAAAGCAAAGACTGAAACTTCATCACCTGGAGAAGCCAGTCCCCCTTCATGCTCTCTTTGGTCTCCTACAACCCTAAATGAAGTGATTTGTGGGATCCCTGTTATGTTACTTGTGGCCGTGCTATAACAGCCAGTCAAGTGACCGGAGTTTCTTAAGGCCAGTATCTAGGAAAAAGCAAATAAACACAGAAGAGCAACCTCGTAATTACTATTGCTAATTAGTTAATGGCTGTGAGGTGCTTTGAAGATGAAAAGTGAGGAGGTGCTTGGTTATTAAGTCCCAAACACCCCTATAAGGCCAGCAGCAGCTCTTGCTGTGGGTCAGCAGAGACTCCCTGCTGCAGCAGCTCATCGAGTGCTGCCGAGCTTATCTGGGAGCCAGCAATAAATCGAGAGGGCTTTGGAGAGTTAAATCTCCTTGAGTTTCTTGTGGGCTTAAAAGGTGATGAGCTGCATGTAGCTGATTCCGCCTTGGGGCAGGGAGATGGTCCTGATGAGCTTTTAAGGTCCCTTCTGTCCCTGTTTTCCCTGATTTTGTGATCCAGGGACAGCTCTGCTGAGCCAAATCTCACCTTTCCTGCTGAGCTGAGGTTCCCTGTGATGACATTTTCTCATGTCTGGGTTCTCTGCCTGCTGGTACAGGACAGTGCGGTGCTGGGGTGACCTGGTCTCCCATAATCCCCTCACCAGCACAGCTGGCCTCAGAGGCTGCTTGGGCAGATGCAATTTAAGCTTTCAAAAAGCCAGCTCAGATGTGCATGACAAAGACTAACCTGATACAGACCTGGAAGTAACAAAGTGCCTTAAAATGGCACCTATGTGAAGAGCTTCTGGGCTGCAATCTTGCCTCTTTTCTTAAGCATCAACATGAAAGAGATCTGAAGGAAGGATGAACTTCAAGCCATTTTTTTTCTCTTAACTTGTGATACGCCCCTCCTCTTCTTCTTCTAGTAAAATATGTCTGGGAATGCTTTGGAGGCTACTCCTGCATAGCTGTTGCCACACCTGTTGGGAAGGGGAAATTCCTCTTGGTCTGCCTGTCAGAGAAGCCTGGGGGAGCGCTGCTGCTGGAATGTTTTATTGACAAAGCTGGCAAAAAAAACTTCCTTTCCATGAAAATTGAATTATTTGTTTGTTCATTTTTGAATTTAGTCTCTGTGGGCCAGACCTGCAGCTGTGGTAAATTAGCTTAGCTCCAGATGTGCCCTAATATATTTCGAGATGTCATTTCCCTGTATCTGTATGTAATTCTGCAGATCTTCCTGCTGCCCTTGGCATTATTTCAGCTTTTGGTCTGCTTTGTCTCCTCATTCACCCAACAGATCCTGGCGACTAAGGATGTGTTGGGATCTCAGTGACAGGAGGCAGGCATCATGTCCACTATCTCCATTTGCAGAAGGTCAATAAGGAAAATCTGTGTTCCTGGGCTTCTCCATAGGCTCAGTTTTGTGCTTTACCCACTGTTTGCAGGGTTCAGGAGAAGTAAAGGCTGCAACTGTCAGTGCATCTCCTTTACTCTTCCAGTGTCACTGCTGGTCCCAGAGTAGAACCAAGGCTGGGGGTTTTCCTGCTTGAAAGTTTGCACTTAAGCTTGTAAACAGGGGTGGGGAAAAATAGGATCCTTGTGTAGTTTTGATGCTTTGGCACCTGTGGAGTTTCTGAGTACACAGTGCTGTTAGGACGGGGCTGGTTTTGGAGTGGGCTCAAGGCACAGGAGATTTCCAGCATGGGGTCTGTGCAGTTTTTCTGAACATTGCTCTAGAATGTCCTGTGGACTGTGGACTTGGAAGAACTGAAGGCTGTAGGATGCAGACTGACCAGGACAAAGAACTCAGTTATCCTGTCCTTGTGATTAATCAGTATGACTGGTTTAGCATCAGGGAGTTGTGTACCACCATCACAACAAAGAGAGAATGGTCCTAAAACTATAAGCAATAAAACTCTTTAACAAGAGATGATGTGGTTTCTTGGTTTTCTCTTGGCTGGGACATGGTTATCCCAGTGGATAGATGCACCCAAGCTCAGCTTCTGTGCTCTGGAGAGCACTGAGCTGGGAAATACCTTTTCTTCTAGATCGGGTCAGGGCTTTAGATCTTTTCAAATACTGATACTTGTCGAGCTGATATGTGCTCCTGGGTGCCATCCAACCATGTATCTGCCATGCCCCATCCCTGCAAGTGTTGAATGTCAGGTTAGACAGGGCTTGGAGTAACCCGGTCTGGTGGAAGGTGTCCCTGCCCAGGGCAGGGGGCTTGGAACTAGATAGTTGTTCCAGTCCCAAACCCAACCAGTCTATGATTCCAACCCAAACCAGTCTCTGATTCTGTGACCTGTGAACCTCGCCCTGAGGGGGGTGTGTGCTTCGAGCCATTAAAATCCCTTCGTTGCTGCATGGCAAGGGCTGGCAGTGCGCGGCACCGTGTCCTGGTGAGCTCGGGTGCAGTCACACAGAGCAGCATCCCGTGAAATGCAGTAACAGCAAGACTTGTAAAGAAAGCAGGCCGAGGGCAGGGCTCGGGGTGGGGAGGACGGGCTGTGTGGCGGTGTGTGCGGTGGCAGGAGGGGGACACGGGGCGGGGAGCTCCGGTCTGGCAGCGAGAGCCGGCACCGCCTCCCCGGTGCCCCCTCCCCTCCTTCCCGCGTCCGTCCCGGGCGCGCCCGCTCACGCTCTGCTCTCTCCGGCACAGGGGCAGATCGAGGTGGACAGCGAGACCGTCTTCAAGTTGGCCGCCCTCGTGCTCCAGGTGAGTGTCTTCCCCTGGCTCGGTTTGGCTCAGCGCATTCCCCTTCCCGGGGTTTTTTCCCCACTCCACACGGACAAGCCCCCGCAGGGTTGTTGATGGGCTCCGTAGCTGGGGAGTGGGGGGGAAGCTGGAACATATAGAAGTTATTTTTCTCATAGGCGAGTAAGAGAAATATTTATTTGAGGAGTTTTAAATTGAAAGAGTAAAACCTCATCAAGGGAAGTCATTTATCTGGGCAGGTTTCCATTCAATTTATCACTTACCCTAATTTAAATACATTCCAGAGATCTGGGAAGAAAAGTGTAAATATTGTAGCTAAATCAGCTATATTATGCCCGTGAATCTTCTTTTCAAAGCATATGGTTTTGATACCTCTGTTACGTTGAAATATACAGTGTCAGTTTTCCCTCTCGTTAATCTAGTTTTGTTGTACTGAGACTTAAACTCCAGTTATTTGCTGCTTTCTATGAAATAAAATTGTGCCTTTAAAATATTGGGGGTTTTCCCCCATTGCATTGTCAATGACAAAGTGCCCCAGCAAAGCTGCAGCAGCTCGATTTGCCTGAACAGTTGTTTTCATCTCGAGTGAGCACAATTCCTCCCAACTGCTGACCTGACTGTACAGCCAACCTTTGCCTGGATGAGAGAGGAGGGAGAATTGTATTTCACTTCTTGTGCAGTAAAAGCGACATTTGATTTGCAATGCGAAATTCATCCCAGTTTTGGAAGCAGTTGTATTTATGCTGTAGGTGGATTATCTACAGCTGGGAGCATGAGGGGCCAAGTTCAGCTCTTGAGCACATGCAGGCAGGCTCCGTGTTTTGCAGGGAGTGTGGTGGGGGTCAGGATCTGCCCGCAGAGCTGTGGGAGTGGGGAAGTGAACAATGCTGGGAAAATCGAGGGCTTTTGAAGAGATCATGTTTTAATTCTGTCACTGTTTTTCAATTGTAGGAAGCTAAAGGGGACTATTCCAGGTAATAACATTTTCCTTTCTAATACTGGTGTGCTTGATGGATGTGTTTTTCTGTGTTGGCATTGTATTGCAAACAATCACAAATGGGGGTAAAGTCCAGCTGCGAGCAGTGCCCGAAGAAAGTGAAATGTGCTGCTGGGCTGGATA
The DNA here is from genome assembly GCA_013398115.1 of Falcunculus frontatus. NCBI lineage: Eukaryota > Metazoa > Chordata > Aves > Passeriformes > Falcunculus > Falcunculus frontatus. The sequence goes on from VZRV01002991.1 coordinate 975,546, forward strand.
AAATCTGAGTCTGCAGGGTGAGTAATGCCTTTTGTGAGCAAGCTCTGAGTCAAAACAGTGTTTCAGGCCACCACGCTTTGCTCCCCTCCCAAACATGGGTGCCAAAATGGGAGAAGGGGAAAGCTCCCACGCTTCCCTGCCGGAAAGCCTGTGCTTTGCCAAACTTTTACTGAGCAAGCTGTTGCCTGTGCTCCTGCAGGACTGTGTTTGGGTCCACATGGGTGACCTTGCCCACAGCCCTGCCCGTGCAGTGGCAGCACGTGCAGGGACGCGGGGCTGTCAGCTGCCCCAGGGATCAATGAGCCGTGTTCTCCTGCAGCTGCCCCAGGGCCTCTCCCTCCCCACACTTGACCCAACAGTTGTGCTGTGGCTGATGTGCAACCCCCTCGCTCCGCTTGAGCTGTTTAAAGCTGCATCATCAGGTTGGGCTTCCCCCTGGAGGTGCTTCTTACCCAGCTCCAATTGTGATAAGGGGCTGTGGGGGGCAGGTGGGGTCACACTCGGACCTACTGGAGCCAGGGGGAAAGACCTTCCATTAGAAACAGCTCACTAAGCAAATAGAGCTTCAGAAGATTGGCTTTGGTCATGTTAATATTTTACTTCTTGCTGAGTTTCCATATGGGAGGAGAGGTATGTTTTACGCTTTAGCTACAACAGCTTTGGAGAGCACTCACTGCAGAGCTGTCTGCCCAAATGCAGGGAGCAAGTCCTGTGTGACTGCCAGAGGGACTCTGCTTTCCCTTCAGGGGGCAGTTGTCAAGTAAGTGCCAATGCCCTAGACCCCTTCCCTTCAAAGGCCTGTCTGTTCTCTGCTGAAGGACACGCTCTGTGAAGTCCATCAAACCTCCTCCTCCTGTTTGTTGGCATGCTGTCACACCTGCAGGGAGAAAAAGATGGTTTTGATCAGCTGGGTGGGCTGGCTGTGCAGACCATTTCTGTTTCTGTTCATGCTGTAGACCTGCTTTGTGATCCCCAGTATATTGCTTATACCTGTGGTGTGCTGCAGTTTTCTCTAGAAAGATCCCTTATCTTGTCTGATCTCACAGGGACACTCTAAGCTTAGCTCAGTTTAGGCACAGATAACCAGAAAATCACTGCTGACTCCACAATAAGTAATTTGTTAAGTAGTAGCAACTGGTGGCACATTTTTCTTGATTCTCAAGAGCAGGGGTTAAGGTTAAAAACCACCTTAGTGGTGAAAATGTGGTTTAAGCTTAACACTGCCTCCTTATCATTTTCCATAAATAGGTTTGTAAGTATGGCTTCATGAGCCCAAGAACTGTGTCTGTGGTTGTTTCCCATGGTTCCCTGGACATGTTGCAAGGAGTGGATTGCCTGTGGTTACCTTCAGAAGTATTTAAAGAAAACTGGAGGGAAGAGCACTCTGCTACAAGAGTGATTTCCAAATGCAGCTCTTCCCCTAAGAGTTACACGGAAATAGCTGCAGCAATTGTTTGCTCTGTTAAACTGAACATATGTTATGCCCCCGTAGCAAATGAGCACGGCCAGCTGTCCCAGGCCCAGTGAGCACACCAGGAGTGAAGGAATTTCATGTCACATATCACAAGTGGTCCTTTGGGCCAGTGCTGATAAAGCACTGGCTTAATTACCAGCATATCTTAACAACGATACTGAAAGGCTCTGCTGCCCAGCCTGCTGTGGTGCACAGACTGTCCTGCAGCAGTGCTCCTGTGCAGTGTGATTTGCCTCCCTTTGCAGTGCCTTTAGTGTGTTGTCTGCTCACTGTCATTTGGTCGTTCTGCTTTGAATCACCTTCTGGAATGTGGCTCTTGCACCACTTCTGCTTCCATGAGAATGTGCAGGGTGATTTTTTTTGATACTGGATTAGTGCTGAATGAATGCGGGTAAATACAGGAATTGCCTGAAGTGGTGGAGATTAGCTCTCTGGAAGTGAGGATTGGGCCAGTCCAGGCAGTGCTGGGGATCTCTTCCTGCCTGATTTTTCACACACATCCCATAGGCAGCTTTTCCATGGGGACACATCCTGTGGTGGGGTCACCGTGTAGCATTTGCACTGACGTCAGCTCTGTACCAGGGCCCAAACACATCAGACTCCTGTGATTCTACAGGAACCTCTTTCCCAATCCACTGCTCACATTCTCAGATAACGCCCTGATGGCAGGGAGCAGCAGCCTCCTGAGAAACACCCTCCCCTGCCCCATGCTGAGTGGGTGAGCACATTCCTTGGAAATCTGTTTTTTTTCAGTGAGCAAACCTAACACGTGGGCGTTTGGAGAAAGTAAAAAACTTTTGATTTCTACACCACAGAGGTCACTCTGGAGGGGCTTTGCAGTCTAGTAGAACAGGCTGCATGGGAATACCAGGGACTTTGGGGCTTGGCCCTTGCAGGTGCTTTGCAGTAGGACCCCAAGGTCCTGAGCTGGGCTCTTACCAGGACAGGGGTTTCATAGAATCATAGAATGGTTTGGGTTGGAAGGGTCCTTAAAGATCATTTAGTTCGTGCCTTATTATTTGGAGAGAGGCTTTATGTGAGATGAACCACCCAAGTCCCACTTTGAGAGCACCCTGCTTTTGAAGACATCTTTATAAAACTTAAGTACATGCTTCAAAATTGCACCCGCAGCATGTCCTGGTTTGGACAGCTCTGAGTTCTCAAAGGCAGCCCAGGCTGGCTTTGGGGCACAGGAGGAATGAGGAACAAAGGTGGCAGCAGACCACGGCCAGTGTAGCCCACCATGTACCCATTTCCTTTTCCTGTTTACCCAACTGGTGATCCCAGCCAAGATAGTTCCCTGCTGTGTGTGATGAAGAGGATGTCACAGGGATGCTCAGTGATCAGTCCCTCTCCCCCCTTACCCGGACTGGTGTCAGGGCTGCCCTGGGCAGAGCAGTTCCTCCGGACAGTCCTGCAGCTCTGCTGTTCCCAGGAAGGCTGGGATGCTGCAGGTTCCTGCCCCTCTGCCTTCCTGTGCAGCGCTGGGCATGCGTTGCTCAAGAGGAAGGATGTAACACTGGCTCGTGTTTGCTTTTCACGACTCATCCATGGCTTCCAGTTGACTGCTCCTCTGTTTAAGCTGAGTTCCCAGCACTTTTCACCCAGCTCCTGCAATAGGAACCCCAAGCAAGCATTAGTCATTGATTGGAGTTTTGAAACTCTGTGTGAGTTAATTGCGTTTCTTCACTCTCCTATGTGCAGATGAAACAGAAAAATCTGCAAGCCTGGTTTTACAAAATCTTGGATTTTAAACTCTATGCAAAGGTTTTAGAAAGAGAATGTGATTCAAATTGCAGCTTCTGGCATGGCTCAGTTTTGGGGGAAAAACGTACATATCCTGTTAATTTTAGGAATTTTATTTAAATTTTAAAGAAACTTAATGTTTTGGCAGTCTGTTAATTATTCATCTTGTAAATATGCAACATATAAAGTCTGGCCTCCTTGGGAAATAAATGATTTAGCTGTATTTAGTTTACAGATTAAGCATTTGCCCTCAAATGCTGTACAATATTATATACTTTTATTTTCCTTTGTAGCTTGACAAAAGAGACAGTTTATAACTGAGAAGTCCTAAATGCTGTCCTAGCATTGGAAAAATGTTTATTAAAATCAGATTAGCTACAGGGACTATATAAAGAAAGTAACTTGGGGGAAAAAAAAGTTCATTTTCTGACTGGTAATCTTGGACTGTATGTTCCCCAGTACCATTTCCAGGACTGAAACCCAGCCATGCTCCCTGAAAGTTAATTAAATTGCTGGAGGAGGACTTCTATTTTCTTTAAATAGCTGACGCATTCATTTTTGATTCTGGCCTGTGGTCTGCAAAGATAACTCCCGACTGGTATAACATAACACAGACAAAATAATGAATTCCTGATAGCTGACATGTGCAAGGCACCGGGGTTTATCGTTATGGTGGTGATAAAGGTAGTTTGTAAAAGAAAAGGCTTGGGTGAGAGATAGCCCTGCAACTGAGGCTATGGAATAATTGGTTCAGAAACTCCTGAATTTTAAAACTCTACTGAGAGAAAAAAGTTAAATTCTTGACCGAGGTGCAGAAAGTAGTATTAACAATTTGCTCCTAATTAGGAGTGAGTGCTCAGTGTTAGATTTTTGGATAGTGTTTCCTTGGGAAGCTGAATATTTTGCCAGGCAAACTGGAAGATGCCTTGGTAGAAAAGAATGTGGGAAAGATAATGTGGGTAGTGCTAGAAAATAGCTGTTCAAAAGAAGTTAATAATTGTCTGATAGCAAAGCACCTGCTCACTCTACTGCTAAGCCCAAGATTAAGGTACCCTCAGGAACAGGACACACCTGAGGTCTGTTGGAGGTGGCTTGTCCAGCCTGTTTCTGGGAATCTTGCCAGGTTCATGTGACCAAAACTCCAGGTGTGGCCATGTCCAGGACTGGGGTTGGAGCAGGAAGACAAGTTTGGGGATGAGTTACAAGGGGACATCTCATCTGGCAGCCAAAGACCAGAGCCCAGTCTGGATCCTCTTTAAGCCCCGGGTATTTCCTCACACCTGTGTTAGTGGGTGATACAAAAGAGCTGGTGGGTCACCAGAGGATTCACTCTCACAACATCCATCTGGTGCCTGTCATAGCAGCACTGTAGTTCAGTTTTTGATGTTCTTTTCCATGCAAGTGCACTTTTTAAATGTCCTGCACTGATATCCTCAGCTTTTTTCCATGCTGCCCCCAGCTCCCTGTGGGCTGTGTCTGCCTGGCTGTAAATCAGTGCTGAGCACTGGCGCTGCCTTGTGCCCCTTGTGCTCCTCGGCCCTTGTTTGCCAAGTGACTCATTGTGTGTTTTGCCTTTCAGCTGTGACTCCCAGCACTTTTTCTTTAAATACCTGGTGAGACACTGACTCTGAACCATTAACTCTGTGTCGGTCAAGCATAGCTGTGTGCTTTCCTCAGCTCCCTCTTTTTCAATAAACAGTTAATTTAGGACAAGATGAGCAAAAATCTACTTACCCAGAGCCTGTTAGTTGAGGGGGGTGATTATTTATTTTGCTTGATTTGGGAACATCTGGTGAACCAAGGTAGTAAATAAGCAAGTTTAGGGAAAGTTATGTTTCATATCTGCTTCATACATTGATGATGATTCCCCTACTGACAGGTAACATACTCACTTTCCCAAGAGCTTAATTGAATTTTATACCCTCTTCAAAGAAAGCTGGTTGAAGACTACAGTGATTTTTCTCTAGCAGGGTGAAATTTTTTCTTTCCTTGGTGAGTCCCTGCAGGTTTGCCATGAGGAACAGGATCTGAGGGAAGGCAGCAGGCAGAGGGGAGCCTGGCAGGGAATTGCTGAGCTCTGTCTCCCTGAGCGCTGAAAACATTGTTTTCTCCTGGTGTTTTATTTTTCATGTAAACCAGGTGCAAATATGAAAAAAAAAAAGTGCTTAAGACACTATTTTTTGGATAGACTTTTCAAAGCAACAGGGCTTTTTCCACTGGCACTACTTGTAGATTCATCCAGTTCATGGCAGACCAACAGTCTGCAATGATGATGTAATTGTAATGGTTTTTTCCAATTTCCTATTTTAAAGCAGTTCTGTAAGGGCTCTCAAGGAATTAGTATAGAATGCTTATTATGTAGCAGATTAATTAGATGGAAGCACTGTGGGTGGAAATGAGCAAAAAGGATTAGAAGAAGAGGGGGAAAAAAAAGGATGTTTGCACTAATTTAATAACCTGATCTCATGGGATTTACTACTTGTGTATAGCAGTGTAACTATTAATATTCACACATAGTTATGGCAGTTTGGTAAGGAACAGTAATTCTTAGATTTCATATGCGTGATGTTTGTCCAGTTTCCAGAGAGGCTGTACAGAACGGGCTATTGTGTTTTGTCCTCTTTAATTGTCCCTCCACAGTACTTTCTTTTCTTAGGTCTTTCTTTTTTTTGGAATTACTTTTAACTCAGACAGCAGGGTTAGAGTGGGTACAACCCAGCCACCTAGAGAGGTCTTTTGTGTGTGCTCTGCATCCAAAACAGATGAGAGACAAGGCAAGCACGGAGCCAGGAAATTCATCGTCCCCCAAGTTGTCTCCCACGCAGGGGAGAAGCTGTCACAGCTGTCAGGCTTGGAGTAGTATCGTGACATCCACAGCCATAGGTATAAAAGACATTTTCCCCTTGTCCCTAGAAATTCCCTTAAGTACAGGTTCAGTATTAAAACACATGGCCTTTTCGTGTTGTAAAAATCACATTTCATGGTTTTTGCATTATAATGTATTCACCTCCCTGTTGTTGAATATCTGAAAAACTTTGTCAGGTGTACAGGGAGTTTTTCCAGTCTCGCACCCTCAGCTGTGAGCAGGAGTTTGGGCTCTGGTCTGATTCCTAACAACATCCTCACTCTAGAAAAGCAAAAGTAAATCTTTTTCTTTTCCTTCCCATGGTGGCTGAGTTCTGTCATGTGAGGTGTATTTTGTGCTTTGAGGAAATGGAACGACAGCTTTTCAACCTCAGCTTTTTTGCTTTTGCAGATTTGTCAGGTCTTTATCATTATTTGGACACTTTATTTTTCTTGTGGTTCCATGTATCTCTGTATCAGCTGGGCTGTGATAACAAGCTTTAAACTTTGTTACTGTACTCAGACATGCTAAAACCCCACAACTAATATGGCTAAGCTGACTTTTGTGTGAACAGGAAGAATGTATGAATGTTAGAAATAACAGTCTGTTGTTGCGAGGAAGGGCTTGGGATCCTTCAAGCGTTGTATCAACTGTGAATATCCATCTTTGCTTGGCAGTAAATCCCCAGGTAAAGCAGAGCCATTCTGCTTTTGTCTGGCCTGTTAGGGGAGCACTGCTAACATGTGCTGTGGGTATGAACAAGCAGCTCTTTAAACATGGATCTGTCATACCAGGTCTGTGGGATGGGATCCACCACCCATTGTAGGTGTTAGGTCCAAGGGCCAAAAGGGTTTGTCTTCAGAATATTCATGTTTCACACCAAGAGCTGTAAAAGAATTTAGGATGTAAATTCCTAAATCCTGAGGATTTAGGGCAGCTCCAGGTCGCAGATTTTCTCTAGCCACGAAGAGCTGCTTCCTTGGCACCCTGTTCCTTGTCTGCAGAGTGGAAGTTGTCACAGTGCCTTGTCTGTCAAGGTGGCTCTGGGAGCAGCTCGTGTTCCCGTTTGTCTTCTCACCAAGTCCTCATATGGAGAGGTGTGTGCATACAGCTGACTGGAGAAATGTTGCATTTTCCTTGGTGCTCTTGGCCCATCTTCCAGAAGCCAACATGTGGGGTCACCAAACCCCAGCAGATCAGTAGGTGCTGCTGCTCTTCCCGAGAGTCGGGCAGTGCTCGGTAAGCAGAGAAGTTGGGCTCAGGGAGCAGGGCTGGAGCTGGTCAGGCCTGGGAGTCCAAGGCTCTGGTCCAAGTATGGGGAATGGTCATCCAGTCCCAGCCACACTTTGTGTTTGGTGCAGGTCCCCCTTGAGCTGTGAAACTAAAGCTGTTGCTGCTGCACAAGGTGGGAACCCACAGCATAGCCACAGCCTGAATAGCCAACAAGCTGGGGTTGAAAAAGCCATCTGCACTGCTTATCAGGGTCCTTTTCACGGATGGGGGTGGAAGGCTCTTAAATGCCCCTTCAAATACCTCTCTGAGCAGGCGGCTGCTATCTGGTGTTCAAGTGCCAGCCTCTGCAGCCCTGCCCCCGGCAGAGCTCCTGCTGGCTGCAGGGAAGGTCGGGCTCTGGCAGTCCTGTAGCAACGGGAGCCCCTTGTTCATGGCCTTTCCACATCCTGGGCTCCTTTCAATAGAAAAATAACTTTCTTGAGTGTGCCAGCAGACCATAAACTGAAAGGTTGGGAAATGATGGGAAACGTCTGGCATTTGCCACAAAAGAAGATTTGTCGGAGAGCACATTTCAAAATCCTGCTGCCAAGGTCCTGCTGCTCTGGCATACTCAAAAGCTGCTAAATCCATTGTCCCTCCCTGTACCTCCCCTGCTCTCTCTTCCTTCCCCCCTTTTTTCTCCTGCACTTTTAACCCTGCTCATTTCTTTTCCCCTCCACTGCCCCACTGCTTGCTCCTCACACCTGTTTCTCGTGGTACCTCCAAGGGCAGAGCAGTCTCCACGGAAGCCTGAGGTTGCCATGCTCTGCCCTTCCATTTATTTTACAACAAACCCAAAGCCTACAGAACAGGCACCTGTTGCTGAAGCAGCCCATCTGCAGTGGGATGGTCCATGTTGCTGGTTCTCATCTGTGAGTGTAAGGAATGGGAGCACCTTGGAGACCTTGGTGATGTTTGCCTGAGTCTGGTCACATCAGAAAGTCACTTTAGGACCAGGCTGGGATGTGAGCAGCAGGATGTTCTTGTACGATTTGGTGCAAAGGAATTTGGTGGTCATTCTAAAGAAATAGGGATATTACTGACATCAGCTGAATAATCTGACCCTCTGAAACCCTTGACTGTCAAGCTTTCAAGTATCTGCTCTAATTGTGTGCTGTTTCAGAGTATTTATTTTGCTAGCTCTAAATATCTCGAAGAGAATGAAGTGACAAATCCTAATGGAAATGTTTCGAAGCATCTTCACGATGTAGGGTAATAGTGCATCATCCTTTCGCTGTGCAGCTTCACATTTCGCTATATCTCATATGTAATTCTCAAATTTGCTGATATTTAGGTGTCCATGAGATAACTTTCAAGTTAATTTTGAGAGGCTGGTTGACATTTTCTAAAGGCAAGGCCACTCTAAATTCTACCTGTGCTATGCTTAAAATTCATTTCAAGAATTAACTGAACATCAGATAATGACATTCAGGAGTGATTTATTCCAATGATCCTGTAGCAATACTAGAGAAAGTATTTGTGTGAGATCAAGAGGCTCCAAGAATAGAGGAAAGTGGCTATACAAAGCACTTTCCCTAGTGATAAATTTGGACCTTATAACGTGTTATCAACACAATTCAGCAGAGGCAGACACACCTGCCCTTGCTTTAGTCAGTTAAGAGTTGTCTGAAGTCCTGTCCTCATCGAGTTGTTAATATTTACAAAGAATTTGTGGGCTGATAAGCTTCTATGCCGTAGTCCAATATACTGCTTTTGCTGCTGGGTGTGTCACTTGCTCTTCATGTTTTGTTAATCTCATTAACCACATCTTACTCCATCTAAGCTTTTACCTGTGTTAGCAATGGGCATAAGCTGGTTTTTGACAGTGGGTGCAGGGAAATGCCAGGGCACACATTGACAAATGGTCCTAATTAGCACAGTTCTGTAAATCTTTGCCTGGCAGGGAGTGTTGTATCATTCCATTAGAAGCTGTCAAGATATACTTTCTTGGGGCATAAATATGTAACTCTTCTTTAATTTTCAGTAATGTGCTCTAGGCAGAGCATGCCACGATAGTCTGGCTTGGTTCCTTCATGGATTTCTGGTGGGGATTTTAGCAAGATGCCTAAAATTTCACTGTAACATCAGCAGGCTGTAGGAAGCTCATGAGATTGGTGCTGTTTTGCTGCTGGAGATAGTTTCAAATGGGAAGTCATACTGATAGTATGGTATATGATTAAATATTGTTATTGGTTATTTTAGAGTGAAGCTGCCTTCCCTCTCTGTAGAGCTGGCACTGACGAGCAGGGCGTGCTGGGGACAACATCTTGCCCAATGTTTGATCATGTTGGGACAGAGAATTAATTATGGGCAGTTCCAGGAGTGCAAGTTGAGGTTCGGCGTGAGTAGGCTCTGATGCAGATTTTCATTATTTCCATTTGCATTGCCCAAATTGATTCAAGTTCTGCTTTGTATCTGCCAGAGAGAAAACTCCTGTTTAGAGGGTGGAATAGGAAGGAAAGGGTCTGTCTGCTGCTTTTGTTTAATTCTTCTCCATAGTGGAAAAATACTTGAGAGTTTCCTATATTCTCCTCCTGGCGAATAAACAAACATTTTGCCAAAAAATGTTCAGCCCCATTGACTCTGGGCGGTTTATGTATTGAAATTGTGCCAAAACCCACCAGTCCAGAAACCCCCTCCATAGCAGAAGTCAGATTAAATGTAAGTTGGGCCTCCCCATCCCGACAGCCGCATCCTCCTCCTGGTGGGAACCCACCATGGACGTGCCAGATACAGCACTGGGTGTTTGGCTGGCAGATAGTGGGGATGGTGGGACGTATGGAGCCGGGGCTGTCTGCCCTGGGATTGCTGTATCGTCTCGTCGTCGTTGTGAAACCAAACAGGAACAGGTCATAATTCAAACCACCGCTCCTGCTATCTGGAGTTGTCACCTCTGGGAACGGCTGGCTCTCAGAGGGCTTGGGAAAGTGATCCTGAAGGTCAAGGGGAGACTTGCTTGGTGCAGATGAAGTGATAATGGACTCTGTGGAAGGAGGGGGAGGACCATTTGAGGCTTTTATTATCCCTGAAGCCATGAATCATCCCAAATGCTAATCCTGGGGCGTGCAGTCAGCAGATCCAGGCTGCTGCGTGCCAGCCTGCACTGTCTGAAGGCATCCAGTGCGCAAGGAGCTGTGCCCTGTTTCTCCCAGGTCTCTTACATTTTTCTAGGATTGTTTCATGCTTGATCTTACAATTATGCAGGGGGAAAAAAATCCTCATGTTGTTTCTCAGAGAGTTTCAGGCCTTTTAAGTCCATTTTGATAGACTTCTCCCAGTGCATTGGATGGGATGGTGTGTCTGAACCTCCTCAGGGTGTGAGGTTGGGTCCCTCCAGGAAGACAAGTCCCAGGGGCCAATTTTACCTCATAAAATCAGTGTATTCTCTGCTATTGCAAGAAATTGGATGGGTTTGTAGGTTGGCAGAAGAAGAGAGAGGCCCAGCTCTGCTGTAAGCTGTCACAGCTCCATGGCCTCTGCCTGCTGACAGTCTGCAGTAGGGCTGTGGTTCTGGGTCAGTGCTGCAGGGACGTGGCCCCTGTCATGGCACAGACGTGGTGACAGCCCTTTGATCACTGTGTGTCCCAGCTCCCAGCCCACAGGCCCTGCTCGGAGGCAGGTTTGCTGGCTGGCCCTCAAAATTTAAATTCAGTGGTAGACATTTTCATATTGATGAGCTGCTACTCATCACTCAAGCTTAACTAGCACCCTTGTTTTGGCATTGATGAGGATAAAGTTGCTGCTCAGCCAGATCTAGAGAGGCGAGGGGCCCAAAAACCAAACAGGAAGGCGAGTAGTGCTGTTGGAGGCCACAAGTGTTGCAAGAGGTGGCATTCCAGAGCATGGGAGATGCAGATGCCACGATTTGTGGCATTTCTGCAGACTCTCCATGATGGGGAGGCTCCTGGCCCTGCAATGGTTGGTGAAGGAGAGTTTGGGACCTCTCCACCCATGTGTAGTGGTGACAGCTGGGGTGTCAGCTGTCCCCCGTGCCCAGCTGCCTCTGCCAGAGCTCAGGCCTGGCCTCCTTATTGTCTCAGCCCTTACAACCAGGTTTCTAAATAGGAGTTTAATGACCACCCATTAAACCTCTGATTATGAATACTGCAGGGCTGAGAATCTACAGTTACAGAAACAGCCCTTTTGTTTGTTAAAAATGAGCTATTTTGTCATTACTTCCTTCCAAAACCTCTCCTACTTCACTGTATTTCCCTGCCAACTCTGCCTGCTAGAGCAGCCATTGCAGTGATGGGTCAGGTTTAAAAATAGGAAAAGTGTGTTTTAATAATCAGTTATCCTGTGAGTCTGTGATTGAAGCTGGACAGGACCTTAGGAAGTCATCTGGCCAAACCTCCAGCTCCAAGAGGGAGCTCAGGCCAGGTTGCTCAGGGCTTGTTTTTTTTTGGTTTTGGGGTGGTTTTTTTTATTCTTTGCTCTGGTTTCTGAGGCCTCGGGAGAGTGTGCTTTGTCTGCATTTCCATGTGACCCTACAAACCCCTGGTAATCTACCATCTCTCTGCAAGCCGAGATGTCCTGCAGCCTTTTGATCTCATCAAAATGGGCTTGTAAAGGAGTGAATAAAACTCAGCTTTTGTGAGCGTTGGCTGTATTTGAGCACTGGAAGGAGAGATCCTGATTTGCTACCCAGCTGTCCCTGTTTGTGGCACTTGGGTGCTGGCCAGCTTGCAAAGAAAAATGGATATTCCTGGCAGAAGAGTGCAGCAACCAGCGCTCCTCGGCGCTAATTGACCCCTTCTTGGCAGCTTCATCAAAGACGTTGAAGAATAAATAGGCTGTTGATTGAACTGTTTCCTCGTCCCCAGAGGTGGTCCCCCTCGCTAAGGGCTGAGGCTCATTGTCAGGGCTGGGGAAGAGCCTTGCAGAGCGATTAGCCCGTGCTCCCGAGGAACAAAAAACCCTTTCATCTCCTGTGCTTTCCGTGTGGCATCTGGGAGGTGGGATGGTGGGAGGAGGGGTTGCTGTGTCCTCGAGTGCAGAGCTCCATCCACAGTGCCCATGGATCCACTCTAGGGATGCACAGGGTGTGGGATTTGATGGAAGAAGAGCTGGGGAGGGCATAGCCCTGATGAAAACTAGTTCAATCTGATGAAAACAGAGGTTGGGAGCAGAAAAATACCTTTAAGGAAAGCCTGGACAAGGTTGAGGCAGATGCTGATGGACGTGACTGATGCATTCTTTGCATAGAGAAGTCGTGTTGGTGCTTGCTGGCGCTGCTGCAAAGGCACGCAGAAATCCTGCCGAAATGGGGCGTGCAGGTTTCAGCTGATTAATTAATGGACCGTGTGAGGAGAAAATACGAACCATTTTACTGATGCCTGTAAATAGGTTTTGAAATATTCTGCTGGGTTTTTGTCGTGACAAATTGCATTCACATACTTCAACCCCCCTGTGTTTCATTCCAAGTTGGGCCTAGAGTGCAGAATATTTGAACTTTCTATACAATGGGCAGTCCAGGAGAACTATTTTCACTGAAAATATTTTAAAGCATATGAACTGAAACCCTTTGTTTTGAATCAGATCACTGTTAAACTCCGAGATTTAACAAATACCACACTGCTTCATGAAATGTATTGTCTAGAGGAAGGGCTTTAGGTAAAGACAGAGCAAAACTTAGCACTTCAAGCCTTGCTTTTGGGCAGAGGCTTTCCTTCTGCAGCTGTTTCAGGGCTCATTCTGCACTCAGCAAATAGAGTGAGGGTGTGCAAAATAAATATTGATACGGTGGTGGCCTGAGCATCACGTGTGTGCATAATGAGCCTGCATGACACCGTATCTATCACTGTCATGTGAGAGGGCCTCTAGAGTTACGTTGCTATGACAGCCTGACATGGGGCAACACGCCACGTTCTTGGGGAGCAAATACAGCCCTTCCTTCTGCCCAAACTGATGAGTCCATCTCTGATTCACTAGCACTGACTCTGAGCCATTTTTGGTTTTTCAGTGATGAGAACACTAGAAAAGACTTGAAGACGCTGCCTGTCTTTCCTACCAAGACGCTGCAGGAGCATCCGTCACTTGCTTACTGGTGAGCTGTTAAATTTAAAATGTAAATCATTGCTATGAATGATAACAACAAGATCACTTTTAAGCAGTTTGCAAACTCTTCTGAAAGTTTTCAGCCCAGGACATGGAGTTAATTGCTTGTGTTCAGGCATTTCCAGTTTTTAGAAGGCTATAAATTATGCAAGATCTGATGCAAATTCCTCCTTGAAAGTTTCCTCAAATTAAATTGCTATGTCAGAAACTTCTGGATCAGAATATGTGGGGACCCTGTAACAGAAGAAGCTGAAATCTGAACTGCAGCCAAGCCTGGGTTTGCAGAGAGCACCTCGGTCTTCATCTGTCACACAGTGGAGCCTTTGTGGTGGGGTGACCTTTGCTGGCTGCCAGCTGCCCACCCCACTCCTCTCGACAGGACAGGGGAAGAAAATAATCTAGAAAGGCTGGAAAGAGAAAGGCAGTTCCAATTCTGGGGCTTGAATTTGCTGTAAAGGAACACAGCATTTAGGATGAATCAGTGATATTGTTTCCTTGGAATTGATGCCCTTTGTGCAAATTCAACTCCCTCATTTGTTTTGTTTTTTCAGGCTTGATGTGTACGTGATGGATTTTCAAGTATATCATGCTTGCTTATTATTTGTTTGCCTCAGAATCAATTCTGCTGGGTTTTTCTTTGCTTTCAAGTGTCTGACATATAGATGCATATTTTATTTCACATTCCTCCAAAACAAAATGTTGAAATATGTAACAGGAAAAATGCAAAAAGGTCATTGCTGACAAATGTGTATTTTTTTCACCTATGAAATGTCAGTGGAAAAAAAATCCACTGGAATGAAAACAGCTCTGGTTAAACTTCTTCTGTCTTAGATATGGAGCATTAACCAGCCTTTGAAGTTTGGGTCCTTTAGAAGATTAAGATGAATTTATACAATTAGCACCATTATTCTGCAGCAGCATCTGCAGCAGAACAGGCTGATCCAAAATGATTGGTTAATTAGTCTGGAAGGCAGGATGTGATGGTGGGGACCAGCCAGGCTGCTCCACGCTGCTTAATGAAGGGTGGGAAAGAAATCAGCAAGAACCAGAATGTAAACTAGAGCAAGAAACATGCAGAGGGACCCTGCTCTGCATGCTGAGCAGGTGGCTGAGCTTCGACAGATGCCATCACACATGAACAAAGTCACTGAGCCTCTAAATTGGGTTTTGTGCTTGGTTTGCAGTGAGGACAGAGTAATTGAGCATTATACACAAATTAAAGGTCTGACCAGAGGACAAGCCATTGTTCAGTGAGTATGACACTTGTTAATTTGTGAAGATGATATTTTTACTTTTCTCCTGTTCTTTTTTTTGTTGAGAAGTGGCAAGGCAGGCTGTTTGGGTCATTATTGCCTGCAAACGATGTCATTTGTATCTGTCAGATTCTCTTTTTATTGAGTTACATTGCAAAGTGGAATTATTTGATGTTTCACATTTCACGGGCTTACAGTTCAGCACTTGTGTAGTCATTTGGGTACCTGAAATACAAAAGAAATTGTTTGCATCTTACTTTATTGGAAGACTCTTCTCCACACCTTGCTTGCCATCAATTAATTTTCACTCCAAACTCTTAAGGGTGAGTATTACCCTAAGTCCTGTAAGAAATTCTGAAATGTTCAGAATTTGGCTTTCAAAACATCAACGTCTTCCAAGTTGCACACTGAGCCCGTGGAATTGTATTTTTCTTTTACCATTAATATTTACTGTTCTTCCTACAAGCAAAGGCAGTAGGATGTGTTATGAGATGTTTGAGATGATGGCCACGGTGCAGGCTCCTTGCAGTTTTTCCTCACGTACCTCGATGCCTGCAAATCTGTCTCAATAATCCGTGGTCTTTTTTCAGTAGGAACAAGGGAAAAATGGTCTGTTCAGTGGTTTTCTGAATTGCCTCATGAAACAGTTGTACAACGGCATAAACACATTCATTTGGAACCTATCCTTTGTAACCAGAGCTCCATAATGGAATAATTATAGGCAGCTCTTTACTGCCAGCATTTCCCAAAAGGCTCACATGTTCAGTTCAGAATTTTTGCTTTCAGTTCTATGATCTTCTGATAAGAGATTGAATGTTCTGTTGTATGAAAGATTTTCCTTTTGCTTTAGCTGGGCCAAAATATCCCATCTTTCCCCAAGCCAAGATGCTAAGTTTTTTCTGAAAACATGGGCCTTCAATTATTAAGGCCTTCAAAATATGCAAATGATAAATGACGTGTCCTGGATGTATGTGTGAAAAAAATATGTTAATAGATATTATTCCCTCCAGAGAAAATCATCTGATATACTATAAATCTGTCTGCAGGTACATGAAAGTGGTAGAAGCTTTGCCAACATATGGAGTTCATTACTATGGAGTAAAGGTCAGTAACTGCCTATAGATAATGTGATTGCTGAGCTTATTATGTGGGATTGCATTCCTAAAGGAGCAGTTGGATGATTCAGTGCCCTTCTATCAGTATGAAACCCCACATTTTTCAACCTCTGTAATTTTTCCCCATTCAATATACTTTAAAAATTGTTTCCAGAGAGCAGAAAGGAATCTGTGTGAAACCTTATGTAATCCTATCAGGAGCTAAATTCCTATCACCTTAATTAAACTGGATATCACTTCTAGACCCAAAGCAGTTAATAGCTTCCCCAGAGACATTAATCAAGATTAGAAAAATAAAATGTGGAAAAAACTTCTCCTAAGTGGCAGGTGATAAGTGGTGTGTGCTTGGAGTGGGGAAATGCTGAGAAATACTTTTGGAGAGTGATGGAAATACACCATTTATTCCCATTTATAGAGCAGAGCTGGGGCCAAAGTGTTTTGTGCTGAAGAGCTCAGCAGAGATGATGTCTCCTTACTTTTGAGTCATGGCCATGACTGTGGTACCTGAGAAGCTGATGTTTTGTGCTGGTCTCTCCTCCTGTGGCTGTCCATGCCTGAATTTAGTGGATGCAGTCACTGGCCACAGTTTTTTTCTGTCCCCTGTCCTTCTCCTTCACAGCCACTCCTCCAGCCAGTGACACCCCGTTGTTTCAGCAGCACTGTCGCTTTTCTGTCCACGTTGCACGGCCACCACCTGGTTTTGTGTCCCTGCCTCAGAAGGCAGAGAAAATTTCCACGTTCACTCCAGCAATCCACTTCACCTCAATATGTTTGCCGGAAAATTTTTGTTCTGTACCTACTTGTACTTGTCACAGAGCGAAAAGGGCTGTAACCTTGGAATTGCCTAATTCTTAAGTAGCTCTTGGTTGATGTAGACATCCATTTTTCAGGATAAACAAGGAATCCCATGGTGGCTTGGAATAAGTTACAAAGGAATCGGCCAGTACGACTTACAAGACAAAGTTAAGCCCAGAAAAGTAAGTTTTTTTGCATCTGATTTTTTTTTGTGGAGGGAGCATGATATGATGTCACATGTCAGAATATACTCTTTTAAGCTGTTGCTTATTAGACTGGCAGGCAGAAGACCAAAGGCTGGAGGCAGAAGGAGATCTCTGTTGGCACTGAGGCAGTAAATCTCTCCCTCTCCTAGATAGTGGAAACTCCCTTTGGGAGCTTTGGCTCACATGTCTTGAGTTTGGTGGTCTCAGGAGGGGAATTTTGGCAGCCCCCAGGGATAACTACAGAAATACAAAGCAGTTGTGTTTCTGCAAGGCCTTGTACTTGGGCAGTGTTTTCACTTCACTTCTGTAGGTGGTTTTTTCTGTGTGAAGTGTAAAAGGCTCCACTGATACAGGCAGAATACGAGGGGAACTGCGTGAAATTGCAGACAACTGTGTGTTTCCATAAATTCTGAGGGGGAATTGAGAATAAATGCCAAGTACTGGAGATTGTTCTTCTCCTTCTCCAACCCACTGCTTCCCAGTGTGTCTGCTGCCCACACCCTTTTGTGCTGTTTGAGCAGGGCAGAGGGTCCTGCCTTGCTCAACTGGCTCCCTCAGAGTCCCTGGCAGTGAGCCCAGACAGCAGCCTTGGAAACCCACCACGTACCCAACACATGGGGTGGTGGGAGCTCCCCCCATCCTGTAGCCACGTGTTTGTCCTTGTGACAGGACTGAGCCCCAGAAGTCTCTTTGAAGGGTTATTTAACCCCCATGGCTGGTGGGAGAGCCGGGTCTGTTCGTGCTGGAGCCGTGCTCCTGGGCTGGGGCTGTCATTGTTTCTGGTCATGTCTTCATTGAAACATCTAAGCCATGAGGGGATGGAGACCTGGGAGTTTGCTGTTCTTCTTTCCCCAGGAACGATCTGGGCAGGAGTTCACATGAAGTTGTGCTCCCCGCCAGGGAATTTTTGCATTTGCAAAATGATATTGTTTAGCGTATTGGTGCCAAAAAGCACAGCTTAACAAAACTTCCTTGTTAAAGAGTAATCCCCCTTCAAGCTTCCAACTTGATCTTCTCTTTTTCCAGAGCGGGCTATGACTTGGTTTCTTTTGGTGTATTTATATACCTGTGTGTCCAAGGGTGAGCTCTCGTGTCCTTCCTTCGCTTGGTTTAGTAAAACACAGGGTTTCATCCCAGGTGTCTCTTCCCATGCCTGCACTAAAAGACAGCAACACAAGAGGAACTCTTTGGAAATCAAGTCAGCTTGATGAAGCCATTGAATGTCAAAGGAGAGCATCAAGGACATCCTCTTGCCCTTGAGCACTTCCCTGATTTTAGGCAACATCTATAAGATTTTCCAGCCAGGAGAGGATCATTCTGCAGCCAAGATGTCCAGCTGTGACCAGCAACGCTCTCCAAGAAAATGGAGCCTGCCTGGCTGGAAGCATTGCTTCGCTGAGCATTTTTTATGCTTGTGGGATTTCAGTTTACAACATCAACCGGGCAGATTAAGGCAATTCTTTAAGGTCAGCAGGGCCCAGATACCAAGTCACACCCTGCTACAGTTAGTTATGAGGCGTTGGCTTTGAATGCAGCAGGAGTTGTGATTAAGAAAAATAAAATAAAAACCAGAGATCATCTCTGCAGCGGAAGTGTTACAATGGAAATGAGAATAGTTGTTGGCTTTACTGAAATTATAATTATACAACAGAGGATCGAGATTAAAAGGGAAGGTGAGGGAGAGGAGCCTAAATGCAGGTGGACGGTGTAATTCCAATAAGCTCATGGAAACTGTGGGGACGGATATGGATGTAGTATCCTTAAGGATTTGTCTGGTGTCAGTGCAAAGGGACAAAAATGTTCTAAGCCACACCTTGTCCTGAGCCATGACTGCCTTTAACATGTGGCTAAGTATGCAGACAGTTTCTTTATATGAAAAATGTTTCAGGATTTGAAATACAAGGTGCATTTTGGATAAGTGATTGCAATCACATCACTTTTGGGAAGAAAAGCAGACTTCAGCTCTAGAGGGGCACCGACATCCAGACTTCGGTTTGGAGTTAAAATGCTGAGATACTGCTGCTTATTTCAGTGTACCTACAGCCCTGCTGCCTGTGATGCAGCAGGCAGAAGTTCCTTTTAATCAATATTTTTGTTTGTTTATATTTATGAATGTATCAGAATTTATTTCAGAGAGAGAAGAGTATGTACAGCTTGCCTGAATCTCCCAGGAGTCTCTCTGGAGCAGCAGGCAGGAGGGGAATAGGCATGTAAACTATTCCTGTCTTTTGGAGCAAAGGTGCTAGTTTTGCTGGATTTAGCAGAATTTTCTTGCTTTGGTTTTTGGGAATGGAGCCAAACTCACAACTGCCATGTGCTGGTATTATCCAGCTGTTTATGCTGTGGATCAAAACTGCTGTTGTGTTTATCCTTAGCCATCTGGGAAAGAGCATCCTCATTATGCTCCACTTCTCCAGTTGGTGATGTTTAAATATACATGCAGCTGATTAATAAATAGAGAATAATAGAAGGGAAAGGCTGAGTTCAAGTCTAATGAAAACCGAGTTGGCCTTCCCGAATTTTAAAGCTAGGAGTGATCTCTGGGTGTGCAAACGTCTCTGATACTGGTTGTGGTGGGAAAGCTGCAGCATTTTGGATGGGAGGCTTTTAACAGGAATTGGTGCCTGTGCCCCAGTGAATTCACAGCAGGGGGATGTATTCTGCTGCCCATTTCTTTTCTGCAGTGCTGATGGCTGCTGCCAGATATGTTTGCTTCACCATAGAATCATAGGCATCTGGCAAGAGCTAAGTCCATATTTAAAATAAAATTTTACTATTAATAATAGAAAAAGAATACGTATTAGCTGCACCCATTAATGGAGGGTCTGTTAAATCCAAAGAAATATAACCACTCTCCTCAAAAAGTGAAATCTTTTGGCTTTATCCAAGTCTTCAGGCAAAGACACCTAAATACAAGCCTTGGAGCGCAGTGGTTATCCCAAGATTTTGTTATTGGATCAACACTGTTGCATGAAGTCCAAGGCTGAGAGCTCCTCACAGGAAGCAACTTGCAGGAGAGTCCTGGATGAAGCAATCTCCAGATCCCTATCACCCAGCCCTGCCATCGTCACCATCGGTGAGGGGAGCGTGCGGTGTCGGAGAGGCCTCTGTGTGACTCGGGGCTGGACCTGGAGAACTTGCCCTGGCTGTCTGTCTGTGTAGAGCTGGCTGGGGAGGTTTGGCTCCAGCTATTAATATTCTGCTGGTTGACCTGAGATGGTTTGGACAAGGGAGTTTTGTTGCTCCAAGTCACTCCTGGGAGCTTGTATTGCTTTGGGAGCAGTTTCTAGCAAAGCCCAAGTGTTACACCTCACCCAGGACTGCGAGCGGAGGCACTGAGGGAAGCACTGTGCCCCAGCTTCCTAACAGACTGAAAAGGGAGAATTATTTGGTATGTCATTTATGAAAATTGTCTTTTTAGATAAAAGCAGTGGCTCCACACTGGCTGGAGGTTACACTGACCTCACTTGATTATCATCCTCAAGTCTCACAGGGCATTAAAACAGACTGGGTTTGGCAGCCCTTGCTCAGATTCGAGCTCAGACCTGGGATTAGCTCTGCAGTCCTGCTGCTTTGCAAACATATTCTCTTTCAGCTGCAATCAATATTGAGAGACACCTCCTGCTTGGAGAAGTGCCTCCTGCTTGCTGTGGGGTGGCATGCCAAAATCCTGTCCCTGGTATCCTCTGAATCAATTAGGAAAAATATAAAACACATCCCGGGACTTTGTTTGTCATTTCAAGCCAGAATAGATCTCCCTTTATCTCTACCCCTTTCTTCTCACTGGCGAGATAAACAATGTGTGTCTTGTTAATGGAGGATGTATTAGGGCATGAGTTGAGTTTATTCTGTGTTCAGCCAATATGTGAGGATCCTCTGAGGGCTGGAGAAGGCAGCTTGCTGGCTCTTTGACTTGTTCTCCCACTTCATTGTGTTTCTGTGGGCGACTCCCTGGTGATAAATTAACTACGTTATCTGAAGAGAGGAACTAATCTTGCTATGGTATTGTTTCAAATGTCCAAGAATATCGGTTCCACTGCTTGATGTCCTGACTGCGTTGTGTTCTCAGAAGTGTTTTTGTTAGCATACACTCATTTTGAAATGGGTCATGTTTATCATAGGATGGTGTGGGCTGGAAGGAACCTGAAAGATCATCTTGCTTCAACCCCCCTGCCATGGGCAGGGACACCTTCCACTACCCCAGGTTTCTCCAAGCCCCATCCAACCTGGCCTTGGACACTTCCAGGGATGGGACAGCCACAGCTTCTCTGGGCAACCCATACCAGTTCCCCGTCACCCTCACAATATCAGTGGCTGGATTTAGTTCTCTCAGGGCTTTAGCTTTCCAAACCAGACCCCTGGCTGCTCAGACAATTTCTCTGTATTTCTCCCACCCTCTATAGGGTTTTTTTTGTGTTTGAGTTTGCCCAGGAGCTCTTTGTTCATCCTTGCAAGCCTCCTGATGCTTTTGCCTGACTTTCTCTTTGTTGGGATGCATTGCTCCTGAGCTGTGAGGAGGAGGTATTATGATATTTCTTTCTTAATTCAACGTATCCTAAGAGTTGGTGCTGAAAGTTTTCTCTTGCAGAACATTTACTTCATGTTAATGTGCTGTCCTGCTTTGCTGAGTAGTTCAGAACACAGCAGCATTGGAACAGCCTTCTCAGCAGGCAGCTCTAATTAGGCAGAGATTTCTTTTATGGTGTTTATTTCTCACCAAGCCATTGATTTAGATAGAAGATACTAAGCTCACATAATTACTTAAAATAAACACAGAGCTTTTACAAGACTGCTCTGAAATTCAGTTCTTTCCAGATGTGCAGAAAGTTGCTTGAACATCACCTGCTGCAAAACACAAGCGTTTTGGGGCAGTTTGATGATGACACATCCCTCAGTCTTACGATGCCAGTGCTAGTGAGAACCAGGCAAAAAAAGGATCATAAAGTGTTAGAAAAAAATATGATTGAAGAGGGTTTTAGAGGACTGGCTTAATATTTAAGGGATGAAGGATGCCTGCAGGTGAGCTCTGCCAAATTATGCTGGCACAGGTGGGAGCTGTCTGCCTCCTTCCCTTAGAAGTTGCTGCAGGTGGGGCAGTTTGGCTCCCCTGCCATCTCCTCAAACGCCTCCCTCCACGGGCAGGCACAGCAGTGTAACACGGAAGGATTCCAGCTGAAGGCAGGATGCCAGACAGCCGAGTGCAGTGGAGGGGCTGAAACACAGCCCTGCTCCCAGCACTGCTGCCAGGGTGGTAATTTCCCTCTTCGGGTGGAGTGCATTCCTGTGGGTAGAAATCTTTTATGTTTCCTTGCTCTGAATTGCCAGATTTGTCTGCAGATTGCTGTTCCCAGCCAGCTCCCGAGGTGCTGGTTGCTGAGCCTCCTTGCAGGCACTGCACGTACCACGAGGTGCTTTGGAAGTGCTTCCCGAGGGAAAGGCTGCTGCAAGCACTGTGGCATGGCTTGCACTTCCATGCTGACCTTACCCAAAGACCCCTTGGGTGGAAAGTCAGAGATTTCAGTAGTTCAGCTCTTGGTCAGAATTTGTCACTAACCTTGGAAACATCCCAGGTGCAATTATGGCACGTGCTGTGCCTGGGGCTGGTGCAGCAGTGTGTGGCCACACAGCCCCTGCACTCAGCTGCTCTCCATATTTTCACCTCCTTGCAAAAAAAAACTTTGAAAAAAAAATCCTAAAATATTATTTTAAACAAAATCCATCAGGCTCACAGGAATATTGAGCCAGGAGCTCCTGAGCATCTCTCTTCCACATCTCTCAGGGCAGGGACTCTGCCAGCTCCTGCCTTCCATCCTGACGGGGCCGTTTTTCTGAGCCAGTTTGCTCCTGCTGTCAGGCCTGGACAAACTTGCATTTTATTCAAAACTGGATGCAAGATCAGCCAGGTAAAAAAACAGCTGCTTCTTTTAAGGTGTTTCAACATTTAGGCATCCCATGTCTTTTGGGTCACCTTACACTATTACAGCTCTTTTTGTGTGGGAAGGAGGGCGATTCCTTTTCGTTCAGTGTTCCCTGGTATCTGGAATTGAATCACAGCAGAAATGCAGGAACCTAAACTTGTGGGCTGGAAAAGCAGCAGCTGGGTGGTAGGAGTCTGGCTGGTGCACAGAGGTGCCTGGGTAACGAGATGTGATCAGAGCTGCACCTCTGCCTTCTCTAAAAAAAACCCAGAAAAGAAACCTTTACCAGGCCAAATTCTTCCCTGAGAGTCAGACAGGCAGCCCCTGGGATGCTCAGTAGGAGTTTTCAGAAGCATTTAAGGATCTGACAACCTACATGGATGGGAAGGCTATTAAGAAAACATTAATTAGCTCAGGTGGACTTAATCATCTGGTTAAAGGGAACATACATTGCAAAACTTCCACAAAAACATTTTAATTATTCCTAATTGTTCTTCCAGCCCTCAAAAACCAGTTCCAGATTTCCAGATTTTTTTTGCCACTCTTTTGTCTTTAAATATACATGTAGTTTAGGTAAGATTGAAATTAGGAATTATTTAGGAACATGTCTGTACAGGGTAGGGAGTATTTGAAGAGAGCAGGAGGATATCTCTAGTGCAGTGGCAGTTTCCTGAGTGCTGCCTTTTGACCACGAGTTTAAAAAATTTCGGTTAAAGAAAGTTATCACTTTATTGCTTTTTTTTGTCCCTGTTTGTATTGAGTCCATTTTTTCCCTCTTGTCTTTATGAATCCAAGCATTTTAGGCAGAAACTTGTAATACTTTAATTCAGGATTATTTTCATGTGCATCTGTATAAATATTATTACCTCTCATCTTATTCTGAAGCTGTTCATTTAATCATCAGCCTTTTTTACAAGGACCTGAATTAGGAGGGTTTGTCAGATGAGGTGGTTGCTAAGGAGCTTATCTTGTTCTTAAGTTGAGATAGTTTGAGGACAGGGCACTTCTCAGTCCACAGGAGCAAAGATGTGTCTTGGGTACAACGCCAATTCCTATCTCTCCTGCTGTGGAGCTGGAGTTATCCCAGACTTTGGGCAAGGAGGCAGAGATGTCTTTGTGCTGAATGTACCCATCTGCGAATGCTTGGGGCGCCTGTCAGCTCCTTTTGGGCTGGAATGGATCTCACAGGGTGGGGAGGAAGTGGGGCAAAGCTCTACCCACATCCTGAGGCAATTCCACGCAGGTTTTCTTAAAAATGCAAAGGCTTTTCTTCCCTTTCTCGGCACTGCAAGGGATCCTGGTGTCGGATTTGCACTGGCTGACGGAAGGGTCCGCCCAGACCCCTGTGTCCCTCTGCCTGGGCAGGAGGCTGCTCCGGGTGCTGGGGCTGCTGCACTTTTCCTCCTGCCAAACGCGACCCTCACCACCTTCGGACAGGTGCCCCCTTCTCCCGCAGCCCTCAGGAATGTCGAGCGCGTCCGGAAGGGAAAAACCCGAAGGAAGTGATAAAGGGGACGGGGAGTCATCACCCGCCGCGATAAGAGGCAGCGAGGCAGTTTTTTTCCAGAGGTCATGTTTTGAAGCCCGCCCATGGTTTTTACGAGCGTGGGAGCGGGCGGCCGGGAACGCCGGGATGATGCTTCTGGTCGAACCTGTTGCCTCTGGGTGTGAGTCAAGGCTGGCGGGGCCGGGACACGGCACCGCGGGGACCCCGAGCAGCCCCCACGCCGCTGCCCCCGCCTTGGCCCCCACGGGCACTCGGGGTGCTCCAAGGAGTGAAGCCCCTCAGCAGAATTCCCCTCGTTCCCCCCGCTGTTGGGTTTTGCCTTTATCTGGGGAAAGAAAGGGGTGTGGGAGGCGTCTCAGCGGAGCTGGTGGGTGGTGATGTCAGGCGTGTGTCAGCAGTGGGAGGCGAAGCTGCCAAAGCAGAGCAGCACGACAGAGGGACGGAGGGACGGCACGGCCGCCTCGGCCCGGCCCTGCCCATGTCACCCCTGACACTGCCCATGTCACCCCTGACACTGCCCGGCGGGGCCGGGGAGCCGCCATCGGGATTGGGGCGAGGTGAGTGCGGGACGCGGGGAGGCAGCCGGGGCTGTGCCGGGATCCCGGCTGGGATCCCTGCTGGAGCACCCACGGGCGCTATTGCTCAATGTCCTGACAGACTGCTTGGGCTGTCTCCTTTTGCAAGTTTTTAAAATGTATTTCTTTTCAAAGTTCAGCGCAGAGTTGTAAAGAGGCGCTTCTGGCAGCAGTGTGACTGGGCAGGAGGGCTGTAAGACAAACATAAACTTATTTCAGCAGCAGGGCGAAACTTCCACAATCGTCTAGAAAATAATTTATTAATTTAAGTAAATTACATTTCCACTTGGCTTCACTTTTTCTACAGTAGGTTCTAATAGTTGAAGTGCTAGAAAGGGGAAAGTTTTAATTAAACAGAGGGAAAGACTGCTTAAAGAGCCACCTTTTCCCTGAAAAACATATGCACTGGATTATGTTTCATTGTGTTATAAATATTTCAGACGCAGCACAGTGTAATACGTCATTTTTTACAAAACTTGAAGTGCTTCTGTAGGGGGAGGGAACACGGCAAGTCAGGTTTTGGCGGAGGCCAGTGGGAATGTTGTGTGTCCTGGGGGTTTCTGGTGTGGTGGCTGCACCCTTGGAGGCTTTGGAAAAACTCCAGTCGGGAAAGGAGGGGGTTGCTGTGATGGTCTGGGTGCCTCAGCTGGATCCCTGGTGTCGGAGGCTGATCTCTCACTGACCCCTGTCCCTGGCTGCCCAGCTGGATGCAGGCACCTCCAGTACCTCCGTGTGGGCTGCAGCTCTGGAAAGCAGCTGATGTAAACTCCAGTGTGCTGCTGCACCTGTGCACCCCATCATGGCCAGGGGACATCCCTGGGGACACCATGTGGGTCCCCACGTGCATCCAGGCACCCTGGCACTGCTGGAGAGGGGGCAGGAGATGGTGCTGCCAAAACCTGTGCTGAGGGGCCGGGGAGCAGCTTGGGCAGGGCTGGGCTGGGAGGATGCAGCCCCCCCATGGCTCATCCCCAGGGGGTGGCTGATGCTGCTGCGAAAGGAGAGCGAATTCGTATGAAATTCTGATCCCACGGGTGCAGCTGCCAAGCCCTGGCTGACTTTGATCTCTTCTCCCAGCTGGCACTTTGCAGGAAATATGTGGGTTTCTAGCAGGAGTATGTGCTGGGGGTGGCTTCCTCCTGTAGCTGCTGTTGTTCTGTACATGCTGTACCCCTGCTCCAAAATGTCACGCTGGATGTCTCACACAGTGTCTTCACAAGAGAAAGGTCTTGGTTTTTCCAAGCTGCTGCCATTCCCTGGGGATGTTCTGACTCAGGGAAGTAGACCATAGTTGTCTATACAATTACTTTGTAAAGAGATTTTTGCGTTTAATCAGAGAGAAAATGACTTTAGCTGCCCTGCCAAGATCTCTGGGAGTTTCTAGCAGTGAAATTAAATGTGCTATTGATGGAAGCACATGTTGTCACTGGCAAAATCCTCAATTTGCAACACATTGTCTGTAAGAGTGTGAAGTTACTGAGGGGGCATCCTATATTCATGTGCTTCTTTTAATTGATGTTATGAATGTAGTTATTGCTCAGTCCATGCCATAGCTGAGGATACACAGGAATTGTAATTTGCTGAAATCATATCACTTTGGGGAGAGAGGACTGGTGATTGTTCAATGACAATGTTCTGCTTCTCTCTCCCAATTCTCCTAGCTATTTCAATGGAAACAGCTGGAAAATCTCTATTTCCGTGAGAAGAAATTTGCTGTGGAAGTACACGATCCCCGCAGGTGAGGCTGGAGGAGGCAGTTCTGTCAGTGGGGTTAATCTTTACCCAGAGTGGGAACTCATCATCACGTGTTGGTGAATGGGGTGGGAGGTGCCTCAGAGCTAACACAGGAGTTTACTCTGGGCTTTGGGACTGATCCTGATCCATTGTTTGGGAGGGCAGACTGGAGCTGTCACAGCTTCCCTGTGTCACAGTGTCACAGATTCCCTGTGTGTCCATTCAGGGAGTTCTTGGAGCAGAGGGAGGACTCTTTGTCATGGCCAGATTTGCAGCAGCACTGGGTGATGGGGAGAAGGAAATCTGAGGTTTTGCATCCCTAAAATTAAGACTGAGCCTCGCCTGGTTAAGAGAGAGGCACTGTGGACTTTAAACCTCCAAGACCTGTCTTGAAATTGCATTTCTTTTCACCTCAGAATTTCAGTATCGAGAAGGACCTTCAGTCAGAGCGGGCTGGTGGTGCAGACCTGGTATGCAAACACTTCCCTGATCAAGTCCATCTGGGTGATGGCAATCAGTCAGCACCAGTTTTACTTGGACAGAAAGCAAAGCAAAGTAAGTTATGAGGCATTTTACTGCGAGCATGGGTTTCAACACCTTTTCTGTATATCCTTCAGCGTGTGTTTTTCCACGGATGAACTACTCTCCAGAGAAAAACTACAAATTGTTTTTGTCAGCTTTTTGAGCAGTCTATTAGTGGCAATATTGTTATTTGATCCATTTTAGCCTGCCTGCACTTAAGGGCTATGGAAGTGTAATCACAGAAGAGGGAATTCCCATGTCTGGATGTCTAATCTGCCTTTTCTTTTGTCTCCTTCCTGTGTTTGTTTTGAAAACTGCAGAGATTTTGAGCTGGGTGATGGTTCAGGTTTTGGGGGAGAGGGAAGGGAATGCCAAACAGCCCTTGCACACCACAAGCACCTGTGTGATGCTGTTACTTTAGCCCTTAATTTTGTGGGAGATGAGGTGTGAAATGTCATCTTCTGTGATGTGTTCTGAAGTTAATTAGAGGTAAGTCAATGAGGCTGGATTTTTTTTTTAACTCCTTCAGGCAAAAATTCCTTCAGCCAGAAGTTTGGATGATATCGCCATGGATCTGACAGAGATGGGAACACCAAAAGTGTCAAAGCTGGTGACTTTGGAGGCCAAGAACCAGCTTATTATGGCCAGCAATGGCAGTTTGATCTCATCAGGTAATACTGCATGTACATGTGAAGTAGCCAAGTATAATGGGGCTTGTGTTTGTTAAATGAAATGAGGAAATGAGGCTACCAGGCAATAAAAATGGCCATTACCTGGAAATCCTCTGATAAAGAGCGTGTTTTCCAGGCTCTCAGGATTCAGAGGTCAGTGAAGAACAAAAGAAGGAGAAAATTATGGAACTAAAGAAGAAAGAGAAACTCCTTCAGGAAAAGCTGCTTCAGAAAGTTGAGGAGCTGAAGAAGATCTGCCTGCGAGAGGCGGTGAGAACTGCACCTTGTGCTGGGGTCGGGCAGGTTGGAGCCCTTTTCTCCCACTGGGCCTTACGTGGAGCCCTCTCTGTTCCCCAGGAGCTGACAGGCAAGATGCCCAAGGAGTATCCTCTGGGTGCTGGAGAGGAGCCTCCCCAGGTGAGAAGGCGTGTGGGCACAGCGTTCAAGCTGGATGACAAGCTGCTCCCCAGTGAGGAGGTGAGCGTGGCAGCTGGTTTGCACAGCAGGGCTGGGGTGGCCAGACCGGTGGCCAAAGCCACTTGTAAATAATCCAGCTCTTCCTTGGGTGTTTTAAGAGGAGGCAGTTGGGACAGTTGCTTGCATGGAGTGGGAAATTCAGATGGGTTCTACTCATCTTTTGGCCATGCTTTGAACTGGCCAGGAAATTGGCTGTTTCTAAAGGCCTTAAGTTCACCCGACCTGAACCCCTGATTTGACCATGGCTGCCTGAATTTTAATGGCTATTTTGCTGCTAATTAGAGAAGATCAGGTGCATAGTGCCATTTGGCAGCCCATGGCTCTGAGCTTTTCTGGAGCATTGACTTGTGTTGTGTTGGGATGGTGTTTGAACCCAGAATGTGACAGGGGTGTGCACTGTCCCCCTTGCAAAATCATCTGTCTGTGAGCATAGCTGTGTGACAGGTGACAGGAGGAGGAGTTTTACCTGTGGCTTAATGAAGGTTCCACCTGAGTAAAACCTCCCTTCATTGCTCAAGAAGCTAAAATGAACTTTGCTGGCAGAGACTGACTCAAGTGATATGGTAATTCAGATGTTTGCAGTTTCTGGACACACTCCATTCCCCCTCATTCCTTGTGAGACTTGTTAACAAGCTGTATCATCCCAGTAAGTAGGTGCTGGGCACTTGGCATCTGTCTTTCACCAGAAACTCTCTGCCCTGCCTCACAGGGCTGGTGTGCTCCTTGTCTGCAGCAAAGTGATTTTATGTGGACTGCTTAAATGCTATTAAACCAAAATCCTGCTGACCAGATTTAATAACGTGTTGTTTAGCACTTCTGCAGTGCCTTTCATCTGAGCTTCTCAAAGTAGTTTACAAACAATTAATTAAAGCCTGAAACTCCCTCTTACGTAGGTATGGTGATACCAATTTCCATTTTTATTTTCTCTAAAGTAGAGAGAGATTTTGAACAGATGTTTTCAGGGTTGGACTCATAGCAGGAGGTTTAGCAGCCTAAACCTGTATTTAAGAGCCTGTGTTATGTCACCTGGGCTTGAGACCTTTGGACCTTGCCCAAGAGGTCTCGTAATCGTACCCTAGTCAGAAATAAGACCTAAGACTTTCCTATGCTGAGATTGTCTTGTGTATGAACTTTGGTATTTCTGTATTTTGTGCTCAAGATTTCACTTAATTACCACAAAAGTAGATCTTCTATTTAATAACCTTCATTGGTAATTTCTCTCTGGAGTACAAGCAAATAACTCATCTCATGAATTTGCAGGATCCTACTTTGCAGGACTTGGAGAGCAATTTTATCATACACCAAAAGCTGGTGGAAGCTGCAAAGAAACTTGCCAGTGAGCCAGACCTCTGCAAAAACGTGAAGAAGAAAAGAAAGCAGGAGTATGCTGATGCTGTAAAAAAGCTGCAAGAGATAGAAAACTCCATAAATGAATATAGAATCAAGTGTGGCAAAAAACCAACCCAGAAATCAACGCTGGCTCTACCAGGTGAGAGAATTCCCTGTGTTCTGATACCAACAGGAGGGAAAAAGAGCAATTTGGCTTACTTAGAAGCTTTGTTTGCATCTTCTCTATATGGTTTTTATCTTCTCCAAGGCAGTTAAATAAGAAAAAAAAGATGCAACTGCTGCATCTGATACACTCAGTGCTCTCCCGTAGGCCGGGGGCTGAGTAAGCTGCAGTTTTAGGAGCAAGCACAGACATGCTCCAGCACCAGGTATGGACTGAAGGTGCTGCGTACAAAAAGGCTGGCAGCAACACCTTGGATGAAGCTTTTCTGGTGCCTGAATTCCTGGTGTGTTGAGGGCAGTTGTACATCTGAGCTGCCACATGAAAGATCTCTCCCCCGTCCATCCTGCAGCGCTTCAGTTCTGGCAGGAATAGAGCAGGCAGGTTTTTCTACAGGATCGAGGAAATAAGGATCAAAGACATTGCTTTTTGATTCAAAATTCCTGATATCCAGGAAGTCATAAGTGAAGTTCAGGAGTTTATGAATGCAATTAGTAGCAAACAGATTTTTGACTAAACCCATTTGCCACTGATGAGCACAGTAAAAGCAGATACTCTTGGCCCCTCTGTTCTGAGAGTGTGATTCTCCTAAGGGAAGTGAGGCTCTTGCTGCTTCATAGGATAATGTGTGAAAACCTGTTAGTATCCAAGCCGATTGAAGGAGTTTTGGATCCCTACCCCTGACACACCCCACAGCATCACTGGGCTATCCATCATCACAAAGTGTTTATTCTGAAAGGCTGATGATCAGTATTTAATGTGGCCCAGCTTGTTCCTGATTGACAGAGGGGAGGGAAACATCTGTTTTTCCAGTCTCTTGCTCACCAGTCTGGATACTGATTGTGGAAGGTCCTGTATTACTTGGGGCACCTGGTGTGTGGTAAGGACCAGGAAGGCTGGTGAGCAGAGACATCCATCCATCCATCCATCCATCCACCCATCCGTGGTCGCTGTTGTTTGTTGATGGCAGTTTCTTGCCCTGTTGTCCAAGCCAGAAATAAGCAGCTGAATTCCCTTCCAGTCCCAGGCTCTCACCCTGCAGTGTGTACGTGAAGCAGAGCTGTCACCTGCTTCAATAATTGATTTTATGTGTAACTGTGTCAGTGTCACCAGTGGTGCTCTCGGGCTCCAGGTCTGGGTTTCAGAAGGCTGAGCAGTGATGAGTCACTTGCATCTGTGAATTCGGGGAATGACTTGTTGGAAGTAATGTGTTAAATAGTCCCATTGATTTATTGAATCAAACCATGGCTATTTTCATCCC
Source organism: Falcunculus frontatus (assembly GCA_013398115.1). Lineage (NCBI taxonomy): Eukaryota > Metazoa > Chordata > Aves > Passeriformes > Falcunculus > Falcunculus frontatus. The sequence continues at coordinate 1,006,484 of VZRV01002991.1, forward strand.
AGCCCCAAGGGAAAGGAGGTGAAGGACATACTGGACTGCTCTCTGTGTTCCACTTTCTCTTTCCTTTCCTCCCTCTTTAGCCCAGAGTTTCTTCCTCCTTTGCAGGGAGTTGCACAGATCTGGGATTTAAATTCAGATATGTCACCATACCTGAATATGTCAGCATTGCAGATCCCCCCTGAATCCAGCACTGTAGCTTTAGGCTGGCTTTTTTCTTTCCCTCAGCAGGCTTTGTTCCTCCCTGCACTGGGCCCAGTTCCATGCTTTACCACCCCGTGGTCAAATCCACATGAATCGGCTCCCCTGAAGCTTTTTCCCAGTGTCAGGTTGCAAACAGAGCTGCAGCCCATCCTCGGTGGTCTGACAAGTCCCCCCAGGGCAGGGCCAGTCCTGATTTTTGCTGTTCTTGGAACAGCTGCTCTATTTACCACATTCTTGTAACCAGACCTTTCCTGGCAGCAGACTGTGACAGCAAGAGCAGCTCATTGCACGTGCTCACGGTGGCTGAGGGCACAAGCAGGTGTCGTACACAAAGTGGCTGCCACTGTCATTTTTTGTTGCTTCCTTTCTCTCATGCTTGAAGATTTGTGGAGGTTTTTTTACCCCACCAGTGCCATATCTTGCCCAAAACAGCCTAGAGATTGAGCCGTCCATGGGTTAATTATCTCTAGTTCAGCCTCCTTTCTCTGCTGCTGGTGGTCTGCTCCAAACCTTAGCAAGGACAGGCTGTTTCTCAGTGAGGGACAGTGAGGCAGGTACAGTGAAGTGCTGTGAATAAATAACAAAATGTAAAAGAAACAAAAAATTAGTATGCCCATGCAACAGTTCCTGCTTTCTGTGTTGTTGGAATTTGCAATACCTTGATGGAAATCAGTGGAATTATTCTGAAATTGTATCTTAATTTAATTGAAACAGAATCTATATGCTGATGAAACATTCGGAAGCGGATGCCAGATTTCAAAAGGCTTTTTGTACCTACCTGGTGGGGTTTCAGATGTACCTAGAGGAGATTAGCTGCTAACAGCCAAGATCTACATGTCTGTGTAGGCTCCTGACTCCTACCGAGGAACCAAAACACCCTGTGAGATCTTTTGGAAGTCGGGTGGAAAACACCTTTGTAAATCTTGGCCTGATTCCTGCTGCAGATAAAAATCTCCTTTGATATTTACCTGGGTCTCTTGCTGAACTGCAGTGAGCACACGGAGTGATGATATGCTAGGACTGTCTTCAGGCTGTGGGGGCTAAAGAATATGGGTTGCAGTGTTACAAGTATCAGCTGGCTCGGAAACTCTAGAAAATAAACTGTATTTAGATATTTGTAAGTTGATGTTGGCTCTTTTATGCTTAAGGTGTTTGTTTTTATTCACAGATGATATAATTCCATCTGAGAGCAGCTCCCTGTCAGACACAACCACCTATGATGATGGTATGATGCTTGTCCTTTTTTTCCCAAGAAGTGTGTCCGTTCAGAGATGTTTCTTTGACTTAATGTCCTTTAGCATGTCCCATCCCTGGAAGTGTTCAAGGCCAGGTTGGACAGGGCTTTGAGAAAAACCTTTTAGTGGAAGGTGTCCCTGCCCATGGGAGGGAGGTGGAACGAGATGAGCTTTAAGGTCCCTTTCAATGCAAGTCATTCTATGATTCTGTGATTGCGGTGGCTTTCAATGATGAATTACTTTATAGCAGAGGAAAAAATAGCTACTCTGGAATGTCTTTCCTCTTAATGGGTTAGTTATTGAAAGGTGCTGCTCTGTGAGCTGATCTGAGTCATCTCTAGAGAAGGAAGTTGGTTTTAACATGATCAACCTGCAAGCTGAGGACACTGTAGGTGTCAAATACATCATCCCTAGGACCTGGCCTAGAACTGAAGGACTTACAAACTGGGATGATAAGCCCAGCCCTTCTGTCCTCACAGCTGCCATAAAACTTAGAGAAAAGTGGAGTAGTCACAGATATTAATGCTCTATTTACATTTATCTGTTTCCTAGTGAGCTTGCATCTTGCATGGGTTGGTGTTTGCTCAGCTTACTCATTTCACACACACACCCACAGACACACTCACACCCTGTTCCACAAGGTAGAAAGGACTTGGCCTGCCTCTCCCTTAAACTGGATAATCATCATTTGGGGACAAACATTTTTATTACTTACTTTTCAGTTCAGGACTGATTCTGATCTCACTTTGTCCCAGTTTTAGACTTACACAAACCAGGTGGTGCTATAAAATGGATTTACACCTGATTCCTGCTTGTACAAGTAGAAGTGGAGCCAGGCTTGTGAACCTGTTCTCTGTGATGCTCGTCCTGCATTTATATGCATTAGTTGGAGTTTCCTGTTGGCTCTGTTGGGACTTGGTTGTGCCCTAAGCAAAGTGAGAACAAGGATCAAACCAGCATCTTCCCAGTTGCCTTCAGCCAAATGTGTCTGTCAGCTGTCTTTGCTCATTCAATCGCTTTTGAAGTCAGTCCCTTTTAGGTTGTGTTTCAAAACTAATCCTTAAAATGTCATTTTCAAGAGCTGAAAGTTGAGGGAGAGGAACTGGCTTTTGCAGAGGCTGAGCTTGCCTGCTTGGCTCTGGAAAGGATTGCTCTACAAACAGATGTTTTCCCAGGAAGTTCCATTCTGTGATCTGGCACAGCCCCAGGCTGGGCGTAGTCTCCATAGGAGTCGGAGCTGCTGGGATCTGTAGGAGCCTCCACGATGTCCTGTCCGTGTGGAGGAGAGTTCAGTGCAGGCAGGAGAGTTTTTCTAGATCCACAGCTCCTGTCGTTGTCTCTGTACTGCAAAGTGCTTCTCCTTACGGGCCACAGATTTGCACACAGGGCAAAAATACCAAGGATTTTGCTCTAACAAAATGCGTATTCCTTTCCAACAGTCAGTGAATCGCTTCCTGTGGCAGCACAGAGACCCAGCTCTGCACAGCTTTCTCCAAGACTTCCTCCACCAAAGTCCCTTGGGGTGGAGAGAATTCATCTCAGGAAGTCATCCATAAACGAGCAGCTCTTGGAAACCAGACACTCCAGGTAGGCACAGAGCACTGCTGCTGCACTCTCCACCAGCTGGCATGAGCTCCATCCTGCCCATGCCAAGTATTCCAGCAGAGCCCACTGCCTCCATGCTCTTCTGGGCTTACAGGATTTGGTGATGGGAGCTGAATTTCCTCTTTAGAAACAGAAGTGTCTATGTGTAGTTTACACAGTATCTGAAACTGAAGAGTAGTGTAGTTTCTGTGAAGAGTTTTGAGATGGGTGAGAAATTTAATAGCAAGGGCTGTGCTTAAGGAGTTGCTCATGCCTACCACTGCTGTCACTCTTTGTCTCAGTTTCTGGGGTTTTTTTCAGTGTTAATTAAACAACTTGTCATTTTCCTGATGACTGTGCTTAGTGGATTCAGACAGCACCAAACCCTATCCATCCCTCCTGATGGTATCAGTATTTCAGCAGGTACATTGTCAAAGCAGACACAATTCATGTAAGGCCTGATGGACAATTCTCCATCTACAAGCAGAGTAACTGTTATTTAGCCAGCTTCCATCATTAGTGCCAGCTGTGTGTATCCATGGGATTTGGGCACTTTCTGAGCTAGAACAGCTCCATGAAGCACATTAGTAGCAGTGGGTTTGCAGGTGATTGTGTGACCATGTCATGTGTGATCATGTCAGATCTGGTGCTTGCAGCTATTCTCAGTGTAGGGATTCCCACTGATCCTGAGATTTCTTGGACTGTGTTGTGTGAGCAGGCTGTTGAAGACAACTTTAGAATGGTTTAGAGTTTTGAGCAATGCCATGTCTTTGCTTTTTTCTCATCTATATCTCAGGACAAGTGAAGCACTCCACATGAAGTTCAGAAGTCGAGTTATAGCCATATGTACCCATTTAGCTCTGATGTGCTTAGCTTGAAAACCTAATTCCTTTACTTCTCTGTTACCTGCTCTGTCTCTCCTTGATGCTTCTGTCCTTTGGCACAACTTGTCCTGCTGATCATTCTGTGAAGACCTCCCTTGAACCTCAGGAAGGGGTTGAGTTTTTCTTCCTGTTTAACAACTCTGTTCTTTACATGGGGAAGCACATCCAGTTATGTTTGTTCCACCCTTTGTTTTTTTCTTCAAGGCTTCAGGTGCACATACTCGGTGTGCTGTGACTTGTGTGATGTTTAACCTCACTGGGCATGTCTCCTTTGCTACAGGGACGTGCTTTCGACCCACAGCAGCCCGTTCCGGACGCTGGAGCGGCCGGCGCAGTCCCACGGCGGGAGGAGCATGCCCACAACCCCCGTGCTCACACGCAACGCCTACAGCAGCAGCCACTTACAGTAAGGACCTGTGCTTTAAGGGCCACGTCCAGCTGGGGAAGCACAAGAATGAAAGCAAATGGTGTTAAGAGGACAAAGGGTCCTTTGCTGTACAGTTTTCCCACAGCAGGGTCAGGCTCTCAAAACGTTGATCGGAGCCATTACTATGGGAAGAGAACTGTAATATGAGCTCACCTGTACTGTTAGACAGCTGACAATCCATGCTGGGGAAGGAAAGATGCTAAGAATCTTAAAATGTTATCAAGAGCTCATGGTTTGTTTGTCTGGGGTAGTGCAGCCTTGAGAGACAGATCCAAAGGAAATCCATCTTCCCATATTCTGCTCCAAGCTCGTTACTTGTGTAGGTTTTACCTACCTAAGAGCTGAGGGAGCCCTCCCATAAATCAATACCAAATGTGCATTTGTGACCTTAGCTCTGTGTGTCCCTGTCACAGATTAACCTTGCTCACCGTGACAGATTATTATACGGGAGATCTCCTACTGTTGCAGCCAATACAAAATTCAGCCAAACTGAGTTCCGTGCATTGCAAATAGTCTGTGTGGAAAGATAAGGCAGGATTTGTGTTGTGCTTGGATTGAGGAGGCAGCTGACCTGTCCATGTGTGCTCTCTGCAGCTCTATGTGTATGTTTGTGTGAGACTGCCTCTAACCAGCCAGCATCTCTGTTGTTCCAGGCCAGATGTTTCCCCACACCACTGCCGGCAGCGCAGCGGAAGTCTGGAATCCCAGACCCACCTGCTGTCTGAGACTCCTGCTGAAAAGACAGGCTTCTCCCTGTGCAAGTCCCAGCGGAGCAGCAGCACAGAGATCCTGGACGATGGCTCATCCTACACCAGCCAGTCAAGTGCAGAGTATTACTGTGTGACACCCACTCCCAATCCATATTACACCACTCAGACCCTCGACAACAGGACCAGGGGTCGAAGACGGTCAAAGAAACACAATATTTCTGCTGCAAGTTCGGGAAGCATGCCAAACCTGGCCCATAAGGACGTCCGCAATGGTGTCTTCCATAAAAATCAGGAGCAGCCTTCCTCTAATTACTATATTTCTGGATACTCCCCGTACACTGAACCTGACGTTTATTACAACGGAGGATACGTTTATGAGAGTGACACAGAGGGGCAGTACAGTGTCAATCCTTCCTACCGCTCATCAGCACATTACGGATACGACCGATACAGGGAATTCCGGTCCTACCACGAGGACGAAGTGGACAGAGTCCCACACAACCCGTACGCAACCCTGAGGCTCCCGAGGAAGCAAGTTGCTAAAACGGAGCACATAACCAAAAACATTCACAAGGCCTTAGTAGCAGAGCATCTCCGTGGTTGGTACCAGCGTGCCTCCAGCCAGAAGGAGCAGGGTCACAGCCTGCAGGCAGGCTTTGAGTCTGACAGAGGGTCTCAGAGGAGTTTGGGCTTTGCTGGTCTGCAGACGCCGTGCTCACCGAGCAGTCGGGTGTCGTCCTTCTCTTCGGGTAATGTCTGATTTCATCTGTGCTGTGCTGAGTGTTTTTGTAAGTCCCTGCTGTGCTTTCAGTTCTGTCCCCTGTCACTGCCTCAATGAAGTCAGCAGAGTGGAAGCCAGGCCAGAGCTTTGTCCTGAAAGGTGGATGAGGAACCAAGCAGGATCTTGTTCCATTCTTGGAAGGAAAGTCTTGCTTGTTATCTTCTCCTAAGTGTAAAACAGCCTTTTGCTCTTCCTATAAGCACAGTAACCCAGAGAAGGACATAGAGCATTTGAGTTTCAGACAGGTGTATTTAGCAACTAGACACAGTGTACAAAGCTTCATGCCATGTTGTCTCAGTTTGAGACAAATTAGGAGGAAACGTCCTGAGATGAACGTGTCCTCTAATGGAGGGCAGGTTTTGGCAGCCCTTCCCCCACAGGTTCAAAAGGAATTTCTTAGAAGAAAGTGAAAAAACCTGTTTGTTTAACAAGCAGGGTGCACACAGACACAAGAAAAAAAAATTAATAATGTTAGATAATAAACCTTCTCGTTATGGAGAAAGATGGTAGATTTTTTAGATACAGTGGCTGTGGTGGCTTCCAAAATACAGTCCAATGAACATCACTAAATGTGTCAGAAAGCATTTTTAAAGCTCAAGAATATCACCTATACAGCGCTTTCTTCCCTACAGGGCTTGTAAATCATATTTTATGTTTATGTTGTCTGCCCATGTGTCCTGAAAAACCCCATAGAGATCACCGATGTGGATTGTTTTGTTTGCCTCAGCTGATCTAGCTGAAGAAAGGTCTAATTTGTTGCAATCCTTTTGGATTGTCTTGTTTGCCTCAGCTGATCTAGCTGAAGAAAGGTCTAATTTGTTGCAATCCTTTTTTTAATTCCAGCATCTTCTACAAACACTGCTGGGACCTGGAGAAACCCCCTTGCACTGGGACTTTCAGACTACGATACATTGTCTCATTCCTCCTACGCCAGCTGTTACGGGAATGTTTATGGCAACCTTCCTTTGCAGAGCAGGTGAGTAGAATATATAAAGATTTTCTGCCCTTCCTCCTGCATGTCACAGGCTCTTAAAAATTCTGAGCAAATCAGCTTGATTTCAAAGAGCCAGGGTGAAGAGTACTTACAGAACTGATGTTGTGAGAGCAGGTTTTCTGTGTGGAGCAGATCAGCTGTACCACCACTAACTGTACCCCAGCACCGAAGAGAGTGGGGAGCAGTCATAGTGAAGGATGAACTCACTGGTTGCACAGCTTTTTCCTCTGGCTGGTGCTGGACAATCAAAGGTCTTGCACTCCCAAGTAGCTGCGATGCTCTGGGCAGTGTTGCAGGCAGAGCTCACAGTGAACCCAGTCCCTCTAATGGGGGGTGTCTCACCTGAACCCCATCAGCAGTTTGGCAGGACACGGTCCTGTTGGGATTCTGAAGCTGTAGTGCTTGTGGTGATAAACTTTTGGACAAACAAAGGAAGGAAACCCCTCTCTTCAGACTCATATCTGAGTGCTGGCCTTCGGAGGCGGTACCACCTCTGCCAGGTGCATCTCCCTTGGCAGAGCTGGACCCGGGAGCCATGGGGGATGTGCTGCTGTTTGCAGAGACCTCCTGCTTGTGGGGGCTCACCCAAGGGCTGCAGAGAGCCCAGGGTCTGCTTGGTCCCTGCAGGAATTCCTGCAGCTCTTGCTGCATCTACGTAGCATTTTCAGTGCGTTCCCCCTCCCACTGTAGAACGCTTGGCTGTGAGGACAGAAAGCTCCTGCCCTGGGGAATGACTCTGCCCCCACAAATGCCATCACATTTAAATACACTTATCCTCAGTGTAATGAGTACCCCACGTGTGCCTCCTGCTTTGTGGGTTGCAGTTTGTGCTTGCTGCCAGACCGACTTGTGTGAAAATACTGAATTTTTAATTTTGTTTGTTTTAAAATAAATGAAAGTGTAAGGGAATACATAAAAGCTGCTGCTAGATCTTTTTTTTTTCTAAGCTAAGTGCTATGGGCTGTTTTACTGAAATGATTTAAAATATCTATGGCAACAGTGTTTAAAAATACCGTTTCTACTAATTTCCTAATTTCTTATAATTGAGCTTTGAAAATTCTGCTTATATTAGCAGCTTTATCTAAATGAGGTTCATTAGCTATTAATTTTCCATATTCTGAATCACTTGTCTGATTGTTCATCTGCTTTATTTTCTACTTTAATGTGATTGTGGCAAACAAGCAATTAATACACCCACCAGTCTTGACAGAGCTCAAGGCTGGGTTGGATGGGGCTTGGAGCACTCTGGTCTAGTGGAAGGTGTCCCCACCCAGGGCAGGGGGGTTGGAACAAGATGATCTTTAAGGTCCCACCAAGCCAAACCAGTCTGTGATTCTATGACAGTTTTGAGCAGCTGAGATTCCTCTTGCTCGCAATTTTACTAATTACAGCACAAAAAAATGGGTTTGTGTTTGGAGGCAGACTCAAAATAAGCAGCATAACTTTGAGCCCAAGGGGAGTGCATGAATTTAGGGCCTGGCTAAAATTTTTCAACTCGGCTGATCCCGGTGCCGTGTGTGTTTTGCAGGACGTACGCAGAGCCGAGCCAGCCGGGCGGTGACGAGGAGGATGGCTTGGAGGAAGACCTGCCCAGCAGCGAGCAGAGGCTGTACTGGCACGAGGACTCCAAGCCCGGGACACTTGTGTAGCCCCCGTGCAGCCCCTCATTCCTACCCCTGCGTGCCTTGCACAAAACGCCGTGACTCCGAGGCGGACCTTGGGTGGAACTTGCAAAAGGAACAAAAAGAGGAAGCAGGCTGTTTTGCTGGGAAAGGTGGAATTCAGCATTAAGTGGGGGTCTGTAGCAAACTGACAGAGCCTTTCCATGAATGGCATTTCTTTGTGAATCCATACAGCCCACGGGAGCCAGGGCAAACCACAGTTCATCTATGACCAGATGCAGCACTTGGTTGAAGTATTTATATTTAGCAAGCACTTTTTGGGAAGATTGGAAGGTGTTGAAGGCAAACCTCAGAGAAAAAAAAAATGTGAAAAGGAGACTCTTATGGAAAAAGCAGGAATTCTAGGAGCACAAGTCTGATGTCTGAAAGAAGAAAAAATGAAAATTTATTCTGCCATGGCTTATGAGGACCTGGAAGGAGTTTCATAGGCTTATGAAGGATAGATACTGTGTGCATGAGTGAGGCAAAGGGTGGCTGAATCAGTATTGGAACATTACTTGAAGGAAGGCTGGAGTTTTTTTTATTATGGAGGTTTGAATGAGTCTGTCCAGTTTTTGGGGTGTTGTTAAGAGTGTTTGTTAGCACCACAAGCAAGTTCTGGAAAGAAAAAAATTTGCTGACACAATATGTCGCGTAAAACTACAGGTAGTTGTGGATTTGGAAACAGAAACAGTAAACTTTGAACTCTCTTTTCCACGATAAAGCATAATTAATAACAGCCCATTTAATGACCCCTCCATGGTACAGCTTCACTGTGTGGAGGAGCAGGCAAATTTTCACGGTGGCTGCATGGTGATCCCTGTTCATCAGGTGACAGTGACACGTTGCTGTGCCACAGTGGTTCAGGGACCCACAGTGGGGAGCCCCAGGGAACAATTTGGTAGCAATGGCCAGTATTTTAAGGTGGATGCAAACAAACAGCCAAGTGGGTGCCTTAAAATGGGGGGCATTAGGATTGTACCACGAGTCACCTGAACTGCCAGGTGCATTGCGAAGTCACTGAGTGACAGAACAGCGTTTTCACAGAACCATTTGTGTGGGAAAAAATGTGCGACTGCAGTCTTGATTTAAGAGGGATAAACCTACCTCAGGTCATCCATCTGTAGGAACAAATTGGCATGGGGTTATCCTGCCTGATTCCTGATGACTCGTCTGCATACGGTAAAATCTCTCTCGTTTCTCAGCTGTACTGTGCTTCAGGATTCCAGAAATGGTGCTCTTTTGTTCTTTTATACAAAGGATTAGTTACTCCTTGTTCATATTGTGAATAGAAAAGTTTCTGATAAACTTTTTTGACGTTTTTTACCAATATTCCAGAGCATGTAATATATACAGAAGGACACACTTGTTAAGCTGGTACTTAGTTGTTTGTATTATTAGAGTCGCGATTTGGAATTAAATGAGCAAAAACAAAATAAAAAATAACTTATTTCCTTGGTTTTGCATATTTGTATAGCCTTCTAGAAATGCGAAAGCTCTTTTTGCTTATTCTTTTACTACTCCTGAATTTTTTAGACCTATTATTTTGTATAGGTCAATAAACTAAAAAAGTGTGTTACCAAAACCACTTCAGCATTCCTCCTGTTTCTCCTTGAGTGCTTGGAAAAGTGCAGTGTGTGTTATTTCAGGGCTTTGAAGTAAATCACCATGGTCTGATTTCTTTTGGTCTATGGTGTTGGGCAGAGTGCAGAGGATCAGTGGCCTCGTCTGAAGGAAGGTTGGCCCAGGCAGTTCAGAGACTCCCAAACCATCAGGATTTCAAGTCAGAATTTCTCCCTCTCCATCATCTGTGCTGAGGGAGCCACTCTGGGCTCACTCAGCATCCCTGCAGTGATACAGAGACAGAGTTGGCCTTGTGTTGTTGAAAATGCTTCTTACTCATCTATCCTTGCACCTAGAAATTAGCCACAGCCTTTCCCATTTGGAACATGGCTCTTGGGGTTTGTGTTGCTCGTGTGCTCGGTCCTCTTTGGAGTTTGTGCCCCGAGGCACCCACCTATCTGTAAGAGTGATTTGGCTTTCAGATGTACAACTGCTTCTGCACCCTGGTCAGCCAGTAGTTGAGATTATTCAGTCTCTCTCTCCTCTCTTCAGAGTTATTTGTCATTCCCTACTTCTTGTGGCATCCATAAACTTCACAACCACCACTGAATTTTATTCTTATTTCCAGGCTGCTGGTGAAAACAGGTGCTAAAAAAACCTTACAGGTGTGACCATTAAAATTACCCCCATGACATTGTACTTTTGCATTTCTCCCAAACCAAATAGGTTTGTCTGCTGGCAAGCTCTTCATTCATCAACTGCTCCCTGCTGCTACAAACATCACTGCTTTGAGCAAGAAACTGAGCGGTCCTGAGTCCCCAGTTCCTTACCCAGAGCTCATGGAATCAGCACTCTCAAAGCTTTTCATACAAAAAGGAAATGAGATATGTAACAAGGCCTGTGCCCTATTTAAAGCTTTGTTTGCATTCCTTTGTTTTGATGCTGTAGCCACTGAGTTTTGCATTGGCTTTCCCATCAGTTCAGGATTTAGCTCAGCCCAGCACATCCGTGTTGGCACAACGCTGGCACTCAGCCTGGCCTCCCAGCTTGCTGGGACAGAACCAGGGCAATTTTGGATGAAGTTGTTGAGAAAATGGGAATTTGAGGTGGGTTTGGGTTGAGGATGGTCTGTTGTGTTTGGGGGTATTGTGTATAAAACCTCCAGGGCCGGAGTTCAGAGCCTGGTTGCAGTTTCCAGTAAGTGAGAGCTGAGCAGAGGAGCTGGAAAACGAAGTGGGGTGCTGGAGCTGTAGCACTTGAGCCCCTCTTGTCATTCTCCACATGCCTGGCTCTGCAAGAATTGTGTTTTGGGGAATTTTTATGAAGGGTGGAAGTACAGAGTGAAGAAGGAGGCCCAGAAGAAGAGAGAATAAGAATATCCAACTTCTCTTTTCTCAGATGTTTCTTAGGGTCAGTCTTGGGTGGCACAGGGAGGGAAAGGAAGAGGGTGATGTCCCTGTGGCACCTCCTGCCTATCGAGGGAGCTGGTGCTGCACCCAGTTTTTGCGAGTTGTTCCCCAGGACCTTTAACTTTGCCCTTTGTAGATTTCCAGCTTGCTTTGTTGCATTTCTGGAGTGATGTTTTGATGCACGTGCAGGACTGTTCACAGAGACCAGTCTGTATAAAGCAGCTGAGGAGGTAATAAATACATACTTGTAATCATTATCTTATTTGTTCACAGCTGAAATACAAATTGCCTGTGCTTAGTTTGAGTTCCTATCTCATCTGCGTGTTGCTGTTTAACCACAGCCTGCCTCGCCAGGGTAACTGAGGACATCTAGTGCCTGACAGCAGAGTTGAAGAGAGGAGCCTTCCTGCCTCTTGTGCTCCTCTGGAATTCTTCCTGACTCTTCCAGTATGGAGAAATATCTAGCAATTCTTGTTTGGTAATATCAGAACAAAGCCAAGAGGTGAACAAGGTGGAACACCAGACCCACAGGTTTCGATTTTACAAACATCTCTCTCTTCAGAAGGTAGATGCTGCTGATGGGATTGTGGAGGGGAAACAAAACCCCACTTAAATCTCTGTGTAGTGGAGTGTTTATGAGTGCTTTTAGTTAAGAAAAAAACCCAGTCCTTGCCAGGAGTCCTTAAAAAGGAATTTGGGCACTGAGCTAAAATAAGCCATGCCTGATATTTTTAATTGCTGACTGCTTTTCCTCTGCTGTTTTGAACAAAAATACTCTGAGATATGGGAGGACAAACACCAACGGGAGTTGCCACAAGCCCCGTGGGAGGCTGGTGTTGGACATTCCTCTGGTACAGGGACCAGGAGGGATGAGGCTCAGGCCAGGAGCCCCTTCCCCAACACAGAAGAATCTTTAAAGATCACTAATCTTTAAAATTCACTTGACTATACTTACATGAAACTTTTTGGTCAAGGTGACTCAATATGTGACTCTTGCAGGTTTCTGCTGACTTCTCATTTATGATCTTGGACTTGCTCAGCTGGAGTGTGAACAATTCAGCAGCAATGTTTGCAGCTCCTGGGTGGGTGAGAAGCCTCCACCATGATCCAGCCCGTCCCAAAACGTGTGTAGGAAATCTTTTAAAGGCTGAGGGTTTGCTCCATCTTCTGGGCTTTGGGATCATTGCAGGAGAGCTGCTCCTGAGCCTGGGGAGAAGCTCCCTGTGCTTGCCTGGCATTGTCTGGATACATTCACTCTACTCCTCGGAAAGTTTCTGCATTCTACACTATTCTTCCATCTCCTTTGTACTTTTCTATCCTATTTAATACATTTCTAAGGTTTAAAACTGAGAGTCTCAGCTACAGCAGGACCTCACACAAGCGGTGAAATCTCTCTCAGTGAAATTTCTCCCAGGGCAGGATTTTTCATCAAAGATATTCACCCTGTGCTCTGATGGAGCAAATCAAGTCTGAGGTGACATTTCCTCCTTGGAAGAATGTACTGTGTGAGTTGTAATCAATGCTGGTAGCCCAGAAGGACACATGACATGAAGATCAGGGCCTTAATGACAGAGAAGCAAGACTTCTAACGAGAAGCAGCTCCTTGCCATCTATCCACCTTCATTATCCCTCTTGATGAAGGGAATCGCCATAAATCCTTCAGCGAGTCCTTGACTGCAGAGGGATGTGCTCTGCCTCCCGGGACATCTCCTGCCCAGTTCCAGCACAGCAGGAATGAGTCTCAATTTATATTTAATCTTTAGAGTGTCATCAAAGAGCTGCAGATGGAGAAGAGTTTGCAGCCAGCCAGGGCTCAGCTGGAGTAACCCTAGAAGAAATCCTTCCACCTGTTCCCAGCCGGAGATTAGGGAAGGATGTGCCCCATGTGTACAGAATGAGGTGGCTGTGTGGCCTTTGCAGCATCGCTGCCTGAGGGCACGTTTTGGTGGCAGGAGGATACGAGGTGTGGGGCTGTGATAGGTTTGGATGCTATAAAAGAAAGATACACCCTATTTCAATGTGAAGGGTGATGTTGTTTCCTGAGGTGACTCTTTTTCTCATCTGACCTGCTTGTGCTGAACTCAGTGTTTCGTATGAATATGGGGGTGATTGCTCCTTGCAAAGGTTATGATGATGGTGTTGCTCCTTGAAGAACCCTTGTCATCGTGTTACTGCAGTTCTGATTTAATTGTGCTGGCAGGCAGCATTGAGAGTGAAATTATAGATTTGGCTTAAAAAGAAAGGGTACATTTTAACATTTAATTCTAGCTACTGGTTTTAGCATGAGGCTTTCATCACTCCTGAGGTTTTGCCCTGCAAACCCAGAGCACAGATGAATTGTAAGAATAAAGGTAGAGTTAGCAGTAAATAATTGCTGAATCGCGCATGCTGTCACAGATGGGTTTTTACACAGTTTTCAGGAAGATTAATGTCTTCTCTGAAGGTCTGAGCTTGCGTTTCTGATGCAAAGTATTGAATCTCTGAGCCTGTTTTGCACCGGGTTTGGAATAGCAAGCCCTCTGTTAGTAAACACTTGGGTAAATGCCCTGTGCAATGCCCATGGGTAGTGTGAGATTCAGCACTGTGTTTGCCTTGTGTCTGGGCGAGCTGTGCCCATCAGACAGGAGCCAGTGCTGCCCCAGGGCCTCTGTCCCCAGGCAGTCCCTGGTGCAGGGGTTGGTGTCCCCCTTTGATGGCCATAACTGGCCTCAGCTCTGTCCCAAAGCAGGTTGAGGCAGCTCAGGGCACCTTTTGGTTTTGCCCAGTGGTGAAAAGTCCCAGGTAAAGCCGTAGCTCAGTCCCTGAATTTGTGGTCGGATAATCAACATCATGAATTGCCTGCTCCCCATAAAATAACAAAATTACTCGTGGTCTCTCATAGACCTGTTTTTATTCACCACAGGCTGGTTTTCTACTCCTTTTGGCAGCTGTTAGCACTGTGCTTTGGGAAAAAGAGGTAACAAACCACCACCCAGGGATGAAAACATTCAGGTATTTGGAAGTGCTTCACCAAGGTCGCATAAATAACAAGCTGGGAAAGGAAAATAGCAAGTTAGCAGAAACCAGTGCTGAGTGTTTCAGCATTTTGCCCATGTTTGTGCTATAAATGATATCTGGGAGCAGAAACTCCCTCCTGTAGCCACAGAACTGCTCTGTGTAACTGAACATGAAGCAGAGCAGCAGCGTTCCCCCCGGCTGTGCTGGGGGTGCTGCTCCAGCCACTTTAGAATGTGGTCAGTAAAAAAAAGAGCTGGGGGATTGCAGGGTGAGTGTAGTGTTGTTCAGTGGCAAGCAAGCACAGAAACTCAGTCTCTGGGGGTCAGATTTGGATCATGTTTTGGCTCTGTATGGGGCAAAGGTTTGCCCTGGGTCAGCCCAGACTCCCAGGAGCAGCTCAGCTGCCTTTTGTGTCGTCTCCAGACCCCCACCAGCAAAATCTCAGTGTTAGTGCTCATATGTGCTGTCTCCTACCCCAAAATCATGGGGGTTTTGGTATTTTAAAATGGTTTAAAGCAGTTGAAATTACTTAAAAATCCATCTGCTGAGTATTTAACCCTTTTTGATACAAACCAAGGCATACATATCTGACTTGCCAGTGCATTTCCCTACATGATTGCTTTGGACAGGCTGGTGTGGGAGGTCAGTACCCTGCCCCAGGCTGAAATGTTCTGTCCTTAATTTCTGTCATGACCAAAGTCTTCTCCATGCTCCCCTTTTCTCCCTACACTTGTTAACATTTTCTTTTCCCTGTAATAAGGAACGTGGATGATGACAGATGTGGTTTCCTACTGCACAGGTACTGTAGCTGCTTTCAGATATCTCTAAAAATGGAATCTTAAAAAATTAAAGAAATAAATCACCGAGTTGTTTTTTGGAGGGCCAAATTAGAAGCATCGAAGTCCCACTGAAACAGGAGATGCAGCTCTGCTTCCTTCTCTAGAGGCAGAGGAAATTACCAGACATCAAGGCAGTGATGATGAGAGAGATCATGGGAGATGATGAGAGATCTCAAACCAGTGAAATGTGGTGATTCGTGAAGCTGGGGCAGCAGCAGAGGGCTCGTATCCCCATCTCTGCTGCTCCATCCTGCCCTGATCCAGCCACTGCTGTGCCCGCTGCTTCTCACAGGGACTGACTTTGCAGCTCCTTGTCAAGTGACTTGGGCAAACACTTCCAAAGTCAGATGTCCTTACTCTATTTAAGCAACAAACTTAATCTGATATATTTATATCTGGAAGAGTTTGAAGGTGTGATGCGTGATTTTTTTCCTTGGTGTTTTTCCCACAGGGTGTCTCTCTGTGACTGCTCCCGTTCCTTAGTGGTTGTTATTGTTAAGATCCCATCATCTGACCCTGCATAATCCCTGTATTGGGTTACACTGCATTGCTGGACATGCTTGGTGTATGCTACTGTTCGTCAATTTTAGACTCTCCCATCAGCCTACGAGTTTCTTAAAAGTAATGCAAGGTTGTGTTACATGGGCACATTCTCTGAGTCACTCCAGTTGCACTTGGAAATGCCATGGATTGGTAATAGAGGGGAATAAATGTTGGGGAGAGTTATAAGCAAAAAAAAATATGAAAGCCAACATTATAGAAATTGCTCTCCAGTATTTGGCAACAGCATGTGTCCCATCAATTACCTTAAAAATAGAACAGTTTTAGGCTCTCGAAACATGGATTCATGGACTGCCTCGTGTCAAATGGTAGCACAGGGGGCAAGCCTTCCTGATATTCAAGTTAAGTACTTGTCAACCTTTTGGCTTTCAAGAAGGGCAGGTTGGAGTTTTTTGAAGAAAATGTGTAAATGAGAAAAAAATAAATGAAATGAAGCAACCCTGGAGGAGAGGTTGCTGGGTTTCATTCCAGAGTTCATCCATATGTGAGTACCTGCCTTAGAAACAGCAAGCAGTGACTTGGAATTGTTCATCACCAAGGGCAGACCTCTTCTTCTATCAGTTTGCTCCTAAAGTGCTTTTGTTTAATGCTCATTGGGTACCTACTTAGCATGAATTTCGAGTTGCTACTACCTGTAGGAATTGCTCTGTGATTGCTGCAGGTACCTCTTTTCTTCTGCTGGGGCTTTGAGTGCAGCTCTGGCACAGCACAGCTCTGCCCTCAGGTAACAGGCACCTCGTGCAGCAGCTCGTTAGTCTGGGGATTCCTGAACAAGTGTCAAATTGGTGTGGAAATAGGAAGTGTCACCAGTGGAAGTGGCTTTCCTGTCTCAATGAAGATTGAGAAATGTGTGATTATTTTGGAAAGCTCTGAGGGGAGCACCAACAAATGTTATTGGGAAGAAGATGGGAGTTTAGACTTGGAAAAGTGTTTTAGACCCACCGTGAGCATGTTCTCACCTCAAGGGTGTTGTTTGCTGCTCTAATGTGCTGTTACCAGAACACCAAAACACTAAGCAGTGTGTTAGGAAAGGAGGTACATCCTGGAAACATAATTCATGGAGGAGGGACATAAAGTAGGCAAAATGTGATACCCACCTTGGAAATCTGTGGGATTAGCACCCATGTCACCAGGAGAGGTGTCACCAGGCAGCCCCTTGCTCTGCATCTGATGGGGAAGGCATCATTCCCAGTATAGTGTTTCCTAATCGTGGTATTGACAAGTGATATATTTCTGCTTAGGAGAAAAAGTGGTTTTCAAATACCTGATGGTGTTCTCAGTATCCCTGTTTTCCTTCTCAAGAGGACTTCATGGGTTTGACCCCGCTTAACTTAGATGATCTGACAAGACCATGGCCCAAGATGGAGTGGCTGAAGATCATGGAAACCCAAGAAGGTGGCATGGGGCTTTATTTACACTCAAGAAATTAGCAAGTGAGAAGTAAGCACTGAATAGACAGCTTCTGTGGCCCAAACTGCGTCGTTTGGGAGAGTAGCATACCAGCTACTGAAGAGCATTGATTTATTTGATAACATCAGGAAACCATTTATGGGCTCTATTATGGGCAGCAATCGTTGGGGTTAGAGCTGCTAGAGCACATAGATTGATATGTGGGTCTGCTGTTGTGCTTGCTACTGCATAATATAAAACAAGGATAAGGACGTCCCTGAAATACCAAAGGGGCAAATGGAGCCATTAGATTCTTGGCATGGGTTTTTATTATCTTTTCCTTTACCACTTACTCTGTTCTTAAATTTTTGCCCTCTTTCCTGCTGTGTAACAGGATGAATAAAATGAGGACCTTTGGATAACGGGTTTTTAATAGAAGTTAACAGGGCTTAGAACTCCATGTTTCATGTTACAAAACACAGCAAAGAGATACCATCATCATGCAGAGCCTGTTTTGCTGCTGGCAGACTCCTGCAGAGCGTGGTTGAGACTGTGATGAGAAATATGGCTTAAAAATTGGTAAGGATTGGTTTCATAGCCTCTCCTCCATGGTTTTGTTCCTATGGAAGTTGCATTTGCATTTGCAAGGTGAGGATTTGATTTGACACCCCTGCAAAGAAAATTTGACATTATGAGAGGAAATCTTCCTAATCCAATTAAAGGCCCAAACCGTGAGTAGCAAAATTAGCCATGCTACTCTGCTGTTACAAAGAAGCCATGCACACCCTGATGTTGGAGGTGTGGCTTTCTGGTTTGCTGCGTGAATTTAGAAGCCTATAAAATGTTATGAAGAAAGAAGGAGGCACTTAGATGGAAAGGACCCCTAATGAAGAAAGGAGTTTGAGGAGTTACATCAGGTCTACAAATATAACAAAGTAAATCTTTGTAGTTGCTTATTAATTCTGAAGAAAATGGTAAAAAGTAGGAGAAGGATGAATCTGAGATGAACTGTCACCCAAGACGTGTTGAGAGAGCAAATGGTGTTCATAATAGGGACAGGCCAGTCAAGAAGGAGGCACTGGCATTGCCCTGGATGTGAGCAGGGATGTGCTATGGGAAATGCTTCCCCTGGGAGCACTCAGGCTGGTTCAAAGGGCTGGTGCCCATCCTTGTATGGACCTCTGTTCCCAGGCACAAGGTGCATGTTGTACCAACTCTACCTGCCTTTTTCCACCTTGGAGGACTTTTCCCTAACCAGGATGTGAGGCCTGGGAGAGGTCACCAGCTGAGGGTGGCTGCACTTGCACCAAAACCACCTGCAATGGTCAGTCAGGGCTCAGACCTGGCCAAAGGCAGTGCAGAGCCTGTGGTCTTTGGCCCTTTTGAGATAGACTGGAGATATGGATACAGAGACTTTCCTGATTCTTCCCACATCTCACAGGTACTGCTAATGTCCCTTCATCCTGCTCTGGCGATTCCAGCATGGGGTGAAGCCCTGAGCAGTGCAGTGTCCCAGGAATCCTCTGGAACATGTCTGTCTCCTGCCTCCCTCGGTGGGGGACACACCAGCTGCACTGAAATGTCAGAAGGGTTTGCACAGCTGACAGGTTGCTGAAAATGGAGCATCGCCATAAATTCTCTTTATCCAGCCAAGTGCAGCTTAATATAGACTTAGTTGCACGGGCTGTCTCCTGCACTGAGCCCGGGAGCTGCCACAGCTCATGACCAAAACATGAACTTGTCGATTTAACCGGATCAACTACTGCTAGTGAGGGGGAAAGAAAGAAAATCCTTTGAAATTTATCTTTCTCTTTAGGTTGAAAAAGTATTAGAGGAAGGAGGGAAGAATGAACATGTCTGAACTCAGCCAAAACTCCGATGAAGACGTATGTCCTGAGGACATCGACGAAGATGAAATCCTGGCAAACCTGTCCCCTGAGGAGCTAAAGGAGCTGCAGAGTGAGATGGAAGTCATGGCCCCAGACCCTGAAGTCCCAACTGGGATGATACAGAGGGATCAGACAGAGAAACCTCCCACGGGGAGCTTTGACCACAGGTCCCTGGTTGACTACCTGTACTGGCAGAAGGCATCCAGACGCATGCTCGAGGATGAGAGAGTTCCCGTCACCCTCTTGCCCTCTGAGGTAACAACCGAAAAATCACAAATATTTATTATGCATCAGCAGTGGGATCTGTTTTACAGCTTTAATACCTTAACCTGTCTCTGCTTCCGTCCCTTACGTAAGGTAGAGTACAAACAAATTTAGATTAATCCTAAAAGCCTCATCAGTGATAGAATCCAGCTTGGACTGATGTCAGGGTTAGTAATTTTTTAATTGCTTTTCCCAAATATTTACTTAAGCTTTTTAATATAAGAAAATCCTAATCTGATTTGAGTAAAGCAAATCACTGAAAAATTGTCACAAGATCAGTTTTGGAGGATGTAACTCTAATTTGTTTGACTTTGTATATGCAAGAACACCGTGCTGCTTTTCCATGCAAGACTATATTAATCATACATATTAAATTAATTAATTGACAGAATTTAATGACATACTGGAGAAAAATCCCAAACCCCTGTACTTTAACAGGGTGAAAACATTCACTAACAACCAAGTGTGCACACTCTGTGAACTAGTTCAACCCTACTCAATCCAGTGCTTAATTTTTTTTTACTATCCTCCTGACTTTGAAATAAAGTTAAGGTCATACTTAGATATCTTTCAGGATGAGTGCTACACTTAAAAATAGGTTAATAGAATTGAAACTTGGCCAGATGAAACACATCCATACTTGAACCTAAGTGAACTTGAGGTAACTGATTTATTTTATTTTTGTTTTAAACACCAGTGATTTGCTAATACACACCAATGTGGTACATCACAGACTTCCCAGGGCAGGTTTCATGGGCTGCCTTTGGAGACCAGGGGAAATCTGCGGGGTTTTTCTCCTCCTGCAACACTGTTACGCTCAAAGAAACAATTCTTTAAACACTTCTGAAGTTAAATCTGAAATCTGGGTGTGGAGCTGGCTGCTGCATTCACAGCTGGTCAAGCAATCCCCATTCCAAACCCATTCACCACCATAGCAAAGGGGAGCCACAGCCCCAAGGGCAGAAGTGACTGGGACCATTTTGTCTGACTTTGGGTGCAGCACAAGCCATGACACTGTCCTGCCCGAAGCAGTGCAAATCTTAGGGAAATAACTTTATTTTATTAGTGTTTTATTAGCATTTCTCTGTGATAGAGGAACCACTTGCAAAAAGATGCTTGACAAAGAAAAATCTCAGCTAAGAGTCTCTCTGGAATTAGTAGATGTTTGCAGCTAATTTATTTGGATGGTAGAAGCCTCACTGCCCTGCAACTGCTTTGTACAGGGGCTGGTTTCTTATCTCTGGACTCCAAACTGAGCTAGTATTTTATCTTCAGTGAGGTGCTGCCTTAGGTGTGATGCACTTAGGTGCCAAA
Source organism: Falcunculus frontatus (assembly GCA_013398115.1). NCBI lineage: Eukaryota > Metazoa > Chordata > Aves > Passeriformes > Falcunculus > Falcunculus frontatus. Next base: position 1,027,186 of record VZRV01002991.1, read on the forward strand.
GCAGGCAGCGTTGTTGTCCCTTGTGCTGGATGATTCCACAGTGGCCACAATGAGCCCTCTTCACTCCTCCCTTGGCTGGGCAAACCATCAGTGGTTCACACTGATGTCCAATACTTTGAGGCATACGAAGGAAACTCTCTCTCATCAAAGAAATTATAAAGATTACACTAAATCCAGAAAGAGACTTTGGATCAGAGACTCTTAACCCACAGAAGGGTTCAAAGACCATCTTAACATATCATTAAATATGTTCAGGATTTAATTGTCAGGACTTTATTTTATGGGCAAAGATGAGAAACTTGTTTGCAGTCTCTTTAGGAACAAATTGTTCCTGTGTTCCCAAGCAAGCTGCTACAGCCTGAACTTACAGCAATGACACTTTTAAGGATTATTCTCTATGGTATGGGCGTAGAGGGATCTAAATCCAGCTGCTATGTGTTTATTTGAGCAGAAAGTTATTGTAACAAAGATGTTTTGCAATTATTTCAGCTGTGAGGTTTTGTCTTCCTCAGAGAAGTGCTGCAGAGGAGCTGGAAGGAGAGGCCGGCAGCAGTGGCGAGGTGGCTGGCAGGAGGATGCCAGGAACAGAGGGAAAAGAGAGACATTACCAAAATGAGCATGTGTCCGACTCAAGAACACAGTCTGGGGAGGCAAAGAAAGATGGGAGTGATAAGGAGAGAGTGGTGGAGGAGGATGAGAAAGAAGAAGCAGAGGAGAGAGAGGAAGATGATGAAGAGGAGGAGGAGGAGGAAGAAGAAAATGAGACTGAATTGGAAACAAAGGAGAATTATACCGATGAGAACAGTCACAGCAACCAGATAAGTCAGAAGCCGGGTACAGAACCAGGAGAAATCAAAGAAAAGCCTAAGGAAAATGAAAAGAAAATATCAAAATTGAACATATCAAAATTGAACATCCCCCAAAAGTTAGCGCTGGACACCAGCTTCATGAAGATAAGTGCCAGGCCTTCAGGAAATCAAACCAATTTAGAAGGCAGTTTGGAGAAAGTCCGAAAAAACAGCCCAGACATGAAAGAGCTCAACCTGAACAACATAGAAAACGTCCCCAAGGAAATGCTGATAGATTTTGTCAATGCCATGAAAAAGAATAAGAACATAAAAACATTCAGCTTGGCCAACGTGGGGGCTGACGACAACGTGGCGTTCGCACTGGCCAACATGCTGAGGGAGAACAGGAGCATCACCACCTTGAACATCGATTCCAACTTCATCTCTGGCAAAGGCATTGTTGCCATCATGCGCTGCCTGCAGTACAACGAGACGCTGACAGAGCTCCGCTTCCACAACCAGAGGGGCCTGCTGGGCCACCAGGCAGAGATGGAGATCGCCAGGCTGCTGAAAGCCAACACCACCCTCCTTAAAATGGGCTATCACTTCGAACTGCCGGGGCCCAGGATGGTGGTGACCAACCTGCTCAGCAGGAACCTGGACAAGCAGAGGCAAAAGAGGCAAGAGGGGCAAAGGCAGCAGCAAATGAAAGAGCAGAAAGAGTTGATAGCGATGCTGGAAAATGGACTTGGGTTGCCTCCCGGGATGTGGGAAATGCTGGGGGGACCGCTGCCCCAGCTGAGGATGCAGGAGCCCCCACAAGCCCCCAAACCACCCATCCCTGCAGCTGTGTCACTGAGCAAAAGGCAGGAGAACATGAGGCCACCCACACCCGAGCAGCCGTGCAGAGAGAAACCCGTCAGCTTCAAAGTGATTAAGCTGAAGAAGACTCAGCGCAAACCCCCTGTGCCAGAGTACGTGGAGCCCGCTGAGAAAACGAACCTCAAAGACGTCATCAAAACACTTAAACCAATTCCCAGGAGAAGACCACCTCCCCTGGTGGAGATAACCCCGAGAGATCAGCTCCTCAACGACATCCGTCAGAGCAACGTCGCGTATCTCAAGCCGGTAAGCGCGGAGCGAGAATGGCATTCACCTGCTGTGCTCTGAGCTCCGGCTGGAAATATTGGGCATTGGTGGGGCTGGCAGATGCACCTGCACATGGCATCATCACCCTTTTGTGTCAGGCTGCCACTCCTGGGATGCAGGTGGCTGTTTTCCAGCAGCACTGAGGTATGGCTCGCACAGGGAAGTCTCAGGGAGCGCCAAGGCTGCAGCCTTGTGCATCCCTGTTTGCATCCACAAGGTAAAAGAAAGGAAATTCACTCAGAAGGTGAACAAACCCACAAAAACTCAACCTTAGCATACTTGTAATAGTGTATTAGTTATGACAGGCACATGCTGTTATAAGATGGTTGTTTCAGGAGTACAACAGGTATTATTTTTCACATTAGTCCCCCATAAGCCCCATGTTTCTCTCTTCAATAGTTGTGTTTTCCTTAGCTCTCACTTTACACAAGAGAGCACTATCACTTGGCCAACACTGAAATCCAGCCTGGACTCACAATCTACAGCCCTGCTCCTGCCTGCCTCGCCCAGTAACAAGGAGTGTATTCTTTTAGTGATCCTTTGCTGCTCATTCTTTTTTTGTCCTTATTTAGATCGATTGCAAAATTCTAGTGCTAAAAGGAAAAAAAAGAAATTAGATCCACCAGCAGTGAAGACAGAGCAAGGTTATGGGAAGAAAGTAGCGATACTGCAGGGGGTTTTATATTTGTTTTTAAGTAAATCTTTGCCACTGAAAATTCTCAGTGGTCAATTCAAGTGAGCTCGACGTCATCCTGACTTTGAGAATCCAAGTCCAAAACTGGAAACTGCCTCTTGGGGTTGCTCTTACTTGGGTACCAAATTCTTGGGCTGCTTCTCAAAATGCTGGCCACCAGATTTAACCTCTTGCTCTCCTGACCTGTTATATTCCCTTGCATTGCACCATGATTCAAGAAATCCTAAGACATGGCTGATGTATTTGTAGCTTGATGCCTGTTTGTGTTGCCAAGACTTGAGACAGAGGACAGAAAATCACTTGTAATTAAAAATGGTCAAGTAGTGTTTTGCAATTACTTTTTCTTTCAATATTGACATTTTAATATAGTGGGCCTAATTTTGCTTTCATTTATACCTACAAAGAAATAATTATTTCCTCAGTAATTCCAGACAGAGTAGTTTGTCCAGATATTTTGTCAGGGGCAGGTCCTGTAGTGACCTCAGATCCTGGTCCAGGATTACCCTTGAACATTCTGTCCCCTAGGCAAGTTTCGGGGTTCTGAGTTTCTGCTGGCCAGTCCAACTTGGCTGCAGCCAGAGCCTCTCCTCAGGGCATTTTTGGCCTTTCTAGGCCAGTCTAGGATTTGCATTTCGGTTCCGCATCCCAGACAAGATCTGCTCGTGGAAAGCTCACAAATTGTGCTGGTGACAGCAGGTTGGTCCTTCACTGCCATGGGACCTGCTGCCTTCCCAGCTCTAAGGAAGGTGGAGGACAATGGCACTGCTCCTCTGCCAGGCACAGCCCTTATTTTGCACAGCAGTGATTGAGAAACCCGTGTGCTGCTGGGTGCTAGGAGCAACACTGAACCCCAGCCATTCGCCCCAAAATGATCGGGAGGATTTTATCCATGAGAGCTGTGGGTTAGAGGCAGAGGGATCAATTCATGGTGCAGCCTAAGTATGCCAGATAGCAATTGCTATCACAGCCCATGGAAAGACAAAATGATGGACACGTGTGTTGGGGGCTTGGGGAGGTTTGTTTTGGTGGATTGTTTGGGGATTTTTTGGGTTGGTTCTTTTTTGGCCTCTGTCATCAGACCACTTGGCTTGGATTTGGGGCATTAGGGTGTTATTCTCCCCATCCTGCACGATCTTGGTAACTCCTTATTTGCCTCAATTCCCTCAGCTTAATTTCTAAAATGGAGTTTTAGTGCTTGAGCTGAGCCGGGTGTTTGTTCTCTCTGTGGTGGGACTAAATGCCTTCAAATTGATTTCCTAGACCTTAAGCATTGAAAACATCAAGTGGGGCATTACAAACAAAAGAGAGCTCCCAACCAGAGCTCCTTGGAGTTCCTAGCTGTTATATTTTTAGTTTTTGAGGGTTTGTGTTAGACTAAACGAGCTTGGTAAATAAGAATGAGAAATTTCCTCCTCCTAATACTTCATGTCCTTGTCCAGGTGCCATTGCCAAAGCAGCTGGAGTGAGAGACCAGACTGACCTGAAGAAAACAACTTGGAATAAGGACTATTCAAGTTTTGCTTACAACTGTTCCAGCAGATGTTTTCTGCAGAACCCAGGTGGTGTATTCAACTCTTTGGGAACAAAGCTTGTGATACACACTTGTGTAAGTGTGGTGAAAACAGCTGGCATGGGAAAAGTCAGTGCTAAGCATTTCCATCAGGTATCAAACAATCCCGCTGCCATCTGTCTGCCAAGTGGAGTTGAGGCTTCAGTTTGTTGTGGGAGTATTTTCTCAGAGGCATCAATAACCTTGTCTTTCTAGTTTGTCAGCAAACTATTTTGCTTCCACGTCGTCCTTCTGCTGCCAGATTCTGCAGGAATGCACTGTGCCTTATCTTATATTTCTTTTCACACACATGCTACTTTATTACTCTCTTGTCCATGAGAAATGTATTTGGTTTCCATGTATACAGCTTCATTTTTTAGGCTAAGGAAACAGAAATGAAATAAAGCTCTCTCTGTAAGATGTGTGCAGCATTTCCATCGCTAACAAAGTGCTCACAGACAGGATGACTGCTCTGGTACAACAAACACCTTTCAAGCTCCCTCCATTTCAGAACAATGTCTAGTGGGTATTGTACCTGATCAGAATATAAAAGATGATGCCATGCACTGCTTTTAGAGCTGTGATGTTCATTCCCTGTGATTCAACTCTGTCTTACTGTAATCCTTAATTGCAGCCACCTTGGAGAGCACTGAAATGCCATTTTAGGTCTCTCTCCACACTGTTCTTGTGGCAGGAGGATGAGCCTTACCTCTTTTTCAGGGGTTTAAGAAACTCCTAATTCCTCCTAGTATGATGTGGGAATAGCATGTCACATCCTGGCAGGGCTGGATTTGAACCTCTATATACACAACTTAGTTTTTCCTAATATTTTTGTGATTTTTTTTTCTCCTCCTTCTTTATAATCACATTAAATTTTTCTGCTGTCTTTCTTGTAAAGCAGCTACAGGTAAGTCACACTCTTGTGAAATACATCCACAAGAGACCAACTGTTTTGGGGGTTTTTTCCTTTGTTTTTTAAAGCTATAAGGCATAGGGAAAGAAGAAAGGTTTTCCCTGTGCTAAAAAGCAGCTCCCCTGCCTTCCTGTGGCTACTTGATCCAAAGGCACAGCTTTGTAGCTCCTGGCAGGATTTCCTTCAGGTGAGTTCAATCTCTGAGTGGTAACTCTTAGCAACCTTCCCCTGGCAGCTAAATCCCAATCCCACCCTGTTCCCCCTTCCCATGTTTACTTTAATAGTCCTGTAGTATCAGCAGTGTCCAGGACCTCTTGAATCTAAGGTAGTCTCTACTATCACCTGTTCAAATTTTCATTTGTTCTTGTTCTTTTGGTACCTATCACCTGGTCTCTTTCCAAAATCTGCCTTCCAAACTCATAAAGCTCCTTCTCAGCTCTGCTTCTGTTTGCAACTATAATGCCCCAAACTTGGGAAAGCTCTCTTGGAGAGAGTGCAAGTAGCTTTACAGTATCACATAAGAGGGAAGTGACAAGAAATGGAAGTAATTTTCACTGCGGCCCTCTCTTTTTGTAAAGGAGAAGAGTAGGGAAGGAAGAAACTTGGTACTTCCAACCAAGCCCTTGCACGGAGCGTAGCAAGCAAGTGACAAACGTACCATGTAACTCCCCAGGAAAGCTCTTGGAGCACGCTGCTCTCCAGACTGGTTTCAAGGCCAGGCTGGTGCAGCTCAGACTGCAGCAGTTGGGACAGGGAAGCACAAAAGGAATATATAATATAGTGCTTTACAATCTCCAATTCAAGCTGCCAGGCACCAATTACTGCTACACCTAGAAGCTGCCAAACACGAGTTTCCAGGGTGGATAGAGCATGACCTGTGAAACCCTGCTCTGATCCGTGTTCTCCCACTGAGCAGCCTCTCAGTGACCACAGGAGGAGGGAGGCAGACACAGAGATCACACCATTAGTTTGACTGCAGCAGAGCTGGCTTCCTAGTACTGCTCAAGGCACAGCTCCCAGTAATCCTAGAAGCAGAAATTCCTCTCAGGTAATTAACAAAAATGTGAAATCCCAGTTAAGTAGAGTTGAGTTACATAAGAGACCAAAACTGCATGAACAAATCCCTTAAGTATTCCACCTCTGTAAAGCAGCCGTTTTAAGGATGCAAGAGCAAGGCTGTAACATTTCAGCTCAGAGGTCCCTCGGGCCTCAACAAAGCTGACACAGACACAGAGCAGTCAGAGCCAGCAGCTTAATCCCCAGCACAGGCTTGTGGCATGAGCCACAGGGTGACAGCAGATCTCCCACCACCCCAACCACAGACACAGGCACAAGCTCAAGTTTCCAACCATTAGAATTTATTTTTCTTCATAACTGTGCAGTTTTTAAAATGCTACTGTAATGATGAAGTCATAGGCTACTACGTTCTTTAGGTGTGGAAACAGTTTTCGAAAAACAAAGACCATGCGCTACAAGTGAGGAACAGGCCATTGACTCTTCAGCTGGAATATACAGACATTTTTGATAAATACTGATCACCTTAACACTTAAATGGAATGACATGTTCAGATTTCCACACAGTTCACTATGAAAACAGCATGGCAAGTTACATAAAAGCTTCAACTTCAAGGATCCTTGCTTTTTTTGTTAAATTAATTACTTGGTTAGAAAAGAGAAATGCAAGAATATTTGAAACGGAGTCTCACCTGGACAACCTTCCCCCCCTGTTGTTGGTAAGCTCCTGTTATCAAGATGATTCCATCAGAGCTGGCAGTTAAGTTGTGTATATATAAAAGAATCCCCTACACTGCTTTCAACATCAGGAGTTTTAACAGGCAAATACCTTCATGAATTTGGAATGGGTTTTCAAAAATTGTATCTTGACATTTATTGCTTTTACTTGTAAACCTGAAATCCAGTTTATTCCTTTGAGGAGTGTTGGAAGTACAGAGTCAACAGATGCATGTTTGACCTGTATCTTTGCATTCTGGGTGAGTAGAAAGAAAAAGATGACCCACGCTCAAGAACGCACATACACCTCCATCTACAAACAGCCTGGGCAGACTAAAGCAGGTAAGTCCTAAAGTAGCAGTATTTAAAAACATCAATGGGGTAGAAACCCAGCTCATCCAACCTATCTCTTTTTCTCCCATGCTTGGCCAGAGTTTAGCTGGTACACAAGGAAGTTTGGCTCTCCTACAGAAGGGAGCAGTTCCATAGATGAGGATTTTGGAGAGCCTGAAGGTGAATGTTACTGGGACTGGCAGGCAGTGCCATGGATACTCCTCATGCTTACAGCTATTTAGACTGTTCCATGGCTGCTAAAGGAGGACTGTGAGGTGAGGACAGGAACCCAGACTGGGTACAAGCTCTGCACAGTTTTACCACGTGCCAGTTAAGCTGGTAACGTGGTCTCTGTAATACAGAGCACTCAAGGGAGGGATTTGGAGGATGCAAGAGATACCTGCTTTTGATACATCCCAGCTCATCTGAGCATCACCAGGCTGAAGGTGCTACCCAGCACAACCTGGCTAAACTGCAATATTTTACAACTGAGATTAGAGGGATGTTGCTTTAATAGACCAATTTGATACAAGACAGTTTGAGAGACTGCATTCCATAGGTTTCCATCTCTTCCTCCTATACCCCCAGCAGAAGAGACAAGCAAACATGGTTAAGTTAGTATGTATTTGTGTAAACACCAGAACATTTTGCTATACAATAGAAAAAAAGTCGCTGTTCTTATGTTCTTAGAGGAGCCCTGAAGACCTTGGAATACCTGTATCCTGCAAGTATTAACCTGTACCACATGCATTTCCTGTTTTGTACATAAACTGAAAGCAAGCTTGAACAATAGTAAATAGCAACTACACTCCTGCAACAGGCAGAAATGCCATGTTGCAGCTGCTTACTCCTTCACTTTAGATATGTAGTCAGCCAGTTTGTTGATACTATCCTCTTGCTGTTCTAGAGCATCGAGTATGAAGCCCATCGGGGTCTTCTTCAAACCTATCCCCTCCATCTTGTTCTGCAGCTTGTTCTGTATGTTCCGGAGCCTCAGGGAAGCATGGACAAACATCACTGCATGACAGAAGCACACTCATTAGTTGTTAATGTCCAAGGAATGCATAGTTCTTGCAGCACTTAAGACACATCCCAGCACAGTGACATCACTGGAAGATGATGACGTATCAACGGCTGCTTAAGGAACCACAGGTACCCATTTAATAATAACATTAAAGATGGCTTGTGCTGCTTTGTGTCCCTTCCCAATTCTGTCTGGGGACCATTTAAACACAGATAGCAAAGTTAACAGCTGACTTAGACTTTGCAGACTTGTTTGAGAAAGCTCAAGTCACACACCTCTAGCCCCCCAAAGAAGAGAACAAACACTTACAGAGGAGAGGAAGAGTGATCCCAAACATGAACACCATGACATCTCCCAGGTAGGAGATCAAGAAGTAGCTAGACAGCATGATGGCCACAACAAACGTGGTTGGGTACTGCTTCTTCAGCTTGCGGAGTATATCCTTGTTGTGTGACATCCACACAAACCCCAGGAACACCAGCACCACCACAGTGCCACCAATGAGCATGTTCAGGGGACTCAGAAACCTGGAGAGAAGAGGGAACAACAACAAAAAAAAGAGTTCAGTTTCAGAACCTTCCTGAGTTGTGTCCATATAGGATCAGCCATCTCAGCAGTAAAGTTACTAGGGAGGTAAGGCATTGAAAAGGCAGTTGCTGCTGTCAAGACCTTCGCCAAGGTCTTTAGCAGGAGCTAAATAAAGTAAAAAGTACAACTGAACAAGAAACCCTTCGCAATGAATTTGGATAATCTTTGTCTTTAATGTTCTCTTCTGGAGCTTAGCTCAGGATGATGAGTTTCTGCACCATCATAGAAGCACTTCCCACCAGGGCCCCTCCTACCTCTGCAATCAACTCATTTGGTATCATACCCAGAGTTAGTGTATCCAGACAGCAGATGTAGACAGCATTGACTGATCTTTTCCCTACATGTGACCAAAACCAGGCTCAGGCTAGGCCTTCAGATGAACTAGCTCTTCATAGTATCTTGTCTAGGCTTGCAAAATGGAAAAGGTAGAACACTGAATAAAGGAAGTTACTTCACTATTTCTCGTTTCTGAATAAACCTTCTCACTGGGTTATAACCAAACAGAAGAATTTTATGAACCTGCAGAAGGAGCTCGCCACCGTCAGCACAACAGATGGAAGCCCAGTCCCAAGCAAGGATGCCTGAGAGTCAGAAGGACCTGGAGTATGGGATAAAGGCCTCACAGGAGGAAGAGCCAGGCCTGGCAAGAGAGTCACTGCTGAGGTTTGTGTTCTGTTACTGTTATCAGAGTTTCCAAGCAAACCAAGCCACTGAGTGGATCAGCTTTGGACTATAAACAGCAAGTCCCTTTTTTTGGACGAAGGCAAGAACGTCACCTGCTCAAACCACTTTCCCAAGTATTTAGAGCTTGTTCAGAATCAAGCTCTCAGCAATGACTCTGCTGAACTTGTTTCTGTACTCACACAGAGTCCAGGCTCTATAGTATTTCACTTATATAGTATTAAGTTATGTGAATTCATGTGCATTCTGATTTTCTGGCTTGTACGTGCACTGATCTGATTACACAGCAGCTGAAGCCTCCGGGCTATTACAACTATGGCAGCAGCATGACACCGCCCCGATAAAGCCCGACATGCTCAAGGTTTACTCTTGCAGACTTTGCAGCTCATCCTGCTGCTCCAAAGCTACTAGGCCCAGTGACTCACCACTCCTCCCCACTGCCAAGGAGGATGTTATGGTTTGTGGTCTGTGCTTCATATCCGGCCCCAGCAGAAGAAATCTGCTGCTGGACTAGTACTGCCAACACTCTACCTGCAGTGCTAGGGAGCATTCTCCTGGAGCAGGAAGAACCCCCAAGAATTATTTCAGAGCAAGGACCGGCTCTTGATTCTTCAAGTCAGTTGTGCCAACAGGAGACGGGACAATTGGACAGAAAAAGATTAAAATTCAGAGTAGTTCCCCACCTGCTTCTGCTACTCATGCTGAAAAGCCAATAGGGCTTTTTGGAAGTGGTGACAGGCCAGACTTGCTTGTTGCATTTGAGTCACTCCCTGTAGCCAGCCAGATTATATTTAGCTCTGAATTGTCAATCTAAAGTTTCCAGGCTGGAAAAAGTGAACAGCGTTGCTCTGGAAAGAAATCAGTTTCATCTGTGCTCCTTTGCAGCAGGAGGAGGGTGACTCATGACTGGACCACACTGGTGCCTGGGTTATATATGTACTACTGGACATACGAGATTCTTAAAAGTAGAATTCACTTCCACACCTCAGCTGTCTTGGAGCTGAAATGGCCAAACGTACACAACTCACAGCAATCTATTTTTTGTTGCTAAAAATCCATGGACAAGATATCCTGGAAGCAACAAAGATCTAGGCAGAGCTCCACTCTACATTTGCCATGTGCCTGGAAAATACTCTCAAAGCCTTATCAGCCCTACGCTTCCCGCTACTCTTATTACAACTTCAGAAACTTGTGGTGAAGAACCATCCCTCCATATTTATAAGGAAGAGACCAAAGACTTCTCTGCTCTACATTTCTTTCCGGTATTACACAGGTTCTGTATAACTGACTGGCTGTAAGGGATATGAAGGGGGGTGAGGGGAGAATACATTCCAAAGATCTCTCTTTTCTGAGGAAAGTGATTTGAATTACATGTTTTCTGAAGTGGGCTGCATTCCAACGTGTACAAGGGAACAGTGAACAGAAGTATCAAGTGAAGGCATTCAGAGCCACACCAACACAGATGGGGATTGCAGTTGTCACTGAAAACCAGTATTCAAATTATCAGCCATGTGTCCATAGACTTCACTACTGGTGATTACAGTGCTGGCTAGGGTGTCATATCCAAAAGCCACCCTTTATTGCTTGACTCGCCCACAGCGTAATTTACAGCAGTATGATTATCCTAGAAATTCATATATATAAAATTCTTCTACAACAATGGCATTTTTCAGGAAGGCAGAACTCCATTATACAATTTCACTCAGATCTGTTGGCACACTGCTCTCAGTAACACAATAGCTAAAAACTAAAAAGGAAAAAACAGGGATATGTAATTTTAGAACACCGGAGACTGGGGAAAAAGAGAGCTGTGTAACAGCTCTAGAAGTCACCTTACTGTTGAACCACCAACACGGATACTGGCCTTATTAATAGAGAGGTCAGAACACAACAGGACAAATTTGTGCTCAGGCAAGGAGGCTGGAAGTCTTTCAGAGATGCAGAGAAAAGGTAAGTGACCAGCCATTAAGCATGTTACAAGATACTTTCTAAATATAATTCCCTTTAGCAGGGATTTATGAGACCTCAAATACCTAAAACTGTAATGCACAGAACTATCAGCATGGCAAGGGTACGGTGACTTGAGTTTATACTGCTCAGATGACTTAGGGGAAGAAAAACTCTTTTAGGATTGGACATAAAACCCACTAACTTCTCTGACCCTGAAAGCAGTCAGTGTGGCAAGAGTAACAGCATTTGGGGGTTCCAACAGCCAAGAGCACCCCAGCTGGATGACCTTCTTTGTTTTCCGTGGTGACAAGGCACAACCCTGGTTGGATGCTGTGACCTCCAGTACAGCTGGGACAAAGTGACAAGGAAAAGCTATCACCCAGATTCAGTTTCCTGCTGCCCTGCAGATACCAGGCTTCCTTCAGCATCTGCCTAGATACAAAGTAGAGACAAGGAAAACAAACACACGAAAAGAAACATCCTGCAGGGCTGCAGGGACAACAGGCATTGTCCTGTGTCAAGTAGGGCCACAGGACACTTGCACTGGTGGAAGCAGCCTCAGGAGAGCAGAAATGCTTGGGGTGTATGGGAAGAAGTACTGGCAGCTACCCCTGGCCAGCAGAAACAGATGAAGATGAAATACTTTCTTTTTTTAAACTAGATTCATATTTCTAGGCTCTGCCTTACATGTATCACAAGACAGGTTAGAATTCTCACATAGGAGCAGGAAAACACAAAAAGCTCTGCTTTCAGTGAGTTATCACATCACCTCTTCTTGTCAGGTTGTTTCATACCTGCACACTTGTGCACAGCCTTACAGCAGGAGAGGGGGAGGACATACAGCTGTAGCATAGGGAAAAAAGAGCTTGGCAAGGCACATACTTTGTGCAAGACAAGTAGCCTCCGGCAGCATGAGCCCAGAAATAGGATAGGTCACATAAAAAGCAAAAGCAAGATAGCTCCATCCTCATACCATCTCCATTTTAGATGACTGTCTTGGGGTGATTATTCAGCAGTTGCTGTCACATCTGTTTCTTTCGCATGTGACCAGGCAAGTCTGAACAAAGGCACTGAGTAGGAGACTGGCAGTCATTGAGAACATTTTTTTATTTAGAGCAGCTCAGTTAGGCTGAAATAAGCATGAAAATTCCTTCTCAGAGGGCCTTTTGCTCCACCACGGCCCAAGCAGTGGGCAGGTTTGAGCACTAAAATGCTTCCTTCCTCATTTGTATTAATCTGAATAACTTGGAAGATTAAGTTCTGCCTCCTCTCTCCCCATACTTTGAGCTTCATTGAGGTTATACAGCTGTAACTAGAGATAGCACATAAAACAATAAATAGCACATTGTCTCTGGGGATAGCCCTCATTATCCATGGATTTAGCAATGCTTCTGTACCTATTCTTGCTCACTTGCATGGCTTTGAGAACAGGAGACAGATTCCTGCCTAAAGAACTGCCACACCTTTATGAAGTTATGCACCAATGTCATTATGCAACATGTTTTAAAAGTATGTGTTTTTCTCGCACAATCTTTCATCAGGCATGAGAGAAACCAAACATTTTGCTGCTCTGGAGTCTTTGTTTCAGCAAAGGGAATCACTGTAAGAAGATCAGCTAAGGTAGTGGTCTGGAGAAGAAACAAGGAAAAAAATACGACACCGTTGTTGACTGATGGGGTTGTACGGATGGACAGTAGATGTTTTAAAGAACTGGCAAAAGAAAGAGACATCAAACCTCAGGCTGCAAGGAGAACATTATTCCAAGAAGAATGAGCACTCTGATGCAGCACTCTGAAATTCAGCATGCTTTTTTAAAACTGTCAGATTTAGAAGCTAATTTTTAGCAAGTACATGGCAACAAAAGCCTAGATGAAATTACATTAATTTAAAGTAGTTAAGTTTGAACTACGTGATAGAGAGGCCTTGTTGGAGTAGGTGGAAGAACAGACAAGTTTCACTTATTAACCAAATTGACTGTTTGAGGGAAGTTGCAATATGTGGGAGGCCCTGAAGGCCCTGATTTTAATAAAAGTTCATACAGGACTCACAATGACAGGGCCTTGGCTCAGGGTAAGAACAGTGAGTCCAGTTCTTCTATAACTGGGAGAAAGGGCACAATTTTGTCAAGATTTGGTTTTATCAGCAATCTACTGCAACAGAGTTGTAGGGAGAAAATATGAAAAAACAGATGAGTCCAGAGTCCTTCCTAAAGGAATTTGCAGGGAGGGAGTATGGAAGAGGAAGCATGGCTGCTACCACCAGCCTGTATTTGTGGAGTGGCACTAAATCAGGAGTTTTAGTTTCTTGTTCACTGGTTATTATTTTCTACCCAGTCCTGCAGGCTGTAAGTAAAGTCTGCATTACTGCAAAGCACAGAGCTTCATTTACAGGTAACAGTAGCTAAAAGAGAAGGCAAATGGAAGGAGAAAGGCAGGGACATGATGCAGTAAAGATCATTACAATTCCCCTGTGCTCATGGTAAGGTTATTCCATACCTTGTGGAGAGAAGGTAAAAGGCTGCAGAGGTCAGCTTTGTTGTAGGTGGGGCAGTAAACTAAAGCCGTGGCAAAAAGCACTGTATTTCCAGTATCAGCTCTAGGCTACAATTTCTGTGTCAGCCCAGCACAACCACACTACCAAGTACTGCAACAGCTGAAAATATTATCTTTGCATTTCAAGTCCGTCTATATAATTAGATGGTTTATGAGCAGGTAGAGCTGGTCATGGGTTTAGTTTTGATCACAGGAAGACCACTACATTAGTGGTTCCAATAATCCTGCCCTTAGGCCTGGACACAGCCCTGGAGTTCCTAAAAAGCCATGATTCACCATTTATCACTGAGGGGTTCCTGCCCATTATAGAATGAAGTGCAAGATAACTTAGTCATCAATTTAAATTTATCAGGAGAACTTTCTTCAGCTTTCTCCCAAAGCCACAGTTTGGCCAAATGAAGAATATTTTAACTGAAAGAAATGGATACTTTTTCTCTATTGAGGTATTATCCCATTTCCTTTAGAGTTCTTCTCCCATCCAATTTTACTTCTATGTAAGAAGAATCAGGTTCATCATATACCAAAGACTCTAAGACATGCAATAAAAAAATATTTGAGACCAAGATCCCACTTCAGGTCTTGTTCATCCGTAAGTTTTCAACACAGAGGGTTATCACTCAATATTAAGATGTTGTAATTGCAGCTCTGATATTAGTTTCCATCTTCTTGGCTCTCTTCCTCCTCCACCTCCCACCTCAGCACATTAGTAGGAAATAAGTGGGAGACAAATCTCCCTTGATCTGAAGAAAAGCAATCAGAGTTCAAAAGGAGGAATTTAGGAGGGTGAGTAAAACCTGCTGTCATCCTGTTTCCCAACTGTAGATACCAAAATTGTTTACATTCTTTCCCCACTTTGTTGGACAGAAGAGGCATCCCCCTGCTCTCCAGGGACACTGATTTACCTGTTCATCAAGAGCTGGCTACAGCATCGTGCTGCTAAACAAGGGTAATGAACACTGAAGTCTAGAACGAAGTGGCAGAAGAACAGCAAGACCATGGAAGTCTCATTTTGCCAGCCTAGTAGTCTGTAAAGATCACTGCAACATATCCCCACCAAAATCCACAAGAACAAAGCCTATGCCACTATGCTGAACCTGAAATCATCATATGCGTCAAGAAGAAAATGCAGGATTCTGAGCCTATCGCTCCACAGAGCACAGGTCAAAGCTCCTTGTGAGCCAGAGAATCTTTATCAATTTAGATGCTGGGTCAACAGCTTCAGAAGCCCTAACAGGATGCAAAATGCTTACCCCACCCCCCCAAAAAAAAAAAAAAGATTTAGTGGAATCATTTTAAGCCTCTGACACATAAGAGATAAGATGTACTTCAGCCAAAGCCACTCTGGCCTGGCGGCTGGGCAATTCTCTAATTTAAGCACTCGCACATTTTTTGTTGAGAAGAGTGGAGTATTCCAGTTTCCATATTAAAACCTTAATCATCAGTTTCTGCTGCATGTCTTTCTTAAGAGCTTTCTGACCAAAGATCCTAGAGCAGTACCTGAAATAGAGCCCCACAGCCTTTGATTCAGAAGGTGATTATAAGGTTAGTTCCTGATTCCCTTCAGGAATGCTGGGTGTGACACAACATTGTACCAGGAGATGGTTCTACCTCGAAGGTCTCAATCCTGCCCACCAAAACGAAATAAAGGGGTACCTTATTTATTTTATAGTGAAGTTTTTCAGTATGAGCTAGCTTAGAAATAAGAACGGCTTGCCCTTAACATTACTTTAGAACTGTAACAGAGAGCAGCATTGATCTATGCTTTTTTTTAATGTCAAAGCTGAGGGTGTCTCAGCCTGAGCAGCCCCGCTGGGCGGGTTCAGGAGGAAGCGCAGACCGCTGCGCAGGATGCGGCTCCGTGTTCGGCGAGCAGCGACATCCCGCACTCCGAGCATCGCTGCCTTCTGCCAGGCGGGGTGGCCGCAGCCTCCGCCTTGGGCACAGGGCTGGAGGAGCAGCCCATGGAAAAGGGAGATAACAGGGAGTCCTCAGACCGGTCACACCCCACCAATACATCACAAACCCGACTGCTGTCGAGTTCCCCCGCCACGGGAGGCTGTAAACCAGGCCTCTACATTTTTAAACGACACCAGAGGTTTAAGGAGGAGAGGGAAGAGAAAAAGGGAAAGGGGAGTGAAAGAGGGTAAAAGGAAACGGGAGGAAAGGGGAAAAGGAGAAAGGAGGAAGGAAAAGGCAGCTCCCCCACCCCTATACCCTCACATCCCTCCCGGGGCTGGCCGGGACCTTTCCCGTGGCACCGGGTCGCGTCGCAGAGCCCAGCGCGCGGGGACCGGGGCCAGCCCAGCCCACCCCGCCGGCCCTGCCCGGCCGCACCGCGAGGCCGCGCACTGACCCCACGATGGAGACGAGCGCGGCGGCCACCATCAGGTAGTTGGTCTGGTAGTAGAGCAGGTTGCTGACCACGCGGTTGTTCCATTTCGAGATGTCCTTGAGGTCGGGCAGGGCGAAGCGGTCCGAGCCGGGGAAGAAATCGTCCCAGGCCCGCAGCGGGGCCACCTGCACCTCCATGGCCGCCGCCGCCGCCGCGCAGGCTCGGGAGCGCCGGGCACCGCCCCGGGGCGGCTCCGGCACCGCGGCTCGGGCACCGACAGAGGCACCGACACGGGCCCCGCTCCGGTCCGGCCCCGCCGCTCCGCGCTGCTGAACCCGCGAGCGAACGAGCAGCAGCACAAGCGACAGGCGTGTGTCACCGCCCAGGGCTGGCAGCTGACAGGGGCTGCTGTCAATAATCGCTGTAAATTCATTGTTCCTTCAGCAAGTGGGGATGCACGTTGAGCATTCACGTGGCGAAGCCACTTGGCATCATCTGTGAAGCAAGGGATTAGTGGGGAGGGCACCACGAAAAGTGTCAGCCCCAACCAAGGAGGCACTGGGGGGTGTCCCATGGCAGGGGGGCTGTGCCTGTGGGGTTGATGTCTTCGAGCTGAATTTTCTGTCGTCAGGCTGAATTTTCTCACCTTTTGCAAACGTAACTGATGTCGTCTGATAATTTCCATAAAACAATTTGCCTAATGAAGAAAAGAAGTTTGGGTTTCAGGCATTGCGTAAGATTACATCACCTAAATAAATATGCATTAGGAAGGCGGAGAATATGCATTATATAGGCGGGTTCATGAAAATTTTACTATATAATAGATGGAACTTTTTACCCTTTTAGGGTGCTTGATTTGTGGAAACTTCCGTCTTGCACCCTGCGCAGATTAAACAATGTCTCCTTTCTAAACCAGACTCTGTGTTTAGAGAGCTCATAAAATGGGCAACAGGGTGACTGTGCCTTTGGAGGGAAAGGTCGGTGCCAGCAGCTGTTGCGTTTTGACCCCAGCAGTCCATGTTGGAACACTTGTGTTTTCAGGCTTTCACACCTCAGCCACCATGGCTCGAGCACAGGCTGTCTGTGCATCACAGCACCCCAGGTTTGCTGCGCTACTACACCAAGCATCAAAATCCTTCTCAAAATGTAATATAGCAGTAAGAGGCTGGCACTTGCTTCTCACAGCTTGATCTGTGAAGGACTTACATCCCTAAAGTTTGGGAGAGTCCCACACTTGAGCGCAATCTCTATTAGTCCCACTCATCTGCTTCCCAGCCTGCGCTTGTTCTGGTTTATGTGAGGTCCCTGTCCAGGCCCTGCCCAGGGAGTGCTGATAAAGCAAAAGCCATTGTGGCTGGCAGCGACCAGCCTGAGTCTGATCACATACGAGCTCCAACCTTCCTGGAAGCTTTCAGGCACCATGATCTCTACACGCTTTGTCCCTGAGGATGGCCTCCATGGCTCCCAGGCAGTTCTGAGTCCAGAAGAGGCCACCAAGATGATTCAAGGGATGGAGCAGCCCTGCTATGAGGAAAGGCTGAGAGAATTAGGATGGTTCAGCCTGTAGAGGAGGCGGCTCTGCAGTGACCTAATTGTGGCCTTCCAGTACCTGAAGGAAGGCTGCAAGAAAAGTGGAGCGAGACTATTTACAAAGGCCTGGAGTAACAGAACAAAGAGGAATGGCTTCAAACTGATGGACAGTAGGTTTACATTAAATATTAGGAAGAAATGCTTCCCTGTGAGAGTGGTGAGGCCTCTGCACAGGTTGCCCAGAGAAACTGCCCAGATGGCTGTCGCATCCAAGATCAGGTTGGACGGGGCTTGGAACAACCTGGGATAGTGGAAGGTGTTCCTGCCTATGGCAGGGGGTGGAACAAGATGATCTTTAAGGTCCCTTCCAAGCCAAACCATTCCTTGACTCTGTGATCATCAGAGAGGTGGGCGCAGGGAGATCCCTCGGGTGCGGGCAGGCGGGACGGGACGGAGTCTCTGTCTCAGGGATCGGGGGTGTCCGGGGGGGTCCCCGCCGTGTGTCCATGGCGATTATCGCCACTACCGCCGCTGCCCGGGCCGCGCTCAGCCCCCGGGCCCGGCCCCGCCCCTCGCGGGGCACTGTGGGAAGCAGAGGGAACTATGGCGGATGGTGAGGAACCGTAAGTGCCCTGTATGTGTGTGCTCGGCCGGCCCTGCCCCGGGCCCGGGGTCCCCTCTCCCTCCTCCCCGGTCTCTGTAGCGCGATACTGACCCTTCTTTTATTCTCTCTCTTTTAGGGAGAAGAAAAGAAGGAGGCTAGAGGAGCTGCTGGCGGATGGGTTAGTGCGGGGCTGCGGGCGAGCGGGGCAGGGGCAGCGCTTGCTGGGGCGGGGGTAGGTGAGGGCGAGCCGCAGCCCCGCAGGAGCTGAGGGCTGGGAGGAGGCTGCGGGGCCCGCGGGAGGCGCGGGCAGGGAGGAGGGAGCCCAGGAAAGGCGGTGTAGGTGGGGCAGGGCCCTTGAGCAGCGAGGACTGGGGGAGAGAGAGGAACCCCCCGGGGAGAGGAGCAAGGGGCTGCCCCGGAGCGGGATGGGAGTTGCGGGCTCGCAGCTTGGCATGGTGTGCTGAAGAGCTTGGTGACGAGAGGGGGAAAAGCTGCCTTGCCGGTCAGGGACCTGGGAGAGCCTCTAGGCTAGAAGCAGGTGACTTAAGTTTTGGCTGAAAATGAAACAATTCAGAGTGCAGAACAGTTGTCTCTGCACATTAAAACTCTTCAAATCTATGCACCTGCCTTAAAGGCCGTGAAATCTAATGTTGAGAAATCTTTAACATCATCTGCTTCCATCCCTTAAGTACTCCATTCCATGTGCTTGTGTCCCTCTTCCCCAGGATCACCAGGCAGGCCTGCCTGGGCACTGGCAGGGCATGTGTGTCGGGGTGAGGGTCACAACCTTCCCTGGGCATGTTGGATGGGAGGGGTGCATGCCGAGTCCCCCAAAAGCATGGAGCTTTGGAGATGTGAAGGCGGCAGGGGTCTGAGCTTAAAGCAATATAAGGACTGTGGCGCTCTGATATTTCAAACAAAATTTAAAATGAAAATAACTCAATGAAATAAATAAGAATTTTGTTAAACTCTTATGATACTTAGCCATGCTGTTACAGCAAAAAATAAGCACTTGAAAAAAGTCTCTGAAATAAAACGCAAAATCTCAGGTTAAGTTACTGATGTTTTTCAGATCTCCACAATGTCCAACCCTCTAAAAAACAAACTGTAGTATAATTGCAAAAGTGAAACTAGATCTTGTAATTTTTATCACTTAGGAAGGAAAATACACATCTAAACAGAAAAGGAGTACTGCTGCTTAATAGCTGTTTATAGGGACTATATAAAAGAATATAAAAAATTTGTTCTTAATGTCACCAAACACAGCTTCTACACTCATTTCCAGAAGAGCTAAAACCTATAATATCCATAGAAACAGTTTTTGTGATGTCTGTTGACCCATTTTATTTGCTTAAGTTAGTGCTTAATGCACCTCCTGAAATCTGGTGTACGGCAGATGAAGGCTTCTGCAGAGGGAGTGTTGTGTTTATTTCCACCACTTCCCATTATGTGAAATACGTGTATTTTCACATTATTGTGAAAACTGGAGGAGGTACAAAAGTGCAACTCAGGTCAAAAGACCATTATGAATTCAAATCATTTCTGTAGGTCTTATTTAACTGGTCATGTAGTAAGTAACTTCCCTCAACATTTAACCAGGAAAGAGTTCAGTCTGCAGTCAAAATATTGTAGAATCCTAGAATGGTTTGGGTTGGAAGGGACCTTAAAGATAATCTCATTCCAACCCGCTGCCATGGGCAGGGACACCATAAGTGAATTAAGATTTATTTATTCCTGCAGTTCAGAGAAGTTTTTCCCTGTTACTGAAAATCTTTTGCAAAATCAGTTGCCTGTAAGTTAAGTTACTATGGGCGTTCTGTGTTGTCCAAGTTCTGAATTCTGTGAAGATAAAGGAACTCACTCTAGATGTTTTCACCACATTTACCTTTTATTTTGAGTTATGAGGAAGTTATCATAAATTCTAAACATTACCCAACAGTTGTTAGACAAGTGCTTTTCATATTGCTTTATAGGAGAAAGCAGATAACACTTTATCAGTGGTGGCACATATGGTGGCACATCCTTTCCTACTCAGGATTGGCAGAGCTCTTTTATAACAAGCTTAGTTTCATATTAACATAGAACATAATCGTATTTATTGAGTGGAACTCCTATTTAATAGGGAAGTAGGTGTTGATCTTATAGTAGAAAATTACTTGAGAGCTGATTTTGAACTATTCCAGTAAGTCTCTTAAGAATTTAAACCTATACTTATGTACTATTAAAAGTGACCTGCAAAAGGAGAGAAAGGGTGGTGGAGTATTTGATGTAAAATTCTATCTTGAAAATTCAAAGGAAGATAACTGCAAACATTCCTTTTTTTTAAGTGAGACTGTTACTGCTGACAGGCTCGAGGATGACTGAAAAATGGGACAGTTCTAATTCCAAAGTAGCAATTGAGGGCAAAGAGCATTCAAAATTCACATATTTTTAAAATATTTGTTTAAATAAACTACCCTGAAGATTCAGAGGATGCTGTTGGGGCACTTTACTGTAATTTATTCAGAGCCTCACAACTGCAGTTACAGACTGATAAGTCTGTCAAAAAAAGATACAAGACTTGACTGATGAAAAAACCATCACCCTCAAAATCTAAAGGAACAAGCTCTTTTTCTGTGTCCTCTTCAAATATGAGGGAAATAAAAGTAATAAGACTAGACCCTTTTTTCACTGCAGGTCAACTTTTACTAGTAACAGTTAAATCACTGGGTTTATTGAAATGCCTGAGTTGTTTTTCCCCTCTGTGCATATTTATATTATTGCTTTCTAGTTCCACAAATAAAAGCCACTCGTGCAAATGCTCATGTGCATAACTTACTGACATGAAGAATTTGCAGATGCATTTGTACGAATGGTCAATAATTTAGGTGCTCTTTGTGTAGAAAAGTTGGAGGTGTGAAGTTTTTCTGTCTGATTTTGCAGCTGAATTTACTGTGTTCTGTGCAGAATGGCTGTTGATGGTGGGTGTGGGGACTCTGGAGACTGGGAAGGTCGCTGGAACCATGTAAAGAAGTTCCTCGAGCGATCTGGACCATTCACACATCCCGATTTCGAGCCAGGCACTCAAGTGAGAAAGACTTAATTTCGATCAAATATCTGTAGAGTGTGTTGCAAATTAATGTGAATAGGTTCATTAATTGACCACCAGCAGTGTGTGAGTACTAAAGCTGCATGAAAAGCTTGTGTTTTAATCAATTGAACATTATGGTCCTAGAAGAACATGTTGTGTTCTTTTTATAAGTTTGTATTTTTAAGTTGTACACTGTCAACTTTAAGCTTGCTGTCATCATCTGTAAATATATAACAACATAAGAATTACACTGTCTTTAAGTTTCACATGAAAAATAACAGCATTTATCTCTCCATTTTTAAGTAATTTGATACAGTGAGGAATTCGTTGTGCTTAAAGAAGAAATTAATGTTAATATGAGTGCTTTGAGAACTGGGTCAGATGTTTAGTTGAGAAGAGCAAAATTTAGACTATTTTAAGTATTTCTTCTGCATTTCTTCTTTTGTTGTACATTTTGTTTCAGAGCTTATGGTTGAAAGTATTTTCCTGTTACCTTTTTAATGTACTGTTCCATTATTCACTAGTTGGAGGCTGGGGTCAAGTAGAGCAGTTCACAGAAAGCAGTTATACACTTAACATTTTCAATTCTTTTTGTCCAGCAAAGTTATCTGTCTGTCTGTTTGGATTTATTTTGTATTATATATCAGTGAACTATATGAAGAAGAAAAGCATTGTCACCTTAATCCAAGTAATAATAAGAGTGGACCTTGCTTTTTTCATGGTCAAAAGTAATATAAAAGTAATATACTGATATCAGCAAAAATCTTGATTTTCTCTAAGTGGGGATATAGGAACTGCATGAAGTCAACAATTGATTAAAGTCCAAAATGTAATTACTCCTGCAAATGCAAAGTTGTTTTATCTGTAACTCACTAGGCACTGAAAACTAGGCACTGAAAATTTATGGTAACATGTTTGTAAGGGTTATGAAACAAAGGACAAATTGTATTAATTTTTTGTTTTGTTTTCTGCAGGCCCTCGATTTTTTGTTAAGCACATGTAAAATACTAGTTATTGGAGCGGGAGGATTAGGATGTGAACTCCTGAAAAACCTGGTAATTACTCTGTTTTAACCCTTTTCTTCTTAGAATCTTCTCTTTTTTTTATTTCCTTGACAAAGCTATCTTTTTTAATTGGCTAATTTTGTATTTTTGATTGTATATAGCTATTATAATTCTAAGTACTAATCAACATGTGTAAAATACATGTTGATACAGATAATAAACGTGAAGAATGCACTTGAAAGGTGGTATTTTCACATGTTGCACTTTATTTATTCAGCTATCTCAAAGCTTGTCTTGAGGGACAACAGGCTGCTCTTTATGAAGAGTAGCCAAAAGTTCACATGCAGCCTTAGATCCAGTCTGATACTGGTGTTTTTCCCTAATTGCCAGATCTAGGGAAATAAAGTCAACTAAGAACAAATCATGCTCATAATGGTACAAGGAAGTGTTGTTTGGAATGCAATAGTTTAATTATCTTTTTATTGTGGTTTTTATCCTCACAAGCACTCATGTTTATCTCAGTGTATCACTGTTATGATCCCATTTGAGTTTGGTAGTTTGGACTATTACTCTACTTTCCCGTGTTTCTATTTAAGAACAAGGATTTCTGTTCATCCCTTATTATGCGTGGGATAGCTCTGTTTGTTCTGAAAATGTAAAGGGAAAAGTTTCAAAATCTATATATAAAAAGATTGAGCTTTAAAGGAAAAAAATGTATTTTGCACATGACTCGTTTTTTTGGGGTCACTTCAGAACATCACAACTCATTTCTTTTCTCTAAACCCTGTGTTTTACAGCATTCATTTCCCTTTAACTGCAGTTCACATTGTTTCTTTGTGTGTGACTGATGTCACTACTTTATCAGATCAGACCCACAATAGGGTTTTAAGGCAGCTTTACTGTAAAGTTATTTGCCAGATGTAGTGATGGCCTGTGTGCAAATGGAGACGAGGCAGAGCTTCTGTCAGAGGTTCAGTGTGTTTTTAGATAGGGAGGGGATTTTTGTGTTTGCCTTCTGTTCAAGCATTGAATGCCATGAGGAATGCTGCCTTGTGATTTCTGGGTCAATATGCCAGACTCATTTATGCCAACTGGAAAATGGTCAATGTCCAAAACCTTAAAAGGAATTTTAACAAAGCCTTTTAAAGGAATTGAACTTTGTTTTTCTGTTCCTGCCAAGCAGGGAAGTGCTTACGGTATTTTGCTTAAATTCTGTGCTTTTTTTCCATAATGGATCCTTTTGATTTACCCTAGTTGTGAGGAAATACTGCAGTTTCCCCTTATAGATCAGCCTACTGTTTGCTTCCCTGTGTTAGGATTAGGTAGGCCAAAGCAATATTGCCTTCAGGAGAACATTGTCTTTGACTATTGAAATGTTATTAATTCCATCTGTCTAAATACCAGCATTAGCAGCCCAACAAAACACCTTTGAACAGAGAATGACCATGTACCTGTCTGCACAGGCAATGAGGAGCAAATACATTTGTTCCTCCAAAGGTTGCTTTTTTGGCATGTGGAGTGAATTCTGGAGCTTTGTAAGCATTTAATTTCCTGTTAAATGAAGCTGACCTTCTGTTTTCCCAGGCACTGTCTGGTTTCAGACAGATCCATGTTATTGACATGGATACTATAGATGTTTCTAACCTTAATCGACAGTTTTTGTTTCGGTGAGTGATATTTTATATTTTCACAGTTTAACTTCTGGGTTTTTTTTAAATGTACCTAAATAAAACATGTTAATATGTTTATTATTTTGGTTGGACAAGATATGATTAAAGATTACTGGGCCTTCATGTCACAATAGTACTCAGAATTACTAAATGTTGCATGTGACTCCTTCTTCTTTTGGGATCTGTGGCATGAAGAAAATCAACCTATGTTCCTTGCCATTCCAATACAGCTAATGACTAATGGAAAAGGTGACACCAAGGAATAGATGCACACAGATGGAGGTCTCAGATTTTCTGGTACCTTTTTCATCAAAGTACAGTGAGAAATCATTGGATTTTTTTGGTGCTGATAACTGTAGTTAATTCTGAGGCTCTCATATCTGATGCTTTACAGGGATCATGGAATGGTTTGGGTTGGATGCCTTAATATTATCCATATCAATAAATTGTCTTAAAGTAACAATTGGCCACTTTATTTGGTATTGCAATGCATAGAGATTGGAAAGACAAAATCTGCTAAAATGATGCATTTGAAATTGCTTGGGTTTTTCCCAGACCGAAGGATGTGGGGCGACCAAAAGCAGAAGTTGCAGCAGAATTCCTGAACAGCCGCATTCCCGACTGTGCTGTTGTACCGTATCCTTTCACAGAGAAGCCCTGAAGGCTTC
This sequence comes from Falcunculus frontatus, assembly GCA_013398115.1. Classification (NCBI taxonomy): domain Eukaryota; kingdom Metazoa; phylum Chordata; class Aves; order Passeriformes; genus Falcunculus; species Falcunculus frontatus. Next base: position 1,052,016 of record VZRV01002991.1, read on the forward strand.
AATATCCTAGAAAGCTCTGTAGGTGGTAAGAGTATCTAAAGTATTTTGCTGCCATCCTGTTTCTTATACAATAAAGAGCACATTCATTCAGCTGGTGAGTTGAGAATTCTTTCTCTGTGTCATTAGAATACTGAGAATCTGTATGGGAAAGGCTTAGAAATTATTTTGTATTTTTCCACTGAGTCTTTTTATTCAGGTGCAATTTTCACTGAGATACTGGAATTATTCACCAGAGAGTTTTAAGTACTGGTAGGAGGCATTAGTTTATAAACATAGAGCAGCACTTACTGGTAAAGGACTTTGTGAGAGCATGTGTTTTGAGCTTCCTAAATATTTCACCTTCTGAACTTTCCCATTTGTGACAATTCCATTGTGCCCTTTACTAGTTTTGTGAGAAGTTACGGCTTCAGCTGTGGGAATTTGCATCTCAGATCACATAGTTTTTTAGAAGGTATTGTATAGAATTACAGTAATAAATTAGATAATATTTTGGCTTTAGGTTAACAAATAGAAAACAGTAAACTTAACTATAAATATATTCCTTTACTGAGCTTGCATTCAGATATTTTAAAAAGATTCAAGACATGGATGAAAGCTTCTATCGGCGTAAGTGGAATTTGTTTGCCTGACAAACACCCACTGGTGCTTTAGGGGAACCTTGCAGATGTTGCTGCCCACTGCTTTTCCTGGTAGTTTGCTTGCTAATTATTTTAGTCTTCCACAGTATACTGGAAATAGAAGTAACATATAGACAAAATTTAAATACATCTGTGATACAGGTAAGGTAGGGGAGGTAGCTAAGCTACAGTCACTGTCCCTCTTATGGACAGAATACTTTGCTTGTCTTAGGAAGTCTGCATTAATATAGATTTTGAATAATGTTTTTTTCTCCCTAGAGTTTCATATTATTGTTTGTGGGCTGGACTCTATAATTGCAAGAAGATGGATAAATGGCATGCTGGTAAAGTCTTCAGTCTTCTTAATGCCTGATTATTGCTTGAGTTTAGATAACTAAAATTAAACATACTTGTGTAGAATGTGTCATTTAAATGAATGAGGGCTGTTGAAACTCACAGCTTTCTGTACCTTTCTGTTTTCTGTGAGCAGGATGAAATGCAGTCTCTCTTACCTGCTCTTTTCTTGAGGAGTGTTAGCCAACATTTGTGCAGTGACCCACAGGGGTGGTTTCAAAGTTAGGTTACATTGCTTGTGGCCTTCTGCTGTCAGCTTTTGAAAATCAAGAAGGAAAGTTCCAGAGCTTCTCTGGATGCTTCTATTGTGAATTTTTTTTCATTACCCAAACAGTATTTATCATGCTGCAACTTGTAAATGCCATTTTTTGGAGCTGCACTTTTACAGAGTTCATTGGCCAGAAAACTGGTCATTGAAAAAAACTAGGTAGTTTTACCATGGTGAATTTGTTTATAAAACAGTGATCTGGGGTATCTGCCTCTATTAAAAAAATAAAAAGACAAAACCAACTAATCAAGAATCAAACCCCTTGAATCCTTCAAACCGACCAACAACCAACCATTTGTTCTGATGAACTATTAAGACCATATGTAGCAAATGATAGCATTTATCAGGGGAGGAAGAGGGAGGAAGAGGAGGAGGTAGAGGGTGAAGGGGGTTGATAAAGTCTGTGCACTGACAGATAAGTAGTGTTTTATATACTATGCACCCTTACAATAAGCTGTGTATTAAGCATTCAGCGTTATGGTGTACCAATAAGAATAAAATTTTAGGATTTTTTTTTTCTTCCTGCAACTTGTTTAAAAAAACAAACCAAGCAAAAACCAACCCACCCCCCTTTTATTCATTAGATGTCATTTTTGCATTATGAAGATGGAGTCCTGGATCCCAGTTCCATCATACCTCTAATAGATGGAGGGACAGAAGGTTTCAAAGGAAATGTTCGTGTGATTATTCCTGGTATGACAGCATGTGTTGAATGCACACTTGCACTTTATCCACCACAGGTAATTCAGCCAGTGATACTGCCATTTTTTCATATTCCTCTGATTTGCTGCTTTCTTTCTTAGTACTATGCCTAGTGTATCATGGTTTCTTCTGGTTTTCCTACCCTGCCCAACCAGGTCAATTTTCCCATGTGCACCATTGCGTCCATGCCCAGACTGCCAGAGCATTGCATTGAGTATGTCAGGATATTGCAGTGGCCAAAGGAACAGCCTTTTGGAGGTAATTGGTGTATTGTGTTGGTGCTAAATGAACATTTCTCCTTTTAATTAACTTGAGTTGGGTGTATACTTTTAATAAAATAATCCTGTTTCTTAACCTTGTGTGGTTCATGGTCATGTTAACTCAAAGCCTCCTCTGAGCTGGAGATGGGTGTTGCCTTTTTGAACTCACTCTCCAGTTCCATCTTTGCTCATGTTTTTCACACTGCACAATGTCTTTCCTGAATGAAAATGTAACCTGTAACTGCTCTATGAATACTTGCAGTGATGATAGTCTGTGTATAGGATGTGTTAAAACCAAAGATGTTTGTAAAAATAGTTTTTTGGTTATTTAAAGTGTCAAATTGCACTAGCTTAATGGGGTATTCATTTCAAATTAAAACACAGGGATTTTTTTAGACAAAAAGAATGCTGTGTTTCTGAAGAACTTTTGTAACTGCAATTTCTCTGTAAATTCTTTACTGTAGAAGGTGTTGCATTGGATGGGGATGACCCTGAACATATACAGTGGATTTACCAGAAGTCTTTAGAAAGAGCATCACAATTTAATATTAAAGGTGTTACCTACAGACTCACCCAAGGTAAGGGGGTGGCATTTTACCAAGTTTGTGGCATTTGCACCTAGGCTGGATTGGCATTCTTTGTATTTGTTATGACTGAGCTGGCAGCTGTGCTGAGAAAGAGATAGTTCTCTTCTCCCTTAAAACAAACAAGCAGCTTGTTTCCTGTGCCAGCACAAATATTTTTATGACTAATCAGATGTTCAGGCATTCACGATGAATCAGAGGAACTTATCTGGGACAAAACTGAACATTCTTTTTGCCATTTTATTTTTAACTTGGAGCAGCTCCACAGTTTACGTTACACGGTGACCACTCCTGCTGGGTCAGAGTAGGAACAAAAGGACATGATATATAGGAATAGCAACATTTTGTTCCAGTTCAGGCTGGTTAAGTCTATAGCATCTGTTCTCTCTGCTGTCCCTGCCTCTGTTCACATGCAAGTGCAGTATGCTGCCACTCATTTCATCAGCATTTTAAACAGGAACCAAAGAGAAAAGAAAACTCAGCTATCTTTCCTTTATGCATTTCTCCAGTTTAACAGGAATAGAACAGAGTTTTAAATAAATTTCCAGTGCTAAATAGAATACTTGCTTTCAGAGTTTGTTTAGTAGTTCTCTTTGTTTGATACCTGCTTTTTTTCAACGTGCTTGATCCATTCCTAGTATAAAAATGTGCCCAAGTACTGGAGCAGCATGCCATTATACCTGTTTGTTACAGAAATTCCTGGACATTTTAAAGTACCTTTGGACCCACCCTTTGAAATTATTCTGTCTAAAAGTAGTCTCTCAACAGAGTTGCTTGGAAAACCCAGAGCTGTATGTTTTGTTTTTACAGGGGTGGTTAAACGAATTATTCCAGCAGTAGCTTCTACAAATGCAGTAATTGCAGGTATGCTGAAAGAACTCATTTCACTTCTGCTTTACTGACTTGAGAGTTTTGTAGGACAACAATTTGGAATGGAGAACTTGGGGAGGATAATAGTAATTTTTAAATGTGTCTGATCTATTCTTACAGTCTCATTTCTGTTTTCCATAGAGAAACTGTATGTGACTGGATAAATGTTACAACTTTGGAAGAGAGCAAAAAGCATTTGAGAGTGGGGAAAAAATAATTGAAAAACACAGTACATAGGCTTGACATAGTCTCAGATTAGTGCCAGATCTTCGGTGTTAATGCAGCCTGCTGCCTTCAGATGTTTATTTTTCTCTTTATAGATTATCATACTTGATTTTTTTGGTCACTTCTTTGGTACAACTGTGTGCACTGATGGTCTGCATGTCTGATAGAGCTAGAAGGTGAAGAAATTGTTTTGTTTTTTTTTTTTCATTCCAGCTGTTTGCGCCATGGAAGTTTTTAAAATAGCCACAAGGTATTTAATTTCTTATTAATAACAGCCATGATTTCCAGCAGAATGCCGTGTATCAACACTAACATATTTGTCATTACAGTGCATATGTTCCTCTTAACAACTACTTGGTGTTCAATGATGTGGATGGATTATACACATACAGTTTTGAAGCTGAAAGAAAGGTTAGTGCCATTAAAGGCTTGAAGGGTTGTTTCCTTGATTTGTATTTATGCAGTTTGTTTGTATTTCTGAACCTCAACATTGAATCAATTGGCCCCTAGCACTGAATAATAATATTTCTGAAGTTTTAAAAGTGGAAACTACAATGTTACTGGTCTGCTACTTCTGCAGAGTAGAACTACAAAGAAAGATCCTCAAATCTAAGACAACTCATAGGCAAATCTTATTGAAAAGAGGTTATGGCAAAAGTTGATCTGAAAGTTGGTAGTATTGGGTTTTATGTCAGATGAAATTTGTCATTCATAAATACTTGAGTGATGTTGGGAGTCAATCAGTGACAGACTTCAGAAGGAAATGGGCTTTGTCATTAATATTTGCAACTATTAATATTTCTAGAGCTAAAACTTTTTAAAAACACAACACAAACACTTTTGAGACCTTACTGGCAGCATTTCTAAAATAATATTTAACATAATGTGTATTCTTGTGCTGTCTTGTGGTAGGAGAACTGTCCAGCCTGCAGCCAGCTTCCCCAAAACATAGAGATTTCCCCTTCAGCTAAATTACAGGAGATCCTGGATTACTTGACAAATAATGCTTCATTGTAAGTTGCAACCATTCGGACTTATTTGATAATTTGTTAGTTTGGTGTTTCAAATGGTATTTTCTAAATGTATTTTTAACCTGACTGCCTGGTTTGTGTTTTGTTTGTTTTTCAATGTTTTATTTACAGGCAAATGAAATCTCCTGCAATCACGGCAACTATGTATGGGGGAAATAAAACACTTTATTTACAGGTAATCTGAACATACATAATTGTCTTTAATAATCTGAATTAACAGAAATTTACAGAATTTGAAAAATAATATTTTTCCCTTTTTTTTTTTTTTTTAAAATTTGCAGACGGTAGCTTCAAATGAAGAACGAACAAGGCCAAATCTTTCCAAGACACTAAAAGGTATCGTGGAGCTGTCAGGTGTAGATTCTCAAGTTAGAGAAAGTCAGTTTCACCCCTCTGTATGGATGTTTAGCTTTATCTTGCATTATGCAGTAGAATGTGCTTCATTGTCCTTTTACATTCAATACACATTCAATTTTACTTTCATATTTCCCAGATATATCAATTGTTTAAAGGTGAAGTGCAGGCAGATGCACAGAACATTGCAACAAAGCAACCTGATAACTGCTGTAAATTAAACATACTTCAGTAGAGTTCTACATATATTTCTTGACGAGGTCTGTTTCCTGGTTAAATTAGATTAATATTAATTTAGCCAGTGAGCTGTTTGCAGCTTTATTTCATCATATTTATGGTTTGTGGGAATACCATTCCCAGCTTTTTTGGGGGTTTTGGAATTAAAAAAAAGGGCAAAGCACATGGGTTTAATTAAATTAATTAAGCTTTTCTTTCTGTTTCAGAACTGGGGCTTGTGGATGGCCAGGAACTTGCAGTTGCTGATGTTACTACACCACAGACTATGTTGTTCAAGCTTCACTTTACCACTTAATTTATTTATAAGTAAAGTGCAAATACAGCAAGAGAAATCTGTGCCCACCTTATAAAACAAACTTACTCCGTGGGTGTTAAAGCAGCCTGAAATGTTCCTGTTAGTGCCAGCATGGTTGAAGGTTAGGAAATCTAAATGAAATCACCATATTTCAAAATTGTACGTAGAAGCCAATATTTGGTGGATTATATTTGTATAAATGCTTATTCATGTACAGATCTCTGATGTATAGAAATACACTTTTCCCTGGTTTTGTTGTCAAAATGTTCATGCTAATGTACTTTTAGACACATGGAACTTTAAGGTGGCCAAAAGTCCTGTTTTCAACATGTGTGCACACATACATGCAGAGAAAAAAAATTTTTAAAAGGAACCACAACGATCTGGTTTTAAGTTGTAGCACTCCTGAGACTTGCTGAGTCACCTTAAACCAAAGGAGACAGTAGATTAAAATGAGCATTTCCCTCTTATTTGGTATTGATTTGATCAATTTTATGAAAGGTTTTAAATATGGAAGAGATGGCTTTGTTTACAAGAAACACAAAAGCAGAAAACGAGCAAATGTACATTAAAATATAGACGTGTCTCCTCATTGTCCCAAGCAGCTGCCGTGCACAGCATTGCAAGATTATGTTCAAATATCATTGGTGCTGTTAAGGTATTTATTAATAAAAAAGTCAGAAAGACACCTGAGTTTGTGGCTTTTCTGTGGACATTCAAGAGCATTTATAACCTCGATTAAAAAATCTGGGGCATCGTTTAGCTGCTTTAGTCACAGACTAAGCAGTGCTGGGTGCCACAACCTGAATTCTAGTCTGATGTGTTAGCTGTGTTTGAAGTTTCCATTTTTTTAACACTGAACTGCATAGTTTAAAAGGACAAGGGTTACTGGGTACAAATTGAAACAGGGGAAATAGGGTGATAGGCCAGGAGTAATGGATACAAACTGGAAGAGGGAAAATTTAGGCTAGATATTAGGAAGAAATTCGCTCCTGTGAGGGTGGTGAGGGGCTGGCACAGGTTGCTCAGAGAGAAAGTGTTGCAGGCCGGGTTGGACGGCGCTTGGAGTGGAAGGTGTCCGTGCCCGTGGACGGTCTTTAAGGGCCCTTCCAGCCCTTGAGCTACCGCGTTCAGCCCGCTCCGGAGGCGCTGTGAGGGAGGGCAGCCCGGCGGTCCCGGCCCCGCCTCCCGGACGTGTCGGGCCGGACGCGGCTGCGCCGGGCCCGGGTGCGACGTGGATCCGGCGGCGCCTGCGCGGAGCCGCTCTCGCTCCGCTCCCGTCCCTCAGCGCCGCGCCCGGCCCAGCCCGCCGGCCCCGCCGGCAGCGGGGGGAGCTGCGGGGAACGGGCGCTGCGGAGCCGCCGAGGATGAGCTGGTTCAACGCCTCGCAGCTGTCCAGCTTCGCCAAGCAGGCGCTGTCGCAGGCACAGAAGTCGATCGACCGGGTGCTGGACATCCAGGCCGAGGAGAGCCCCTGGCCCGACGCCGTCATCCCCGACTACGGTGATGGTAAGGGCGGGCCGAGCGCTTACCCATGGCCAAGCCGCCGTGCCGAGCCTCGCGGCCCTTCCCCTCGCCCACCTCCTCTGCTGTCTCCCCTTTACCTTGGGGAGGTTTAACCGGCCCCCCCCCGCCCAAAGCCCCCTTGGTTTATATAATCCGCGGTCTGGTCCCTCCTGCGCCCCCCGTGCAGGGTGACACCGGCACGAAGCCGTCGCAGGCTCGAGCCTGGCTGGTGTCACCAGTGTCCTGCTTTTATCGCATGGGTAGCACTGAGCTTCTTACGCCTGCTCCTCAAGGCGGTATTTATTTATATTTTTTTGTTGAGTAGATTTTTTTAATTAGTAAAAACTGCTCAATAATAAAAACGGGGGAATCATACTCTTTTCAGAGGCGTGCGTGGATTCTCTCTTTGCAGCAGGAAGGGCACAGTAGAAGCTGAAAGTCTGGTCTATGTAAAGCAAGTGAAGTTTCCACTTTTCCTGGCTTCCAGTTCATAATCCTCCAACATCTGTTAAAAGGAATATGCTGGTGGAAAGGCTGTCGTGGCTATGAGGAAGTGTCTCCCCTGTACGTGTGCCAATGGCAAACCTGACTGAATGGTCAGCCCTGAGTTGCTGTTTGGAAGGGAAAGAGCAAAAAGGAGCCCTCTTATTAGAAACTCCCCCGAAAATAATATCTTGAAGATAAGAATAGATAAAAAAAGATAGTGGGAAATGAAGTCATTTCGAATCAGCGTCCTTCTATATCTAGAAGAACTGTGAGTATTTGGAGGAGGAGGTTATTTCCAGGTGAAGCCACAGCAGAGTGAGATTTCTGAAAACTGAAAGCTAAAGCAATTGAAAGTGTGTTCCAGGTTGGTTGCTCAGCAAAGGTCAGTTTTGGATGTCTTTGTCTCTTTGTGGGCTTGGCAGTCATGTAAGTAGTCCAGTGTCACCTTAAAATACAAGAATTGTTTCTAGAAAACTGTCACGCCTAATTTCGCAAAGCTTTAGACTTCTCCAATAATTTTTAAAATTTGATTTATATTTTAGTATTTGTGGTAGTTCTGTAACTCATAAGAAGAGCAGCAAAGATCAGCCTGCATCTGGTTTTCAGGGAAAACATACTTGTTTTTAAGAGATGTCAAAATATGTTCTGAATGTTACAGTTAACTCAGAGCTTTTTCTGAAGCTGTTGAATCATGGAGAAGGTAGCAATAAGTCAGATGTTTGTAGTAATAAATCACACGTTTGTAGTATTTTTGGCAATGAAAACAGTAATTATCTGAATTTGAGATTCGAGGCCAGCAGCTATCAACTGTTCTGAAAGTGGAAGCCAGCTTTAAGTATAACTTAATAACTCAGCGTTTTTAATAGATGCTGCTATATAGAATGAGTTTGTTTTTAAGTAGCCTGAAATAGTTACGTTACCCAGATTATGTTTGTAGGTACAAAATTGGATATTGTTTTTTGATTTATCTTTCTTACCTCAGATGCTACTGAAATTTGATGCTGAAATTCTTGTTCTTGCTGGTGACGAGTCTTGGAAAACCTGCAAGAAATACAATAATAGGAATTGTTGATGTTGTTTTAGGGCAGCTTCAGAACTAAACATTTCAGTATTCCTCCAGAGAAGAAGAAAATTCTCAGCTGGGCTGCTGCCAATTTTTATTGTCAGCTCCTTGCTAATGCTTGGGTGTGTGAGGAAAAATACGAAGTCTGTCAGAAACTGGAGGGCAAGAACCCTTCTTGTAGTGTAAATTCTGAAAATACTTAAAGCTTTTCCCCTCTGTTTTCTGTAATGGTGTATGAAGTGTTTGTGTGATATTTGCAGATAACTTTTAAGACCTAGTCATTTTTTCCTCCTTTTTTAATCCGTATAGTTCTCTTAACTACAGCTTTGGAGATTGTTTTGCTTGGACTCCTCTCACTGTAGGAAAGCAGGAGACCACATTTGCTTTTGCTTGTAGTCTTCAAAGTGGTTTTTTTGCCTATCCCTCTTTTTTCCTTTTCTTTTAGGAACAAATTCTCTCATAAGTGGAGGATGGGACACGTCTTCCTGGGGCTTAAGCTCAAATACAGAACCCCAGAATCAGCCGATATCGCCCACAGCCATCACTAAGCCGGTGAGGAGGACGGTAGTGGATGAATCCGAAAACTTCTTCAGTGCCTTTCTCTCCCCGACAGATGTTCAGAGTATACAGAAAAACCCAGTGGTGTCCAAACCTCCAGCCAAATCACAGCGACCCAAAGAGGAGGTGAAAAGCACTTTAAAGGAGTCTCAACACTCCAGTCAGCTGGAAGGGCCGGTGACACCAGAGGCAGAAGGGAAGGATTCCTCCATAGCTGTCCTGGACTTGAAAAGCCTTGATATTCCCAAGGAGAAATTAGAAGAGAATTCTGTGCTTAAATCTGATGCCCAGCACGAAGCAAGCACAAATGAAGTTACTGACAAAAAGGTGTCTACTCTAAATTTGGAAGAACCTGAAGATTCTCCTGCTGAAAAATCCAGTGTTGGAGGGGATGGAGCAGCAGGTGCACCTGAGGGCACTTCTCAGCCCCTTGGAGCAGGCACGAAAGACCTGGGTTTGGAAGGGAAGGAGAGAAAGACTGAGGATAGACAAAGCAATACCCCGTCACCTCCCATCAGCACCTTCTCCTCAGGCACTTCCACAACGAGTGATATTGAAGTTCTGGACCATGAAAGTGTGATAAGTGAGAGCTCAGTAAGTTCCAGACAAGAAGCTGCAGATTCAAAATCCAGCCTTCACCTCATGCAGACATCATTCCAGCTCTTATCCACATCTGCCTGTGCGGATTATAATCGCTTAGATGACTTCCAAAAAATGACCGAGAGCTGTGGCTCCTCGGATGCTTTTGAAAGAATCGATTCATTCAGCGTGCAGTCCTTGGACAGCAGGAGTGTAAGTGAAATAAATTCAGATGATGAGTTATCAGGCAGGGCTTCTGCTTCAGCGTCTGTTGCTGTCAGTCCTTCTGTGCCAAAGACAGAAACGGTTGATGCCCTGAAAAATAAGTCTGAAAACTTGAATGATGCTCCTGTGTTACATGCTGAGGAAGCTGAGATGGAAGAGAGTGGGAGAAGTGCAACGCCTGTAAATTCTGAGCAGCCAGATGTTGTTTTGGTTGCTGCTGTCCAAACTGTTGAAGATCAGGTTGTGAAGGAGGAGGCTGAGCCCCAGCAAGATGCTGGGGAACAATTGGTAGAAGAGGACACTGAAAAGCAAGAGCTTAAAAAGGTAACTAAAACATGAATTGCAAACACACCTTTTAATTACGAATGAAACTCCTGACATTTCCTTACATTGTCCAATATCTCTTCTATCAGCTTATTTGAATGAATTAATCAATACTGAACTATCTGACCCTGTAGAAAACTCTCCTTGATATCCTGCAGTGGAAGAGTACTGGTGAAATTTCTGGTCAGATAGTTGTGGGTTCCACCTGACCCACCTGGTTATCATTGTTGGGAATTGTGAGTAGGGGTGGCATACAGGAAGCCTTAATAGGTCAAATGTGTTATTTTAATTCTTTGGTGTTTATATTTGTATATTTTCTTATATTTTTGTTATTTATCTATATTCAGCTTTCCAAAATCTGGTATTAAGAAATGATTTTGAGGATGTGGGCTAAGAGCTTTTGACCCTGAGTGAAAGTTTTCCTCCCTCATCTGAGGCTGTTCTGCTGCTTTGTGCTGATGTTTCACAGAAGAGACCTTCCCATAGAAATTATTCAGCAGAGTGGTATAAGGAACACTGAGAGTCTTAATGCTTAATGTAAGCAATAGTTTTATAGGCTATCAGCTCTAGTTAAGAACTTAATGTATTATTAAATATCCCTGCTTATGATTTTGCTGAGAAACTTACTTGGGCCACGTGCTGATTTAGTAGGATTTCTACACCTGTAGGAAACGGGTGTCTTTATGTTCATGTGTGTGGTAGAAACATGGTAATCCTCACAGACTCCTACTTCAAATTCCTGGAAACATTGTCAAGTTCAGTAAATAATCTTGTGAGGGAATGGGGTGGGGGGGAAGGGAAAGCCTGCCCCTCTTGTGTTTTAATTGTCCCATTCATCTGATCTTTATCTGTAAAAACCTTGTCCAGGTGATTGATTCATTAACTGAGAAGCTGGAGAAGAGGGAAATACAGTTACTAAGTACTAGTAAAGAAAGGGCTCGCCTGGAAGAAGCTTATGATAACCTCAAGGAGTAAGTATGGAAATACACCCAGTGATGTAACTGTGACTGCTGTAATACAGTCTTAGACAATAGATAAAACAAGGAGCTTTATGACTAGAGCAAAGGTTACAAGGGATGTGCACTGTTTGGGAAAGGTGGAGATAATCATTACATGTGCTGTGATGGGATTTTTTTAAAGACATGTTATTTCTTGGGGCCAAAATCTCTTTTGGGAAGGGGCTGGGGAAAGATTTTTCAGTAAGCAAGTTGTAGGAATGACAAATGTGGAGAGTCAGTCTTGGTTATTAATAAACATCTTTATTATAAGCCTGGATTCAGCTATTAAGAGAGACTGACTTTCCTGATACAGAGGGATGAACTAAACTAAACTACGATTTACTAAATAATTTGTTGACTAAAATGTAGGCAGTGGAAGTATGGAAGAAGGGCTGGTTGTAGGGAAAAACCTGAAATCATTATTTAATTTGATTAAAAATTAAAGTTGAAAGGGGAAAAAATGGAAAGTTGTATTTACCAGCTCATTGATCAAATACTGAGTTATAAAATTTACAGATATATGATGCTGTTGTTTAATGACTAAATTGATCCTAACTTAAATTAAATAATTTACCCTTTATATGATGCAGATTATGGTTAATTAAAAAGTACTTTATCAAGGGGCAAAACATTTAAGATAAATCAAGCATTTAGTTGTTTTCATGGATAAACTATTGAATTAATAAAGATCTTTAATTAGGACTTCTAATACAGATGTGAGGTTTTATGACTCTTGTTTATTATGTGTAATATGACTAAAATACTTTAAAAAAGCATGTCTCATAACTGTGCAGCTGTTCTGAAATGTTCATTTTAAATGTAGTGAAATGTTTAGAATGAAAGAGGAGAGCAGCAGCCTTTCATCTCTTAAAGAGGAGTTTGCTCAGCGAATTGCAGATGCTGAGAAGAAGCTCCAACTAGCCTGCAAAGAGAGAGATGCAGCTAAAAAGGTAATTTGGCTTTTTAAATGAAATTAATATTTATTATTTTATGACACAATTGAATTTCTTGTGGAAAATCAATAAAAATTAACTTAGGGAAAAGCATGAGGCTGAGAGGTGCTATCTTATGCTGTTAGTAACCAGCATGAGCTGTTTGCAGTCATCCAGGCAGCTCGGTGTTCACATCTGTGTTCTTGCAGCCATGCTGTGAACCAGCTTAGGGAAGTCATTTAAGTTGGTCTGGTTTGGGAAAAAAAGAGATTTAATGTGTGCTCTCATTCACCTTGTACCAAATATGTATTTGTAGTGGTGAGGGAGAATGGCCTGGGGATGTGAGGAAGGGGTGAAGAATGGGAATGGCTTCTTTAGAGGATTAACTGGTAGGAAAATTAAGGGCTGATGACAGATTGATTTGGAATGAGCAAAGAAATCTACAGCAGTAAAGTTTATGGGGTTTAAATGTTCTTAACCTGATGCCACAGCATTTCATTTCTCTAGCTTAATGCAAAAAGGAAACTCAAATCTGTACACTGGAAAACAAATATTTTTCAGCTGTTTGTCACTGTGTTGACACAGCAGTGATTTGAACTAGAAAAATTATCCAGTATCTATGTGTGAATAGGACAGGTTGGTTTTTCTCTATTGCAAAAGTTTCAAGAAAATTAAATGGATGGGGAAATTGGAACAAATGGTACAGAGGGTTTACAGAGTCTCAATCCTTGGAGGTTTTTAAAACTTGATGCAATAAGGCTCTGAGCAATCTGTTTTGATCAGATAATCTCCAGAGTTCCCTTCCAACCTAAATTGTTTTCCAAGCAAAGCCTTTTGAGAAGAAGGGCGAAAGAAAAAGGTGATCACTGTAACTCACTGTGTGTTTTTCCCTACATGTATTTTAATAAGCAATCCTAAGTATTTTATCCTGTTATTTAGGAAGTAAAGACTGTTAAAGAAGAATTGGCTACTAGACTTAATACCAATGAAACTGCTGAATTACTGAAAGAAAAAGAAGAGCAAATCAAAGGATTAATGGAGGAAGGTGAGAATTAACCTTTTTTGGTAGTAAAAATGTGTAGAATAATTTGAATTGCACTGGCCTTGCATACAAGCCTTCTTTATGTAGGAAAAAGTGCTGAATTTGAAGCATGTTGGATGTTTCTGAGCGTTTGAAGCATTTAGTGAGTAGCAAAGAGCAACAGGAGGGGTCAGGCAGGTACAGATGGCTGGAGAGGTGCTTCCTGCAAGATGCATTAAAAGGTGCTGCGAGATAAAACCAGCATGTGCAGAACAACATTCCGTGTTCCATTCAGAAGAAATCTAGTGAGGGCATTGTTCATGGCATTTCTACAGTGTCTCCCTTAATACTTTTTAGTTTTGGGAGTAAAATATAGTTTCTAAATGAACAGGCCATTTTATTTTTTTTCTAATATGATGAGCTCACTTGCTTTATTTTCAAAGCCTTTTACATCCTCTTCTATCTCACTGTAGCTCAGTGTAGCAAGAGTATCCCAGGATAAGATAGATTTAACTTAAGAACTTGCATAAAAAAACGTTGTAAGAATAAGTATTTCCATATTTACTGGAGCATTATTTTCATGGGACTAAAGAGCAAGGCTGGTGTGAGTAGAGAATCCACAGAATATCACCAATATCACTAACTTTATGTTAAATTTCTTCACAGGAGAAAAGCTTTCCAAACAGCAGCTGCACAATTCCAACATTATTAAGAAATTAAGAGCCAAAGAGAAAGAGAGAGAAAATATTAACACAAAACAGAACAAAAAGATTAAGGAATTGGAAGAGGAGTTGCAGCATTTAAAACAGGTGAGACATTTGTTGATTTTTTTTTTTTTTTTAAAGCTTTTTGTATTAGCTGCCAAGTTCCCTTTTGGGAGGGCTCTTGATAGACTGACATTTTTTATTTTCTGGAGAGTTCTCTATTTCATAGAATCCCAGAATGGTTTGGCTTGGAAGGGACCCTAAAGCCCATCTTGTTCCACTCCCTGTCATGGGCAGGGACACCTTCCACTATCCCCGGTTGCTCCAAGGCCCATTCAGCCTGGCCTTGAACACTTCCAAGGATGGGGCAGCCACAGCTTCTCTGGGCAGCCTGTGCCAGGGCCTCACCGTTTCACATTATTGGAGCACTGAGTTGTGATTTATGTGTGTATTCCCTGTAAAACTGCAGTGAAGGATCTTCTCAGCTGTTTGTTTGCACTTACACTGCTTTTACTGGAAAACCTGTACCACCAAAATTCGGGCAGTTAGTGATTGAATCAAGACCTTACAGATTTTAGACCGAGTAAGTGGAGTTGTATGAAACTCTGGTGAAGAGCAGCTCCCTCCTCTGGGGAAGGCAGGGAAGCAAAACCTTTCTCTTTTTGCCAAGTGTTAGATGGGTTCAGTCGCTTTGTGTAAGTTCATGCCAAACTGGTTGCCACTGTTGTCGCTGTCCTCACACAGTGCTATGAGCCCCATGTCCTGGGGTTTGTTTCATGTTTCTTGTTTGCACGGACAGGTGCTCGATGGCAAGGAAGACCTTGAGAAACAGCATCGAGACAGCATTAAACAACTGAACAGTGTCGTGGAGAGACAAGAAAAGGACCTTGCTAAACTTCAGGCAGAAGTGGAAGAACTTGAAGAAAGGAACAGGAGTGTGCAGGCAGCACTCGACAGTGCATACAAGTAAGCAAAGCAATCACACCTTCAGATCGTGGCTCTTTCTTGTGCAATGCTTGTGAAATATTTAAATATAACAAAGTTATTTGCCAAGTTGCTGTTGGCATTGTATAAACTGTAAATGCATTGGGGTTCTTTTTGTTTGTTTTTTTCTCTCCAGGGAACTTGCAGATCTTCATAAAGCTAATGCTACAAAGGACAGTGAGGCTCAGGAAGCAGCTCTAAGTCGGGAAATGAAGGCAAAGGAAGAGCTTGGGCTAGCACTGGAAAAGGCCCAGGATGAGGCTCGGCAGCAACAAGAAGCTTTGGCAATTCAGGTGGGTCTGAAATGCAGTCAATAAACTCTTTAATTCAACAAGTGACTGTACTGAGGTGCTGTGTACACCTGATGTAATGAACCAGGTGGAACTCGTTTTTGTGTACTTAGCAAATACCCAGAGGATTTCTTCCCCGTGGAACTTGTTCAGTATTGAGGGCTGGTTGTGCTAACCTTTAAAATACTAATTTTATTTAAAAGTACTTATAATTTTACTTGTCTAAATGAGATTACTTTGACAGGCTCTATTTTAAGTTTGTAGTACTCCTGCCTCTTAGACTGAATTTTTAATGATAAATAAATCAGTATAACTATTTGTGTGCATGCAAAAATGAAGCCTTTACTTGTAAACAGTTATCCTGTCTAACGTTGTGTGAAAATGGTGTAGGACTGTGGCAAGGAATAGGTGATGATATAACTTTTGGCAAGAGTTTAGTAACAATTTCTGGTTTATTTAGGTGGCAGACCTGAGGCTGGCACTGCAACGTGCAGAGCAGCAGGCAGCAAGAAAAGAAGATTATTTACGGCAGGAAATCAGTGAATTGCAACAGGTACTATAATAAACAGATGATGCCAGCTTGTATCTACGAGGAGGGCTTCTAAAAACCCCAAAATAAAATGCTGCCATGACATAAGCAGCCTGACAGAGAGGCTTTATTTTCCCAGTTACCTGCAGTGGTTGTCCTTTACAGAGGAGCAATAAAAATATAAATGGAAATGTTTTTTAAATCACATAGTGGAAAAAAAGTAATAATTTTTTATGATGCCTCTTAAATAGAATGCTGTCCTTTTTAAATGAGACAAAATACAGACATTAATTTTGTGATAGTCATCTAAAATTGATGGCAAATACATTTTTGAATGACTCTTTATCTGCTTCTTAAGAATATTTTTATTGTTCTTAAGGGCCAGAATATAGAGCATTGCCAAAATGTTTCAAATGGTGTCCAGAGGTCTGGAATTTCTGGGCCCTTGCTCTGTTATGTATCTAAAAATATTTAACTTCTCTCTTGGAATTTCGCACTTTACTGTGAGTTTGAACCGCACGACTGTTAGATTGTAAAGCAATCATTTTAGAATGTAAAGCAGCTGCTCTTTATTTAGACGAATTCTGTATTAATCCTTCAGTCCATCATATGGTTTTAATTATATTTAATTTGTGATTTCAGAGACTCCAGGAAGCAGAAAGCAGGAACCAAGAACTGAGCCAAAGTGTCACCTCTGCTACACGGCCCCTTCTGCGGCAGATAGAGAACCTGCAGGCCACACTGGGAGCACAGACCTCTGCATGGGAGAAACTGGAAAAGAACCTTTCTGACAGGCTGGGTAAGATGGTTGGAGTTTTTACTGAACTGTGAGGCTCTGGGTGAAGATATGAGATACCTGAAGGTCAACGTAAAGTGCTTAACACTTGCCCAAAGTGTAGATGGTGGATCAGGAGATGAGCACCAAATGCTTTCCTATAAGCGAAGTGGTGTGGGCGGGGAGTTATGCCAAGGTTCTTGGACAGGTAATCCACTGGTTCTCTTTAAAACACACTGTAACATAAGACTGTGATGTGGATGGGTTAAGGTGTACATGTCCTCACAGCATCTAAGGGCATTGAGACACTGAAAGTATTCCAGCATGGAGCCTGGTGCTGAGATTCCAAATTGTAAAGTTTGGAATCGTTTACTTACCTAACTGCATAGGTGGTGATACATATGTTGGATGATACAGTACTAACCTATTATTTTAAATGAAAAATACATTAAAAGTCCAAAGATGGACCCAAAGAAATTGTTTCCTTTCTGGAGGCAATCTGTAGTTGTATATTGCATTCTGAAAGAGTTTGAAATTCAGTCAATTTCCATTGCTTTGTATTTCTGACTGTGTGTGAAAAATACTTAATTTTCCTTACAAAAGAAATCAAGATATATTTTTTAAGAAAGGTTTGTTGCATATAAAAAACCCCTCAAATTCAGTTTTGATGCATAATTAAATGGTCCATGTTATAGATGTTTGATCAAAAAAAGTCATATTCCATGTTTTTCTTACTATTAGGTGAGTCTCAAACTCTTCTAGCAGCAGCTGCTGAGAGAGAACGGGCTGCAACAGAAGAACTTCTTGCTAATAAAATTCAGATGTCTTCTTCTGAATCTCAGAATAGTCTTTTAAGGCAAGAAAATACACGTCTTCAGGCTCAGCTGGAAGTGGAGAGAAACAAGTTGAAGAAAATGGAAAATGAAAACAGCAGGTGGGTTCCTTTTTGGTTAACAGCATTTCTTTATAACTGTAGCAAAGGAGTGTTGATATGACTGTGCAACATGTTGGCAGAATGTTACAAAATGTTTTTAAGGGTACTTTGTTTCGTGCTAAAGATTGAGCAGCGTTACATTCATAACATTTTGTAGCCTTGCTGCTGTGTTTGTTTTAAAAGCATGCGAATCTACAGAGAATAGAACAGAGAATGCTTATTTGGTGGCTTTCTCTACCTCTTTTCTTCCTCCATGTAGGTATGAGGTTGAGCTAGAAGGGCTCAAAGATGAGTATGCAAAAACCTTGGAAGATGCAAAGAAAGAAAAGGTATTGCCTAATTCAGCTTTAATCTCTGTTATGGTTTGAATCTGAGCTGTCAGGAGGTTAACAGCTTGTATTTGTCTTTGCAGTCACTGCTGGCTACTCAGTTAGAAATGGAGAAGATGAAAGTTGAACAGGAGAGAAAGAAGGCAATTCTCGTGCAAGAAGCAGCAAAGGAGAAGGTACCAAAACCTACCATTTCTAAGTCTTATTGATATTGTCTTTGTTTTAGTAGATATCTATACCTGAAAGTTTTAGTACCTCGCAGTATCTTTCCAGTGAAATAAGTGTTGTGTTAGACTCACTGAAATAAGTTTTGAGTAATAGTCTATTAAATCTGAGAAGAGATGAAATATGGGTTGTTGTCTTAATCCTCTGTGTTCTTTGAGTGCTCTTGGATCATTTTTCTTCTGAAGCTACTTGTTGTCTTTGCTTAGACTACCAGCATTGCTTCCACTGAATTCCTGTTTTGTTTCACATGACTGTGTGTAATGTTCCACATGCTTTCCAGCTGAAGTCACAAGTCACAGAGCAATCCTCAATAGTCATTAAATACATTAATGCTAATTAGCAGTTGGTATTCAAGTAAAACTATTTGTTGTTGTTTCTTACTGTCTCTAGTCCTAAAATCTAAGTGCTTTCCCCTTCAGAGGCTAGCATGCTTGTAGATGCTGCCTGGAAAAAGGGGCCAGTCTTGTTTTGAAGAGATATCAGTAAATCATTAGCATGTGAGAAATCCTGGAGTTTAATTCATACACTTCATTTAAAAAGAAGAAAAAGGCCTTAACATTCCTCTTAACATTCATTCTAAGAAGAGATGTTCTTCTGGGTGTGAGATATTCTTTCTGTCATACATTTGGGCATACAAAACTGCCTCTGAGTCTCCCTTGGCTACTTGAAAGAGAACTTCTTCTGGTGTAATTCACAGCTTCTGTCTTAATTTACTGAAAGGTCTGAGATCTTGAAGATATGGTGTAAGCGTTACAGCAGAGAAATTCTTTGTTGTTGAACTGTCATATGTTTTAGTGATAGGGCAAGTAGAAAATCTGTCATAGTGTTCTATAGTTGTTGGTGGAAAAAGGGAGGCTGTTTATAGAATCTGGTTTTTAGCATGTTATGGATGCTTTTTCTTTTTCTAACTGGTGATATTGGATGTCTTTGTTTTTAAGGACCGAAAGTCATTTACGGTTGAAACTGTATCAAGTACGCCATCAATGTCCTGCTCCAGTTCCATAAGTGGGGTGGACATGGCAGGTCTTCAGACCTCTTTTCTCTCACAGGTAGGATAGATCGCCTTTAATGGCTTTTTTTTTTCCTTGACAGACCCCTTAATTTCCTCCTCAAGAATTTTTACTAATGCAGAAAATGACTCTTCAAGAGTGTATTGGCCTTAGACGAGATAACTTCTTGTGCAGAAACACCTAAAACCTACTTACATGATATCTGTGACTGTAAAACATACAACTGATTTATTTTTACTTGCACTCCCAGTTTAGGATACACCCCTGCTCCCTAGGCAGCGTTGCTGACTGCTGTACTCTGCTGTCTCCTACTGCTGCTCCTTCCCTGTCAATCTGGTTCATGATGTCAGAGTTAAATGGCACCTGTATAAGTGTCAGAACTTGCCAGTAGGGAGCTATCCCAAATTGTACCTATTCACCTTAAGCTTTTGTTTTGAAAACAAGTTTTAAGCATTGAAATGCTTGCCTAGCACAGTGTAATTTGAAATCTTAAATGATGTCATATTTAGGAGAGGGAAGATTCCAAAATGGGCATGTTTTTGTCTTAATTTCCAGCTTCTCTAACATTCTGTTTGTAGGATGATCCCCATGATCACTCATTTGGACCAATAGCTACCAGTGGGAGCAACCTCTATGATGCAATAAGGATGGGATCAGGTTCAAGTATAATTGAAAACCTTCAGTCACAGCTAAAACTAAGAGAAGGAGAGATTTCACATCTACAGGTATCTTTTCAGAAATCTTGGTCAGTGTTATGATAATGCTGTGAACCAGCACAGCTGTGTGGGGATGAGCATGAGAAGGACTTGTTGCTTCCTCTTTTGTTTTGGCATGGACCTATCCAGAAAACTTACCTGTCTGAAAAGTAAGAAACCCAAGCCACTGAGATTTGAGGAGAAAGTGAGAGTGGATCTGAAATGTGTTGTTTCACAGCCTGGCTTAAGAATGAGGATTAATTACTGTGTATTTTGATATGGTGTTTTATAAATACAGTAAATTCTTTCCTTCTCATACTTGTTGTGTGTGTTTACCTTAGCTGGAAATTGGAAACCTGGAGAAAACTCGATCAATAATGGCAGAAGAGCTGGTTAAATTAACAAATCAAAACGATGAACTTGAAGAAAAAGTGAAGGAAATACCAAAATTACGCACACAGTTAAAGGTAAGTGTATTTCTGGTGTAAATCCATTGTAAAATGTAGATAATTGCATTTCTTTAGGAACAGTCCTATCAGTTTAGGAATGTATTCAAATCTGTCTCTAAGTGACCAAAGAACCTGTTTTTTGGGGTTTTTTTGTTTGGTTGGTTTTTTTGGTTTTTTTTTTGTATAGTAGAATCTAAAAATGCCCACTCCACTGTTAGGGAGTTCAAAACACAGTTGTTGGAAATGTGCTATGCGTAAGACTATGTGCTAAATCAGGGAGAGAACATTTCTGTTTCTATCATCTGGGCACTTGTCTGGAACTGGATTTTTTAGTAGAGGGAGTGTTTTGATAAATAGCACGGGCTTATGAGAGGTTGATGCAGAAGCTGAATATGTGTCCAGTAGAGATCCAGGAAACGGGACAAGTAAGTGAATCCTGATGTTTAACAATTGAAACTGAAATATTTGAAGTTTTGGAATAATTTTTGAATACAGAATGTTCAATTTCCTCATGAAACATTTCACGAACTGGTCATTCCTGTAGTAAAACAGTCCAGTTTTCGAACTGATTTTAATGCTTATAGCAACTGGACTTCAAGGTGCTTCAGTATGTCCTCTGAAGCCAGCACTAATTCTTTTTAGGATCTTTGAAACATCTTCCTTTAACATCTAGAATATAAATCTAGCCGTATTCAAAGCACAAAGTATTTTTGAAGAGTTCACTGTGTGCTTCACTGTAGTTACACTTTGATAAAGTAATGCTGCTCTTATTTCCCCTGGTAGTGTAAAAAACTGTCCCAGCAGCAACTTGTTTGAAGTTGAAAACCAGTGAGATAACAAACTGTGTCCTTTCAGGATTTGGATCAAAGGTACAACACAATTCTCCAGATGTATGGAGAGAAGGCAGAGGAGGCTGAGGAACTCCGACTGGATCTGGAAGATGTGAAAAACATGTACAAGACTCAGATAGATGAACTTTTAAAACACAGACAAAATTAATTCCTTATGGAACTCCTAACATTATATGGTGACAGACTGTAAAGATAATTGTTTATGTAAATGCTGAATTTAAATGTCTTGTAAAAAACCCCTGTATTATAGAAAATGTGACTATATAATAGAGTTCATATGTTGACAGAAGAATCAATGCTTTAAGTGTCCTGTTCTGTCTGCAGTTAAATTATTTGTGCAATATTTAATTTTTTTTCTTCAGACATCCCTTTATTTAAGTTTTTGCTAAATGGTGGGTCATTTTACTTGTAAACAGCAGAAATGATGGTGGTTACCTCGTGAGATAGCACTGGAAGGCATGAGTAGTATTAAAGCAGCCCTTGATTCATAATCCTTGTAAACCTATGAAAATCACTTTAGAAGTCTTTCTTAAGTGTTCTTCATATGAGTTTTTCTAAAATCTCATCAGTTTATTTTTAATAACAAAGTAGTAGGGACTTTCTGTCTGAAGTATAACTGGTGGATATTTTTATGACAGGAAATTCTTAGATTTGTACTAGCAACATCTGAATGTGTCAGGGTGATGATTCTTAGACAAATTAGATTAGTCTGACTACTTTGCACTAAGTCCTCTAAAGCCAAGTGTGAGGCTCATATGAGACTTCAGATTACAGGTTCATCTTGTATATTGCTTGTGTTCTCATGAGCAATCTGGAGACAACAGCTCTGCTTGTAATTATAAATGTGTTCAACTTTAAACACCGGAAATCGGAGCTGTGAAATATCTGTTCTAGATTTAGTAGCTGATTTTTAACATTAGCTAAAGCAGTTCAGAAGAATGCAGAAAACTGATTTTTTAAAAATAAATTGCTGCATATCTCATGGTTCTTTTTATATAAGTAGCAAGGGTTAGACTTCTTGCAAAATTGGAACTGTGGCTTAATAATAGTTTTCAAGCAAGTCTCCAGTGGCTGCAGAGTATTTCTCATGCCGTTCCTTAAGCAAGGTATTGGTCAAATGGCACTCACGTGACTTGGAGTTGAGCTGCATTTTTGGTAATGTCAGAGGAAATATTTGAATTGGACCCTTGGGAATGCTGAGAATCGCGGGAAGAAGCTTTCGTCTTCCTCTCGGCATTCTGGAGAGCAAATATTTTGCTGCATCTCAGAACCTACTTGTGTGAAATACTGGGCAGTTGAAATTCTTTGCTTATCACACCAGTGCCTCTGTTGGGAGAGGGTTTTTTTCCCAGACCAGTGCACGTTGTAATTTGGGAACTTTTCCTGCTTCCGTATTCAGTTGCCTGACAGACAAAAGATGTGAAGGATGAGGAGTTGCTTCTGGAGAAATACCTCTTGATAATATGACTTTACTATGGATGTTAAGGATTTATTCCTCACTGGGAGAACAGTTAGTCACTGAAGTTACACAGGCAAGGGAATGTTCATGGAAAATCCTAGTCTAATTTGAGATTCAGGCAGTTACTCTGTGAAGATTTCATTAAAACCATAGAGCGAGAACACTAAAATTTGTTATAACTCCCCATCTGTTGTAGAAACTTTTAACTGCTTTAATAAAAATACTTTTTTCTTTTCCTTTTTTTTTTTTTCTTGGGAGGTGGGAAGGAATTACCCTCTTGTTGTCTTCACTTCAGTTTTGGAAACTGTGGTGGTACGATTTTTCTTCTAAAAACCTCAGAATTTCACACTTTGCCTTCATATTGAAGCATGGTTGGTTGCTCTAAATTTCAGAAAAACCCCAAACCAATCAACCCTAAACAAAATTCAGTCCATATTAAAACACTTCATGGAATTTTACTGATTTATTGTGTGTTAGAATTATGACGTGCAAAGGTTAATTCAGCCTTTTCTTAAGAAAACAACTTTTTATGATGGTCAAAGATGAGGAATTCTGTTCAGCTTTTATCTACTACAGCAAATCAATAAATTGCTGGTTTTCACCATTTCTTTTTACAATCTTGGTAGACAAATGCAGCAGTAAAAAAAAATAAATTATCCTTTGAACTTTTATTGGGATCTCTTGCTGCCAGTGCTTTTGAAGGTAACTTTTCCTATGTAATGTGAGCAGATGCTCCTGAAGGGCTGAGGCAGTTCTGAGTGTGTCTTGGGCTATCTTGGGCTTTCAGGAAGAGCTTAGGTAAGAGGGAAATTTTAACATGCAATCAGCATTAACTGTTTTAGATGTAAAAACACAAAAAGTTTTAGATTTTTAAATTTTACTAAAGCAGATGTAAATATTTGTATTGACTATTTTTGGATTCTATATTCCATTGTAGTGCAACCTTTACTATCACCTGAGAATCAGATGGCCTTCTCTATCTTAATCATCGAAGCCTTAGAAAACAAAGTGGCTGTTGGAAGGTAACATAGACTTTAAATCCTGGTTTGCTCATCTTTGATATAATTGTTTGCTTGTTTTGAAGAAACATTAATGTTTTCTTGGGCACACTTAATTCATTGCTCTTACTGAGATTGCCTAGAAGAGTAACATGCAAAATGAAAGTAATTAGGTTAGAATTCTAGTACTCACTTTTGTCTAAATTTATTATTTTAGAACATTCCTTCTACAAGCAACTAATTTAGCTCTCATTTTCACTGCATATGCAAATATGAAGAAATGTTATTTAAAGGTTACTCAGTGTAGTGTTCAGAGGTAACTGAATTGCTAATGGAAAGGCCTCTGTGGATGTAGGGGGGTTTGGATGAGGAATGGATTACTCTGGTACTCACTTCCTTTAGGAACTCAAGAGCCCATGTTCAAAATCCCATGTCAAAATCACGTGAGAGAAGGGTTAGTTCTATTTATTTTTCTTTTCCTGCTACAAGTTCGTTGTAATTTATGTGCTTACATTTTACTAAGGGCTATAATGATCCTTAATACTTGGTGAAATGGTTATCACAGTGAAATTAAACCCCTTCATTTCTAGTTGTAAAATATGTATAAACTGTAAAAAGCACGGGTCAGGGTAAAATAAAATTTTCCTCTAACAGTGTGCTCTGGTTCTCTTTTAGAGAAAAGACTTAAAAATAGTTCTGGGGTGAGTGGGTGGGTGTGAACCTAGTGCTGTGAAAGGAAAATATTACTTAAGGTAGAAGATACCAGATGTAGTTGGAATTCAGAGTTCCAGATGCCAGTTAAAGTCTTGCGGTGCCGTGGCTATTTAGGTACATGGGGCTGGTTTATTTTTAAATGCACCGCAGTGATGGGGTTGTGGATAATGTGAAATTTAGACTAATTTGCTTTATTCAGGTAAGCGGTGTCCCTGCGGGATCAGCACATCTGCTGGCGCCTTCTGTTCCGCGTTCTCCCGCAGGTTTCCTGGCTCGGGCTGAGCGTTTGTTCCTCGTTTCCCACCTGGGAACGAGGGGCGAAGAGGCCTGGGCTGTGGTGGAGGATTCAAAGCTCTCGAGTGTTGGCGCCTGTGCCTCCCTCGGCGCTCGTCACTGCGGGAATTGGGTCAGACCGGAGGAGGGTGCGGGGTGCCAGCGCAGGCAGGAGCGCTGCCATGTGGCAAGGAGAGCCGAGCATCGATGAACTTCTGTCCTTGCGCCTAGGGGTGTTCGTGAGCGCGGCGGTCCCGGGCCGGCCCCGGCCCCGCTGCTGCCGGCCGGGGCTCGGGGGGACGCCTGGAACAATAGGGTGCCGGAGCCTGCGCTTCCTGCCGGGCCGCGGCAGGAAAAGGCCCTTTTCCTCCGCATCCTGCCCTCGCCGCTCCCCGGGCGGCAGCGCCTAATTTCCGGCAGCAGAAGGAAGACGCGGCTGCTCCGCCGCTGCTCAGGTGCCCTTCCCTGAGGGCCCCACCTGAGCCGCGCCGCCGGACCCCGAGCCGCGTCCGGGCGCTGCGCCGCCGCCTCGGCCCGGCCGGCTCCTCCTTCCTGCCTGCCTTCCTTCTCTGCCTCCTTCCCTGCCTCCTTGCCCGG
This sequence comes from Falcunculus frontatus, assembly GCA_013398115.1. Lineage (NCBI taxonomy): Eukaryota > Metazoa > Chordata > Aves > Passeriformes > Falcunculus > Falcunculus frontatus. The sequence continues at coordinate 1,077,321 of VZRV01002991.1, forward strand.
TCCCGCCGCCCCGGGCGGGGCGGTCCCGGCGGCAGCGGCAGCTCCCGGCGGCGGTCCCGGGGCGGGCGCGGCGGTACCGCCCACCCCTCCCTCACACCCGCACGGCGCTTCCCCGCGCAGCCCGGCGGGGCCGGGCCGAGCGCTGCCCCCGGACATGAGGATTGAGGCCGGCGGCGAGCGCCGAACGGGAGGAGCGGCCGGTCCCGCGGGCCGCGGGGCTTCCCGGTGCCGGCGGGGCTGAGGTGCGGTGAGATGCCATGCTGTGCCGGGGCGGGGGAGCGCAGGGCGGGGCGGCGGCGCCGGGTCCAGCACGGGCTTGACAAGCGTGGGTCGGGCACCAGGTCCGGCTGGGCCAGAGACTGGGTCCGGGTCCGGTTCTGGGTCTGTCGTGGAACCAAGCACGGCCTGGCACAGGGGGCCGGGCACCTTCCCGAAGCGACAGCCTCTCAGCCGGCGCCCGGGGATGGGTAAGGGCCACGTGTTTTGGGGACACCGCAGGGTTTGGGATGGGAGAGAGGTGTGATCCTTACGAGATAACCCCATGCCCCAGGCTGTGTGCCCGGTAAAGGGACCTGAGTGACGGGTCAGCAGCGTGCCCCCGCTGTGGAAGCTGCTCTCATTGCTGGGAACGTGTTTCTAGAAGCCGGACGGTGTCCTGAGGAAATCTCCTTTTGCAGGACTCATCTAACTCCACCTCCCTCCCCCGCTCTGGGTTTCTGTACCTGGGAAATCTGAAGTGGTTCTTCTCAAACCAAACAGGTAAAACTACTTGTATAGTAGGAATTTTGCTAAAGGCTTCGGTTGAAAGCAAGCATGCAAATTTTAGCAAATTATAATGCCAAAAAAGGTGGAGTTCAGATACAGGCCATACATTTATTTTCCTCAGGAAGTTTAATGGTTCAAAGCAGGGGTGTTAGATGAGAAGGTTGTATTAGCAGGAAGGTATGCAGTCAGCTATAGGGTATACAGATATGTGTGGGCCTCTGTGTGTGTGTATATGTGTATATATATAAATACACTTTTATTATATATAAAATTATATATAGAATATATATGTAGAGTATATTCAGTAGTCAAGTTTCTTTAACATGATATTAAGCACTAAAAACAGGCATCCTGTAACAGACTTATCTGTGACCCTATATTTTTGTCTGCATAGTTTTCCTTCAGCTAATGATTAGTTCAAAGTAGAGAATGTATTATTTTTATCCTTATTTTAAAACAAAAAAAATCCTTCTTTTCCCACCCCTCCTCCCCAGTTCTACTTTTTCTCTCTTCTCACTGGATATTACATGCTCTATACTTAGTTTCCACATTGAACTCTTAGGATCCCTTGGCATTTAGCTAAAGTAAACACACCCATTTTAGCTTGACTGGGAGTTTGTAGTGCGTAATAACACTCAATGACTAATGATTCAGAGATAATCCTGAGGTTGTGCAGTCTGGCCTCTCAGTGAAAGTTTGGTCTTCACAGGAAAAAGAAACCACCCCAGAAATGCAAGCACAAATTCTTTGACTGTATGTCTGACTCTGACTGAATTTTTTCTTGTGTGCTCGAAATGCTGCAGATACGTTAATTCCCCTTTTTTTCTTCTTTTTTTTCTATTTTATTTATAAAGTACAGAACTCACAGGTTGCCATGTTTATGTTGCTTGTGTTTGGATTGCTACTGCAAGAAATTCTGGCTAATTCCCAAGCTGAAAATCCTACTGAATTCCCAAACATTCCGGAAGAGCCGTTATATAGCTACAAAGCCATCAACTTGCCAGATGAGCATATCCCCTACTTTCTGCACAATAACCGGCATGTTGCTGACATCTGTAAGCAGGATGCTCTTTGCCCATATAAAGTAAGTTTGCTTTTTCCTGTTTGTTTGTTCAAATGTCCTATTGGGGTGGTTGGTTCTTGGGAGTTGTAGCAGTTGAAGATGGTGATTAATTGGTCTCCTTGCTAATTAGTCAGGAAAAGGGTTTGTCTTAGAACAAATTAAAGACAAGACTAACATTGCTGTGCATGTGTGTCCTCTTTGGAGCCTCTGTTGTGCATGAAGAATCTGGGTGTTGTTTCTCAAACTGTTTGAAAACAGACCAAACCAAAAGCCTTTTATGCAAAGATTTATGAGCGAGATGTCATTTAAGAGCTAACAGCAACCTTAAGTCATTTCCCATTTTCCTGTTGCAAAACCTGATTCAGCCATTCTGTGTTGCAGAAACACTTGAAGAAACTGAAATCCTGCTGGGGTTATGAGAAATCTTGCAGATCAGAGAACAGATTCAGTTACCCAGTGTGTGATTATGTTGAAACTGGATGGTAAGTTTAATTTTAAAAGTCTATTGTACATTGTGGTAAAAAAAGAGGGTAGTGCTCACTTTGATATAACTGTGAAGTACACATTATTTTGATATTTAGAAGTTAAAGCATGATTTTTTTGTGGACACCTGTGTATATATAAAAACTGTGTGTATTTATGCATAATGAGCCTTTCAACATGATTAAAAAAATTTAACTTTTTAAGGAAGAAAATACTGTTAGAAATGCTTCCTGCCAGAATGTTTTCATTATTCTGATTTAGCCTTGAATTCAGATTCCTAAAATAACTGTATTTCCTTTCTTAGCTTTAAAAACAGAGGAAAAAATGTTAAAAAAAATTTATACCCTTTTAGGGGAGAATAGCTTTAAATTGCCATTGATGATTTCACTTACATGCAGCTGATAAGTGCTTCTTGTTTTGGCATCTTAAATGCCAATAAAATAACTGGCTGGTTCTTCTGTTCCACTTTCAGTGGAAAAATGTTATCTGTTAAAGTTATTACTAGAATTGAGCAACAGACCTTGATTTGTTTCCTCTCCTTCACACATCAGGTCAAGTGACATTGAGACAGCCCAGCAGATATTCTGGAAACAGGCTGACTTTGGATATGTTCGAGAGAGGCTCAGTGAAATGAAAACCCACTGCAAGCCTGCAGCAACAGTAGGTATTTCTGATAGATGTGATACTTTGCAGTTGTTTTTAAAAATAATTTTTGTTATTGACGGAATTCTACTTGTTCTTAACAGGGGGATTCATCTCTGACCTGTTCCCAGTACCTTCAGCATTGCAGAGCAACAAACTTGTACATTGATTTACGAGCTGTAAAGAGAAACCACGACAGGTGTCTGACTTACCTGGGTTGTAGCAAAAACAGGATGGCAGGGAAAAGGATTTGAGAATTTGTTTAACAAAGCTGGTTTGCTTGTTGCCATGGGTTTTACTGCTGATCAGAGACTTGTTGCTGAAGCACTGTAAAAGTTTACACCTCTTCATTGCTGGCTGCTGCTGCTGCTGTCAGCAGCACAGGTTGTTTAAAAACCCAAGTTCTCAGTTTTATGGAATGGTGATGGGTAATTGAAATCCTCCCTGGCGGAAGAGAGGAAGACTTTTCTGTGTCTTTAGTCATGTCCTTCTGTGATCAAATGATGTGCAAAATACAACTGTTTTTGTCTGAGGCACCAATGCCTTTCCTGTGCCTTTATACCAGATCCAGGAGCTGCATTTTTAGATACTGAGTGACTGAGGAGAGATCTGAACCTGGATCCTCCACATCCAAAATTAAAATGCTACATACTGGAAAACTGGATGAAAAAACCATGCCAGTGGTGCTGGCATGACCCTCTGCCTTGTCTTTGAAGTTGGTGTCTTGATCTGGTTCATGACTGAGACTGATGTTACCCTTCAGAATGGGTTTTGTCATCATCACAGCCTGTTCTGAAAACAAATTTAGACAGTGCTTTTAGCAGACAACTTGTTTTCAAGAAATTTGTTCTTGCACCTCACTCTTCATATGTTGTATAAAATCCTTGGGTAGCGAAGTGGGTTGTGAAATCTGAGGTAAATTTCAGTGAAAAATTGTTAACAAACAAAACTCCAACCAGTGATGCTCCTGTCATGCAGTGATACATCACTGTCATGTAGCAAAATCTAATTAAATTACTAATTTGGGTATGTGTAAATAATTCTTAATAACATTCTGGGTGGATTAATGCTGTTTTCTAAGGTGATGTCTGGACCTTCAAGGACACCACTATCTTTATTTGGGATTTGTGGGAAATTCTCGATTTATGCTGAGGAAAATACTCAGGTTTTAAATATGTATGAAGTGCCCTGCTGAACTGAGACTAAGTAGTGCTGGCTTGCGTATGTAATTGAGGTTGCGGGGCGCTGGTAGCCCTGTTGCACAAAAGCTGATAGACTTTTTCTAATTTGCATTAGATTCAAAGAAGACTTTTTCCAGAAGGGAGAAATTGGCGGTCATTGCGCCCTCGACGTTCAAGCATTTTTGGCTGAAGGTCAACGCAAGAGCCCTCTGCAGTCTTGGTAAGAATCTCTTGTCAAGGCTGCTTCCAAGTTCACTTGCTAATTATTTTTGATTTTTGTCATTGGCATTAGCAGCTGTGTGTAGGGGATTTCATACTGGGGAAAGACTTGCTCCTTTTAAGGTCAGTTTGAGAGTTCATATTAGAAACCTCTGATAATTACACTTATGCAGAAAGTCTGAACCACGCTGTGTGTAATTGTGCCCTGCCTCATTTGCAGCAGTAAAAGATGTGAAAACATCTGGCAATTGGAAGTTATAACCTTCGGGTATTTTCTGGGCAACGAGCTGGTGCTGTGCCTGATCTGTGTGTAGAAGGGGTAATTGTTTTGTGGTGAGATGCCTCGAAGCTGGCACTTGTGTGTGAGTTCACACAGTCCTTGGTGAGGATGATCTGGATATGTGCTCACACGGTGCTCCCAGGGAGCCTGTGCTTGGAATGTGAGGTGGACTGAGACCACAGGCTGAGTAGAAAGTGCAGAGCATCACGGTTGGCATGTTAGCACTTTAAAGCTGTGTTGCCAGTTAATTGATGAAGGAACTGGAGCCAATAAGGTCCATATATTAATTCATTCTTATGCTTTGCTCGTATTTCCTTTTTCTTCCCTCATTTTGCATTGATGGTTAATTGAAGTCAAGAACTGCTGCAGGGGAGGAAGACTTTTCTCCTCTACCTGCTACTGTCATCACAACTGCTCATCCTTGTTTAGATCCAGGAACTATAAATACTGCCTCTACATTCATTATTCCAAGCAGAACATGGAAATCTCGCTTAAGTGTCTTTGGCAATGCAGATCAAGTTGGATGGACCCACAGATCCTGGCTCTGAGGCTCTTTGTTACATCCCTGCTGCCTTGATTTGGAGATCAAAGGTGCTGTTCGCTCCTGAGATCAAAGGCAGTGTTTAACCTCTAGAAGCCCTGAAGAACCTTCCATTATAATTTCAAATCATTTTAATTGTCAGACTTTATCAGTTTTCAGCAGTCCTGTTAACTGAAATGGACTGGATGGACAGTTACTAAACCTGAGACATATGAAGTACATTTGTTTAAATGTGTTGATGTCAAAGCATATTTTGTGTGATTGAATCTTTCTAGGTTTGCAGAACTCCAGACATTCACTGCGTTGGACTTCAGGCCTCTAGAAGATGAGAAGTGTGACGTTGTTATTGAAAAGCCAACATACTTCATGAAATTAGATGCAGGTAAGTGGTATCTTTAGTTTATTTATTTTTTTGTACTGCAGTAAAAAATCTCATATTCAACTTGCCCATCTACATTATGCCTTTGGGACTAAGTTCACTTGTAATATGAAAAATGATGTGACTTTTTCATTCCTTTTTTTGATGTAGTTCCAGTGGCAAATTTGGAAACTGAAATTTGAAAATCTTATCATTTCCCACACATGATTAAAAAAAAAAAAGTCAGAATGATTTCATATTGTTTGCCTTGTACAGTTGTTCTTTGGGCTGTGGTTTGGCAGTGTCTGACTTTGTGCCAAAGGCTGTTCTGTACAGCCTATAGCTGTGTTTCTGCATGACAGTTTTCATACCATGAAACACAAAGTATGGGTGTCTGTGTCCTGTAGTATGTGCTCAGCAGCAGGATTCTGTGTGGGTTGGATGACAGGGAAGAGAAGTGGTGTTCCAAGAGGGGCAGCACCCAGGCGGCTTTAGGAATCTGACATTTTTTGAGCTTCACCAGCCTTTTTGTTGGTGCAGCACCATTTGCAGCCAAGTGTTGATGGAGGAGGGTGTTGAGGATGTGGACAAACCAAGCAGTTGCAGTGGGGTGAGCTGTGTTTGGGCAGGGTGCTCGTGTGCTGTGCTCTGTCCCTGTGACACACAGCAGCTGTGACCCAAATTCCTCCTCCTCCCCTGCCACTGCCTCACATTTTAAGCAAAGTTGTTGCTGGGAACTGGACTATGTTACCTCCTTTGTGTTTCCTCCTTTGCTTCATGGGAGTTTTCAGTGCACCAAGAATGAACAAGAGAGAAATACTGAGGAATGACTTGGGCTTTGGCCTGTGTGAAAGTACAGGTTCTGTCCTGTAGTCCCACAGACAGAGCTTCCCTTAGCCCCCACTAAAGCAGAACCAAGATCTGTGCTGAAGGCCAGTTTTCATGTTTCCTTATGCCTGTCTGGGCTGTGGTAAAGCAGCAGTTCCTTTCATATCCTTCAGAAAGCAGCTGCAGACTGTAAGGAGAAATAGCACATGAAGCTCATAATTTTCTTATTCTTTCTTTTGGCCACTCTTCTAACTCTTTTGTACTTTTCAAAAACACATTTTACCTCAGATTTCTTACCTTGATTCCTTCCTTTTAGAGGTTCCCTTTTTTAGGGTGTATTAGGAGGATTCGGTCAGAAGCAGGGGGAAGCTAATATAAAAAGCAGGATGCTAACAAGGAAAAATGCATAAACAAATAAAAGTGGAGCAAATAATGCAGTATTTTGCTAACAATTATTTCTTTCGCAGGTGTTAATATGTACCATCACTTCTGTGATTTTGTCAATCTTTACATTACCCAGCATATCAATAATTCCTTCAGTACTGATGTCAACATAGTCATGTGGGACACTGTAAGTCTGCTTTTAACATATTTGTGATGGGTTGTACTTCTGCTTTATAGAGACTCTGAAGGTTTTAGTAGACAATCCTTAGCTCTCTTGTGGGCATAGCCATGTGGAACTGGTAAATATTTGGATCCTTTTAATACAGGTGCTTGAGTAATAGTTAGGGAAGAGATTTTCTATGGTAAACCATGTGTTGTTGGAATGCTCAGCTTTGCTGGTACATAGTTATGCCTTTCTTTGGTGTGACCTCAAAAATAATGTGATCAGTATTTCTAATCTGTAGCATTTGAAGTTTTAACTGGTTTTTGTAGGCTTTTTTCTCTTGGAATACTGAAGTAGATTTGCTCAACTGATTCTTCCATATTTAAAAAGAAATGCAGTCTTGTATGGTTGTAAATCAGTAACGTGCAGGTTGTAGTAAAGAAAACAGCTAAATTAAATCTTTATATGTATTAAAACAGAGTTTAATATTTAATTCCTTTGAGTAGCCTTCTTGCAGTTACTTCCCTCAATCACCTCTCACATTGCCATGATAACATATAAAAAGAGTTTTAAAGTGGGGCTGTTTCTGCTGTTCTGCTGAGTTGAAACCATAACTGTGTTTAAGAGTAATGTTAGTTTTATTGGACAGTATTTAAGTTGTGTAGGAGGGTATTAAACTAAATGAAAAAGAACTGGGCAATTTGTAATATGCCAGCTAACGTGTGTAATAGGCCCAGAAATAACAGTTCTTGAATATGACGCTGCCCCACACCTGTTTTGTGATCATAAAGTGCTGAGTTTTCTTTCCAAGTATTTAGTGCTACAACTAAACTTCAATATAGAACTGCAAATATCCCCTGCTTGCTGTTTAATGAGAAACCTGTTTGGCTAGAAGAAACCCTTTTTTTCTAATTCTATTACGTTTTAAAGCTAAAATCAGTGCCATCTGTCAGATAAGTGAGCTCTCTAGGTGTTGTACAGGGACCTGTTAATCCAGCTCTGATGGCTTTCTGAAAAGATCAGGTGTCAGACGGCATTGCAAATTACTTTGAAAAGCGACTCTTCATCTTATATCGTGTTGCTGAATCAAATAACTCTTTCAAATGTACCATTCAGAGTAGTGCCACACTGTTATCATTTTAAATGAGCATTACCTGCTAGGGCAGCTTGAGTTCATTGCTGTGTAAAACCAGGTGATGGCACCAGTCAACTGCTGCTGAACTGTCTGTGCTCGTCAAAAGGTGGGCTTGAGCTTATTATTCATTCTCTCTTTTTTTCCTTGATGTAATTAGATTTGACCATACTTCCTAGCTACTGTTCTTATTAAAGAGTAATGCCCTCAGATGTAGGTTAAACAAAGCAGAAAATGAGCAGGAATTCCGCTGGGTGTTGCTGTGCAGATCCTCTGCGAATGGAGGGAAGCAATATTTATAAAGCACTTTTAAGGAGAGCTGAGAGGGTTAGAAAGAGGTGCTTTCATCAGTTCTCCATTTCTAATCCGGGAGAGCAGTTCTTGTAAGACATGGCCAGAAAGGAGTCTGGATTGTAAAATTCAGTAAAACCAAATGGCAGAGGAAGAGGAAGGCCTCTTGAACTGAAGGAAATCTGGTGCCTTTTAGATTCTTCTACGTTTCACCAGATATCTGTTCTCTCCTGCTATCATTTGTAGTCTTATTTTCAAACTTCTTACTGCAAATGTTCCCCACATAACTTTCCAAGCAGCCTGAGCCAGCCCCAGAGTTGAAAGGAAGCTTTAAGTGAGAATCTGCACCAGGGCTACTGAGGGCACATTTAATTGCATTCAAAGAGCAAGAGGTGGTGACTCAGCCCTGAGATGTGTAGGAAATGTGGCAGATTGAAGGGAGGAGCCACTGCTGATGGGATAATGTTGGAGGGAGTAGATGGCTCTTTAAAGGTTCCCCACAGAATGTTGCTGCAACTGGGAAAGTTTTTTACTGCTCTGCATAGAAACCTCTTAGCTGTTTCTTCCATCAAATCAGATCATTGCCTTCAATTTGTGATACATGTGCAATATGCAAGTGACAGTCCCGAAACAGGCAAATGCAAAACAAGCTTGTTGTGACTTTTTACCTCAAACGTCAGTGCTGCATTTGAATTCCCAGGTGGTTTTTTTTTTTTAATCTCAGGAGTTGAGGTTCAGACCTTCTACCATCCCTGTTTGTTTTACTTCAAATTTAACTTGTGTTCTTGTTGACTCTGGGATAAGTAGTAAGTAATTCTCACTCCTTACTCAGAAATTCTAATCTGCTACTGAAGAAATTGCCTAGTTTGCTAATTTATAGAAGATTTTATTAAAAATTAACTACCTGACAGGTAATTTGAGTTACCTGCCAGTGCAAACACAGACTTTGGTGCTGTGTAATGTCTGTGTTCTGTGCTAGGCTGCCCCGGGTCCCATGGTGGTATTGCACCTATTAACTGTCTACTAAAATTCATATGCAGAACTTGTAAATCATGGAGAGAGGTTCTAATATGCATTTATGTAATTGTTGTACCCTTGTGGTTTTTGCTGTCCTCCTAGAGCTCATATGGCTACGGTGACCTGTTCAGTGAGACATGGAAGGCATTTACTGACTATGAAATAATTCATTTGAAAACCTTTGACTCTAAAAGGGTATGGAATTCTATATTTTGTTTTAATTCATGTTCACTAGAGAGCAAATATGACGACTTCTCAAGCTGCTTGTGGTTACAGGTGTCCCAGAGGAAAGCATTAATACTTTCCATGCATGTTTAATTTGTGTAATATAAGTATTTCACCTTAGAAACAACAGACAGAGCTGTAACCTGATTCAGTGTTGTGTCTGTCCTTTATATAGATGGACCTAACTTTTGTGTCCTGAGAGGTGGTGTTTATGAATAAGTTTTGCTTCTGCGGGACTTCTGACTGAAGTTAAGGATTATCAAATGGTCTTTCTATAGTCTTCTGATTCCTCCTGAGGTGTTTCTTTTCCCCTGTAACTATTGGCATTTCTGCTGCTTTCCATTAAAAAAAAACTTTACACGAAAAGAAATCCATTCATTCAGAGCTCATTTTAGCCTCTTAAATCTAGTTGTAAACTCACTAAATGGTTTCCTTCCCTTTAGTCCATGTTTGTTCTGTTTTGGGGTGTTTTCATCACCTCTTCCCATGCTTGCATCTGTATCATCCCAAGTGAGAGCTCTTTTGGGATGAGGATTGTCTTTGTTCTATTCATTTGCACAGCCGAGGAAGTGGCAGGAGCAGTAATTGCTGGCTCATTAAGAGCAGGGCTGGCAGTGAATGGGCCGGGGGAAGGCAGCAGTGGGGTGTAACTCCTTGTGATCCCCTTCCCAGGTGTGCTTCAAAGAAGCCGTGTTCTCTTTGCTGCCTCGGATGCGGTATGGATTGTTCTATAACACGCCTCTGGTGAGTCCCTTTATCCATCCATTCTCACTAGGAGGGTGTGGCAGGATGAAATCTGAGCCGATGAACCTGTCCAGTATCATGAAATGCACCGCAGTGAAGGTTCCAACTCCAAATGGAATGATCTTCCCTAGAGACTGGGATTTTAAAGTTACTCTAGCTGGCTCTGTGCAATCTCCTATGTCACAGCTCAGGAGGTGCATCTTATTCCTGTTTAATGGGTGGGCACTGTGAGCTAACTGGTATTCTTGCAGAGGACAAGGGCTTGAACACAGTCGGATTTCCCTGAGGGTATTGGCTCACACACTCAGCTCTAACACTAGAGAGAGTTGTATTTCTTTCTCAATGAAAGTGCCGCTTGTGCTACAGGGAGTAGTGACACGTGCAGCACTGTGCATGATACTGGGCTTTTGTTCCATGAGAAAGGCAAAAACCTGATCACAAAACTCAGTTTTCTGAACAAAATATCTTTGTATATTAACAATTGTTTTTTTTCATTTCAGATCTCTGGCTGTCATGGTACGGGGCTGTTCCAAGCGTTTTCTCAGCATGTGCTACACAGATTAAATATTACACAAGAAGGACCCAAGGTATGGTAACTGCATAATGCAGCTGTAATATGGAGCTGGTGGCTCTTGCCAGAGAACAGCAGTGGCAAACTGAACCCAGTGGGGAATGAGGGTGCATCTGTGTACTTTTTGTCCTGTCCTGTGATGTTTTGGGTTTGTTTTTTTCCTGTAAAGGCCTTCAGGAAACATTCGTGTACATTTGCAGCAGTTGCCCTTGTGTCTTGTTTCCATAGGACGGACTTAGAACATTCTCCTTCCAACCTTAGGGTCTCATCCCTGTTTCCATTCTCTGTGCTCGGGGCTTTTGTGTCCTTCCTAGTTAAGTCAGACTCGTGTTCCATGGAGCAGCAGTGGCAATCCCACAGAGCAGTGCAGAGCTTGCCCTTTATCAATCCTCTTGGATACTGCTGAGCTCAGATCAGAGCTGCAAACAGTGGAATCTGGTCCTTCTGTGCTTGCCCAGCACCATCCGTTTGGTATGGGCTTCTCTGTTGCTCACACTGATGGTTTTTGCCCATTGCCTTGGTGGCCAGGGCAGTTGTGGGCTAGTTGAGGTTGAAGTGTCTGCTGGAGAGTCGCCCACATATCATTGCTGAGGGGCACATTCAGAGCTCTGCACAGGCATTTAGTTATGCATCTCCTGCTGACACTAATGGGAGTCATGCAGCTAAATCTCTTTATTTCACTTGGAACGCTCACCCCTGTGAGTCCAATTAATTAAAAGAGGTAAAAGGAGGAACTGTTGTAGAAGTAAAATATTTTTTTCCCAAGGAACTTGTGAACAAGCCGTCCAGCAAGCTGCTTTCCTGCTTTCAAAAACTGCCATATAATGTGAAATACAAAGGCTCTTTTGTACTGAATCAAATAAATCTTTCAGAAAATATTTTATTCTTGGTTAATAATCAGACTTTCACAAAGTTTTTGATGCTTTAAATCTGTCAGAAAATATGATGTGAATTTTAAGGTGGTTACATCATCTGCTTATTACATGTGGAAGGAACATATTTAGTTGCTCAAATAATTGCCAGAAGTAAATATGGAAGAGTTTGGGATTTGTTTTTTTGTGAGAGCTGCCTCTTAGCTAATACACTGCTGCTTCTTTCTTTTTAGGATGGGAAAATTCGAGTCACCATCCTCGCACGGAGCACAGATTACCGGAAAATATTAAACCAGAATGAGGTGTGGTCTTTTATATCTTTAAAAAAGATTTATTAGAAGTTAAGTCTTGCTCATTGGATTGATTTTTTTTTTTTTTCAGGTACAGCCAAGACATCTATTTTCTGGCAAATCTTGGACAAATATGTCCAATGTTTATATTAATTTGTTCTAAAATGTCTTCTAGGCAGTCTCCATTTCTGTACCCCAGACACTGAACCTTGCTGCCCTTTCTAAATATCCAGTGGAAGACTACAAATGTAATACTAAAAGTATTTCCTCTGAGCAAACAGACACTGCAGAGCTTCTGATAAAATTGAATTATTTCACTTTCAGATTATTCCTTTTATTTATAGCATCTCCAATGTTGAAGTCTAACAAAACCCTTTGTAATGCCTGCAGATTGGAATGCACAAGCCCTTGTATCAGAGTTTGTGCTCTCAAAATATAATGAATTTTCATACTGATTTATGTTTTTGAATCATGCAACTTTGTGGACTTGTGTAAAAGCTTCTTTCATGGTAAAATGATAATATTTAATGTTTTCATGCCTATTTTCATTCTCTACTGTTAGTGCCTGACAAAAATGAATTGGGATTATCATCCCCACCTTATGCAGGGAGAAACTGGGGCTCATGTGATGCAGTGGTTCAGTGACAGAGCAGACAGAGCAAAGGATTTGTGCTTTATCTGCTGGGCTGTCCTCAGCTCATGCCTCCACTGCTGCATGTAGTTTGTGTTCTGGTAAAATGGCAAAGAGAGAAGTTGGTTTTACCTTTACCAGGTCAGGAGTGCAAGGGAGCAGTTAACTGGGGGACACCAAACCATTGTCTTTCTATTATTCTCCTCAGCTCGTGAATGCCTTGAAAACAGTGTCTACGTTGGAGGTCAAAGTGGTGGACTACAAATACAAGTGAGTTGGGGGAGGAAACTGGTGTCAGCTCGTGCTGCCTGTGGCTGCTGACAGCTGTTTGCAGGCAGTGTCTGTCCCCAGGTCTACCCTGGGCAAAACCCAAGGACTGGGAAGGAAAAGTGTTATTGAGGGAGTGGTGGATGAGGTGGTTGAGCACACCCATTCTATAATGCACTACTTAGGGTTAATAGGCTCAGGATAAAGCTGCTATTCAATGAGCAAGGTTTGAAATCCCTTTTGTTCCCCCTCCCAAAGCCAGCTGTGTTCCCGTCACCTTTTTGCATTGGCTAATGCTCTGCAATAACTGTGTTAATGGGGATTTCTCCTGTATGATGTTAGTGTCTTATTTTCTATGAGCCTTAGTTCAGTAATCAATAATAACTCTGATTATTTGATGCTCTGGTGGCCCCTGAAGGCACCACTTGAGGTCAGTTTGTGGTGCCAGGTGTAGTAGGCACTGTGCCAGGAAGAAATGGATTGAAGGAAAAGTTCCCAAACAGAGCCTGCCTGTCCCAAATGGCAGCAGCTCCACCTGGAGCTGTCATGAATTATGCAGGAAGAGTGAGAAACTGAAGCAGCACTGAGAGGTCCGTGTTCTGACCAAACAGAGGCAGTGGGAGGAAGTTTATTTGTGTATTTTACATTGTACTGAATGCAGTTCAGAAACAGGTCTTTTATGCTGGGTTTTTAGGTTTTGTTTGGGGTATTTTGTTTGTAGTCTTTTGGGTTTTTTTTAAGATGGTGCATTTTTTTAAAGGCAAGTAAAAAGAAAAACCCTTAAACTTACAGAAAAATTACCCTGACAAAATGTATTTTTGAAAAAAATTCTTGTGAAGTTTTGAAACCTGCCTGCATTTCTTTTAGTTCTATGCTGAGTTATTGCTGGCTGCAGCATTTGTGAGTCTTAGTATTGTTCCTTGAGAAATCGGTTCTCTCTTTCAGTATTTCCTTAGGCCAATTTTGTGCTTTCCCTATGTTCTGCTGCGGTGGATAGAGCTGCCACATCATCACCACTTTTATTGTGTTGTCTGCAGGGAACTTGAATTTTCAGAGCAATTGAGAATTACCCACAACTCTGATATATTCATTGGGATACACGGAGCTGGACTGACCCATCTGCTCTTTCTCCCAGACTGGGCTGTTGTGTTTGAGCTGTAAGTCTGTCTGTCTCTCCTTCCCCCTCTATTACACACACAACTGCTCCTGTTTGTTCCTGTGTCTTAATGAAGCCTCTCCCTTCCTGGTATTTGACCATGAATGTTTGTCTTTTTTAGGCTTCATTTTTGGCAGCCTCTTCTCCTGGGGATCAAAACAGAGAAAGCCTTCATTATGAAATACAGTGTAATTATATCATACAGGCTTAGCCTGTGATTTCTTAATCTACCATGTTATAAATATAATGGGAAAATGGCAAACAATGAGAAAACCTCACTGCTCAGGTTCTGCTTGCTGAGTCTGAGGTCTAATGATGTTTCAAATATCCAGGTGAATAGATTATGTGCATGTCCAGGGTGCTAACAACCCCCTGGAGGTTTTTATATCCTTCTTTTTCTGCTCAGGACATGAGCACCAGCTTGCTGGCCAAGGTCAGCCCTGTGTCATTGTGTTGTGCCTAAATTTCTCTTGTAGCTTCCTTTTAAACATATTTTATCACAAAGTGTGGGTGTTAGCAGATGCTCCAGTCCTACAGAACTAAGCAGAAATCCAGAATGCTTGTCAGAAGAGCATTGAATTCTCCATCCTGGGAAACTCTGCTGTGGGAAGGCTGCAGAACTGGTGTTTTGCAGCATAGTCTTGGCTTGAGAACGTTTTGTCCAGTCTCCAAATAAGTTCAGAAAACCAGGGCTTGTTTTTCACATGTCCAAGAGTTGCTGCAGCTGGACAGGGACATGTCTGACATGCAGATGTGCCTCAAACTGCCCCCAAGGCCACATCTTGAGAGCAGAAGGCAGCCCTTGTTGTTGTTTCAGTGGAGCAGAATTTGTCCATGGTTCTGGTGCCTCAGAACTGGACAACAGACATTTCAATTTTTTCCTGTTTCACCCTGGTAAACTTCAGCACAATCTCTGTAGGTAAATATGTTTTTTCTGCCTGTCCCTAGATACAATTGTGAAGATGAACGTTGTTACCTGGATTTGGCAAGGCTGAGAGGCATTCATTACATCACTTGGAGGAAAAGGAATAAAGTATTCCCTCAAGATAAGGTAATGATGGCCACACTGGAGGGGTGAGGTACTGTAACTGAAGGAATTTACAGTTATCTTGCTTTACCTACCTATATTCTGGTATTTGAAATATGATTTTCATTCTTTAGGCCAAATTAACTTCCCTGTTGTGATTAAGAAATTATTTGATATTAATGGCTGAGGGAAGAAGAGAAATGAAATTAATTGGCCATTAACCAATCATAGCCTGGCCGTTATGCAGTTACTCTGCTGATTCTTTTGCCTCAGAAGCAGATCAGTGGATCAGAAATAATAAATTAAAATGGCAGATCCTCAATTTTTTTTCTTGCTTTTTTGAATGGAAGATGTATTGATTTTTTTTTTTTCTGACTAAAAGTCCTTATCTTGTTTTTCTAGGGACATCACCCAACACTGGGAGAACATCCAAAATTTACAAACTACTCCTTTGATGTGGAAGAATTCATGTATTTGGTGCTTCTGGCTGCAAATCATGTTTCACAGCATTCGAAGTGGCCATTTAGGATAAAACATGATGAATTCTAAATTAGACTTCTGACTGAAATACTGTTTTTAATTAATCACAGAATGGCCTGGATTGGAAGGGATTTAAAGCCCATATTGTTCCACCCCCTGCCGTGGGCAGGGACACCTTCCACTATCCCAGGCTGCTCCAAGCCCCATCCAACCTGGCCTTGGACACTTCCAGGGATCCAGGGGCAGCCACAGCTTCTCTGGGCACCCTGTGCCAGGGCCTCGCCACCCTCACAGGGAACAATTTATTTCTAATATCAAATCTAAACCCACTCCCTGCCAGTTCGAAACTATTCCCCTTGCCCATAAATAAATAAATTTCCCCCTATGAGGGAAATAACCCATTATTAATTTGTCAGACCACTTCTTAGCACCATACCTTGTCTTTATAATTCCTTTCTAATCTGGGAGGTTTTGATATGTAAAAACTATTTTTCATACTATTTCTGGTGTTTTGCACTGTATTTCTACATTCCAGACTCTGAAATACTCTTTATACAAAGGTATGTCCACCCATTTCATGTAAGGTTTTCTGGGGTAGATCCAGGGTCAACAGACACTGCAAGCTTCTACTTTAAATTTAGAAACATTTTCACATCAGAGAGCACAGTCTTATGAGTTTGCATTTAAATATAAACTTTGACTCTTTTCCCTGTAGTTATAAATGCTCCAATATAAGAGGTCTGCACAGGAGGTTCAGTCAGTTTTCTGTCTCAGAGCAGGTAAATATTTTCTTAAGTGAATACTTAAAATTTCAGTAATCTGGGCATTTCCTACTTTTACACATAAACCAGCACTCTGCATTGGAAAACTTGAGCAAATTGGCATAAAACTTGATTTTTTTGAGGATTCTAAAGGGAATGGCCTTCTAGTTTTTTTAATGACAAATGATAACGTGTGTAGAGTGTCTTTCAGCTGCAGCTGAAAGGAAAGGAATTGATGAGGAAACTTGTTCTTGGAGTCACTAAAAGCCTAATTTTTAATATTCTTATTTCCTCAAAATGTTGAAGAGTTAATCCAGAAAACTTTTTAAATGAAATCTTTCCAAAGCCAGTAGCACAGTTCACTGTTTCCAGTGAAGGGAATATTAAGCCAAAGCTGAATTCTTTCTGAAATTCCCCCTGGAGCTGAGATGTTCTATTGGGGAAAATAAAGGTAGTAGTTCTTGTTGTCTTAAGTGGGGCCAGAAGGATGTGTAGAAGAATCAAGTTCAGTGAGCTAAAACCCAAGAGTTCTGTGTTAAATTATGGATTTTTGGGGAATGTATCCCTGTGCTGGACTTGCAGTTCAGCCATACAGTCCCGGTGGCTCAGAGCAGGCACACATTTGTATGGAAAAGCAGGAGAGTTCTGGTAAATACAAATGTTTCACTGCTCTAATTGCAGATGGTATTGACTTCCCTTCCCCAGCAATTTCACAGAGTGTGGGTGCATTTACTGACCTGTGTGTGCTGGTAGGGATGAGTTACTGTAAGCACAATTTTCATATAGATCGCTCACGACCTTAATCAGTGCATAGGGGAAGATGGGTAGAGCTGAGACCTTCATATATTTTGTGTACGTGGTGCAATTCTTCCTAGGGAGTGTTGTTTTTACTGAGGGAGAAAACTGTTTCACTTTAAAGGACCATAGAAGCAAAATTGCACTACTTAACATGAGGGGGAAAAAAATAAAGGCCCTTGAGCAATACCATTTCCTGTATTTGTATGTGTCTGTTGGAGTTTTTACCTTGTGGAGTTTTTAAAGTAAAAAAATATATAAAACTTAAGTCAGTAAAATGTCTGTGTTTGAATGAAACCAAGTCAAAGTAAAGAAGACATTTAATTATGAATTGTGCACATAATTTTTTTAATAAAAAGCTTTTTAATTTAAAAAAAAAAGAAGTGTAAAATTTTTGGTCATAGTTTGCCAGGTTTTAGAGGCAAATGTTTTAAATATTATTAATTGCATGGTGTCACATGACTCTGCTTTTTGCTGCCGTGACAGCCTGATGTTCTGAGGTCCAAAGTGATATTCAGGTCTATTTATTTAGGAATCATTCAGAGGTAATGCTGCCATGCTGCACTGCTGGCTTTAGTGCTGGGCATTTGAGGATTGGTTTGTGAAAATCTTTGTATATATTTAACTTCCTGTGGTGCAGGTGACGCTGCTGAAGGCAGTGAGTGAGTGCTTGAGTCTGCACAGAAGCAGCTAATGAGGAGCTGCTCTTTCAAGTGATCACTAAAACAAATGGTTGAACATATGTGTGGAGGAGAGGCTGCAGGGACTTAATCCAAGGGCAAAATATCCTGCCAACATTCACCAGTTTCAGCAAATTTGAGTGCAGTGTCAACAGTTGATGGCCAACGTGTTATTCAGCCTTTATGGCTTGATATTGCTGGGATGAAAAGACTGTTTGTGTTGATTAACTTCACAAATAGTACAAAATTTTCTTGGCAGCAGAAGGAGGTTTGGTTGGATTTTTGAGTTTTCCCAATAAATCCTGTGGGAGTTTGGACAACAGCAGAGGTCTGGCTTGTGACTTGAGCATCAGAACCATCTCGGGTCTGTCTGGAAGGTGAAATTTGAGGGAATCCATGAGACTTTTGGGCCACTTGATCTTAAGGCAGGATATAGCTCTGGGTTATGTTTTCCTAACAGACCATGGGAATCTTGTTCCTTGCTGCTTCGGATTTTTTAGAAATTTTTTTTGGTCTCTCCAGTTTACCCAAGTTTAGAGTCTAAGTGGCACACTGGCATCAGTGTGATGAATTCAGTTTGGGGACTTGATGTAATGTTGCCAGTCCTGAATGCTTTTGGGATTGCCTGTATTTCCTGTACAATGTAAACTGAGAGCTGGATTTGGAATAAAAAAAAAATTTATCGATGCATGTTGTTTCTTTCCTTTTTACTTTGGAAGTCAACAAGATGTAATTTCAGTTTTTTTCTTTGGGAAGTTCTGTGGAACTTGGGTAAGTGTGAGAAATGGTTTGTGATGGGGAGGTGGCAAATCGGGATTATTAATCTTAAGAGTACGATTATAAATATTAAGGCAATACATTTTTAAAAGCCATTAAGTAATAATGGAATTGTTTAATTTTTGCTGTTAATCTTACCAGTACCATTAATGAGATAACTCAGGGTTTAGCATATCTCTTAATCTTGATTTTTTTTTTTTTTAAGGAGAAAAACTGAAGAAAACGTTCTCCTTGAGAGCTTTTTGTGTGCTCAGAAGGGTAAAATGTTTGATTTCAACATTGAATAATTGTTTCAATTTGCAGTGTTTGCCTTAAGTTCAGCTCTTACTTCCACTCCTCTGAACATGTTTCTCATGGATTGGGCTTTTTCCTGAAATAAATGAACTGCTATTGAATACCCTCTGTCTCTGGCCCTGAAATGGCCACAGAAGGTTGGGGTTTTGTTGCTCATTCATGAGCTCTCCTCATTCTTGCATTTCAGGTCCTCACCTCAAGCCTGGGTGTGAGGATGCTACTGAAGCCCTGCTCAGAATAGGAGCCCTCCTGGGCCAGTGCCAGGGCTCAGGCTCATCCCAGCCCAATCCAGCTGCCTCCCCCAAACCCTGCAGTTTGAACTGTGCCAGTAGTGCAGCTGAAAACAGCATTTTGTGTTTGGGAGGAGAGAGGTGCACAGAGGGAACGAGAGAAGTGAGAAGGGAGGAAAAAGTGTAAGGTTTCAGATGGGTAAAACAGGCAGAGAGTCATTCTCAAGCCTGGAGCACAGAACACCTCTGGGAATGTGGTTATAAATCAAGTGAAATGTGTGGAAACCCTGTTGGGACAGAGCTAGAAATGAGGGGAGTGAAAATATTCATGTCACAAACTGCAGGGAGGTACAGGAGGGGGAAAGGAAAGGTCCTGAATTCCCTTGAATCTGAGCCAGGAGAGGGAAGCAGCATCCCTGAGCAGAGGGGTGGGGAGAAGGGACAAGGCTGAAAAACTGGTTGGTGACCTGGGAGTTGTGCTGGAGAGATGAAGGAAAGGGCAGGGGAGGTTAAAAGGGGGTGTTACCACAGCTGGGTAGAGCTGACAACACATTCACAGGTGTAATTTTTTATTGGCTGCTGTCCTCTCTTAGAAAAGTGAAGTATTTGTACAATAGTATAGATAAAATACAATAATAACCTTTATACATTAAATGCAATAAATAATAGAATACATCATTAAGTATTTATGTTATTACTATTATCTTTTGGATAGGTGAATCGCACTCAAAAATAAATAGCAAACTATCTCTTAATTTCATTTATGTTTTCTTGGTTTCCCTTCCCTTTCCAGTCATTCCATGGCAAATCAAAAAGGAGTAGAGGAAAACAAGATAAGTTGCACTGAGAATAAATTTGTTTTGAATATGTATAACTTCTATAGAGGCATTGTACTTTTGACTTGGATTTTTTAAAATTAGATCTTGTTTTGGCCTTTTAGAAAAGTATTTATTAAGGTAGTACGCAAAGTGCATAAAGCTTTTGAGTAGTGGGTGAGAAATCTATTGTCTGGAGCTCAGCTCCCCATCACTTGGGAACAAAACAGTGTCAGGAATGTTAATTCTGGTTGCCAGGTGTTTGAGGGTTGGGTTTGTTGGAAACTGAACAAAAGATGACATTCAATCAGGATTTTAAAAGAGAAAGTTGAGAATGCATCAGTTATTTTCTCGTTGGAGCTGATAATAAAGTCACAGTCGAATACAAATACTCTCAGTAAAGACAACATGCAGAAAAGGATGAAATCTTACTAAATCAGTGATCACTGATACAGCCTGGAGAAAAGGAGGCTCAGGGGGGGCCTTCTGGCTCTCCACAACTCCTTGACAGGAGGGGGCAGCCAGGTGGGGGTCGGGCTCTGCTCCCAGGGAACGGGGATAGGACAAGAGGAAAAAGGTTTAAGTTGTGCCAGGGGAGGTTTAGATTGGATATTAGGGACAATTTTTTAACCAAAAGGGTTGTCAAGTGTTGGAAGGGGCTGTCCAGGGAAGTGATGGAGTCCCCATCCCTGGGGGTATTTAACAGACACAGAGATGTGGCGCTTGGGGACATGGTTTGGTGGTGGCCTTGACAGTGCTGGGTTAGAGGTTGGATTCAATGTAAAAGCTCTTTTCTAATCTAAAGATTCCATGATTCCATGCTGATTATTCCCAGTTCAGAACCTGAAATCTGCTGTCTCTGCTCACACGCTCTTTGGCATGCAGTGCCTGTGTTTCAGTGTCTCGGTGCTTTCAGAAGATCACACTGGCCCCAGTGATGTGCTGGGAGGTGACAGCCTTAGCTCAGGAGCCTGCTGCTGCTCCGGGGTCTCTGCAGGCTGGAAATGCCCCTTGCCTTGGAGGGACACCCTATTCCAGGTAAGGAAGGAGAGCTTTCACTACCTATTGTAGCAGAGTGCAGTAGGTGTCACTAGAGCCCTTTCCAACGCTCAAAGGGAATCTCATTTCAGATGCAGAATCTGCTCACCGACTACAAAGCAACTGCTCCTACAGTCATGATTTTGTTTTTCCTCCTTCCTGTTTGTAGAACCAAAAAATTAATCCATGGAGATTTTAGCTTTTAGCCCAGCATGATTCAGATGCTATAATATCAGTATATTTTTCTTCAGGTTTTCTTTAAGCAACTCAGTTGATGTTGTAAAATAATTTTCAGTTAATCTTTTGTAACAAAATCCTGTTTCATGTTTTGTTCTAAAACCACTTTGTGCCAGACTGTCACGTTTTAGTAGTTGGTGCAATTCCTGTTTTACTGCAAAGTCTTGATTTTCACTTATGCAAAATTTCACCCAGCCATGCAGCATATACTGCACCTTCCACTACCTAATTACTTCTCTTGTGCAGTTCACTGGGAAGGGTGGTGTCTGTGCACATGCCTCTGGTGTCATGGAAATATAGACCACTGAAACTCCAAAAATAGTAAAAAAATACTGAAAAATGATGGAGTTGTTATTCCGTTTATTTTATAAAAGCAACTACCATGAAGACAGTTATTTCTAATGAAAAACATTTGATCTTTGCAGATTTTCCCCTTTCCAAACTTATCCCCCAGCCGGTCACTAAAGATGGGATTGGTTGACTTTTCTTTACAGCTCTGGGAAGCTTTGAGCTGACACGGGGCTCTGGCTGCCCAAGGAGCGCTGTGGTGTCCAGCGTTATCCCTTTGCATTGGCTAAAGCCAGAGGAGATGATTTGTCCGCCTGACATCTGATCCATAGCTTTCAGCAGCTGAGCAAAATAAAAATGAACTGAAAATGTTAATACAGGGTAGGAATTGTTTGAGTTACTGTGCAAGAAGGGTGGAAAGCAGGTGAAGTTCGTAATATGATGGAAACATTGAAATAAGGCTGATGTGATGCAAGAGCAAGGTGTCCCTCGTCAGCTTTGGTGGTTGAATCAGGGCTCTTTGGTGTCCCCATATGTGAGGAAACACCTAAACTCTCATTCTGCTTTCACCGGTGCAGTGCCGGTTTAAGGGTTGGTATCAATGGTGTAAAAGGTCTTCTCTAACCTCAATGATTCCATGCTGACTAACACCAGTTCAGAGCTCTCTGATGGGCAGATCCTGTGAGAAGAGGAAGGCTGCCATGGACAATGAGGGTCAGTAAATGACTGGTACAATTCATCATCTCTTGGCCATTCTCCACGGATCGGTGTCGGGTGAGGAATGTGGACAGATCCTGAATGTGCAGTGAAGCGTGGGCAGCTCTGGTGGAGCCTGCAGCAGGCGTTGTTCCTGTTTGGCATTTGATTTGTTTTGCATCTTGCAGGTAATTAAAATCCTCATCATGTTCACGTGTCGGGTGTAGGAACCTGCCCTGGCCCTTGGGACAGGCAGGAGGGGACTGAGGGGGCTGTGTCCAGCACAGGGAGGGATGGCTGTGCTGGTCAGGGCTCTGGGAGGATCCTGGCACCGGTAAGAGGGCAGTGGTGACCCCACTGGCCATCATTCACTGCCCATCAAGGGCTCTGCACAGCAGTCAGCACCAAGGCGTGTGTTTCGAGCTGACAGCTCCCAATTGTTTCCTCACCAATTACCGCGCCCGGGCCTTGATAGCGCAATGAAATGTGCCTCCTACCCATCACTTCATCTCTGTCAGACTGACTGGGTGTTCTTAGTTTGTTATGACTGGGAGAACTTCAGCGGCGTCAGAAAAATAAGCGAGCCTGTCTCTGGTGTGAAAGGCTTAAAGACAGGGTGGATGCTGTTAAATTAAAATGCCTCAGTCCAGATGAAAATGTACGCGGAAAGAAAACCTCACGGGCCAGCTGAGCCCTCTCAGCTCTGTCTTCATTTGGGACCCAGTGGGGGATGAAAACAGTAAGAAGTTTTCTTTTGCTAGACATCTTTATACTTAGTATTCAGCCTTTCTTATAATTTATTAATTGTGGTCTAGCATAGTCTAAAATATCAGCCCTTCCCTCTCTGTCCTTTTACATACGCATTTTTGATGCCTCTTAATTCATTATTTAAGCAGCCTGCGTTCTGCTTTACAAAACACCCTCCTCCCTGGTACCTTAATGCTATCAGTTATTTGTGTATCCGTGTCAGCAGCTTTCCAGCAGGGAAAGGGAAGGGGCGGGGATGGGGCGCTGATGCCCCAGCCCTCGCCTCCTGCACCCATCGCAGCTCTCCTGCTTGGGGAGGAGCAGAGGGCTTGGCAGGGAAAGGAGCTGGGCAATGGAAGGAGCTGAGCTGCTGGAGCTCGAGTGCTGAAGCTCCTGCAAAGCACTCGAGGATGTGCTGAAGTGGTGCTCCAACACGAGCTGTTTTGAAGCCTCAGAGTTCTCCTGAGAGAGAAAGTGGCTCAATGGCACTTTAGGAGGGACGGGACGATGGGACACCGCAGCTCTTGGTGCGGTGGAACCCCCGCTCCTGCTGGGACATGGAGTTCCCCTCCCGGCACTCGGTGAAAATCCATTTCAGCAGCACATCCCACCCTGCAGAAGTGCCTGAGTTAGCGCTGGTGAGAGGCAGAGGATCCCTTTGATGGAGGTGCACCTGGAGTGCAAAGTATTCCCTGTCTTGTCACTAATTACAAAGTTGGATAGCTGTCAACAGGAACATTTGCAGCTGAAAAACGAGTCTGTACATTGTGAGGTGTGAGCGATGCTTTGATTGGAATTCTTGCAGCAATCTGTTTGCTCCCTGGGTGCGGTGTTTGAAATGCTGCCAAATGTGCCATTCCCCCCGGATTCCACGGGTAATATCTGCATCCGGGAGCGTTGGGTCCGGAAGGTGTCATGTTCCTAACACTGCCTTTCCCTAACAGAAGAAAACTGGGTAGTTAGCTCACTGCAGAGTATTACAATATTCCCTTAAAAAATGGAATAAAAGTTAAATAAATTGAGGGGAACACTGGTGTTCCAAACCTCCTTCTTATGCCCTTGATGGCAAAAATGCCCCGGATATTATGGATCCGGTGTTTTTAACACTCCAGCCAAAGAAAAAATTGGGATTATTTGACCTGTTAGTGCATGCTTCAAAGAAAACATTTTCAAATGCTGTGTGATAAATCAAGCTTTACTTACTCAACAACCACAATGTTTTCTTTTTGAGTCAGGAACTCATGAGAAAGTCTAGGACTGAAAAACAGAACTGACAACTTTCTGGCCATTTAATGTAAGTTCTATTTTATTGATCAGATTTGAAAGCATTTAATATTAGCTTTGTGCAATGACATCAGCAGAGTATGGTGCTGACACTTTGGGGACAGCAGGAGGAAGAACAATCCCTGCATGGCAGGAGTTTGTTCTCAGCAGGAGGGACTTGGCTGAGGACATCCCAGATCCCACTGACTCAGTGCTTGGCTAAACACTTTTACCTTATGTTTTGCAAATAATAAACAATTTTGCTCATTTTTATGGCTTTGGGGGTTTGCCCCCTCCTGACAAAACAGTGTTTACTTATTCTCATATTTACTTTCTCCCAGCTCTCCAATATCATATTTACACAGTCAATACTCTTCTGCTGGCAGATTATTTTTAATAGAGCGCTTTATTAAAGCGTCTTTCAGGAGAATATTTGCACTGCAATGCACATCAGAGCAGTGCTGTGTGAGAAGGGCTTCTCCTGAATGCACCAGTACAGTCACTTGCTTATCAAATTTTGTGCTTGGAACATTTAGATGAAGGAGGATAAAAAGGAATGTGACTGCAGATCCTGTGTAGATCCCTGTGCAAATCCCACCGTGGGCGAAGTCTTGCTGGACATGGACATGTTGTGAAGTAAGTGTAGAATGTTCCATGCAGCTTTTTTGTCCCCTAGATTATTTTTCCATCACTTGTAAATTCCTGTCATCCAAATTATTATATTTTTAAATTATTTTTTTCCTTTTTCTTGCTACTAAAAGAGATCTCAAGCTTCTCTCCTTTGGGGGGAGTGTCAATTAACCTGCAGTATATTCTGTTACTCTTGGAGTTAACCAGACCCCAGCTGCTCCTTTTTGATGTTATGTTTTGGTTATCCTTTGGACTTTTGCCATCAGTCTGAGATGGAGGGTGGTGGCTGGCACTGCCCACAGTGAAATCTACAATTCAACCCTCCTGGGACTTTAGTGGTGCTAAGATTACATCAGAGGAGGGGTCTGATGTCACTGGAGATGGGGACACTTCTCCTGCCCTCTACTCTCCCAGCCAGCACACCACAGAGAAAAGTTTAGGCAGGGCTGTCGTAGGCAGCTCCATTTAATTCTGTTCTTTTTCACTAATAATTATCACTGGAAGCAGTTCCCAGTGAATTAAAATCCTCAGGTCTATTGAAGAGTAGGGCTGCGTCGTGCTCTGGGTGTGTTTATTTTTCTATCTCTCTGCTCATGCAGATTTCCTGAACCCCTGCAATTTTCCTAGCTTCTCTCTGCTATTTGACATTTATTCTTTGTGTACTTTTCCAGCTCATTAATTTATTAAACATCAATGGAGATGCAGGTCTTTGATCCACCTAAAAATTAACCACCTACGCCTGTCTCCTAACCAGTTCTTGAGCCATTGAGGGCAATATTCCCTCTCTCCTGGATATTTTGGCTCATCAACAGACCCTTGCCAGTGCCTATGCCTGAGATGATTTCAAAGATGGTGTGATTTTTTGTGAGTTTCCCATATTATTTTCAGATTTGCTTTCAGAAAGATGCAGTTTTTCTCTACAAAAATGTGTTGTTCATCAAAGTGTGTGTAACTTTTGCTGACTTCCCAAAATCATCGACTTCTTTGGCAAGGGAAAAAAATCATGGCAGGGAAATGGATTTGTCTTGGGCATTTCTCTAAGAAGGGGGTTAATGGGAAGGGATCTCCGTTCTAGCAGCTCTGTTGCTGTCTCCTTGCAGAGATTTTGGGTGGAACCATCTGGCCCTGAGAATCTGCACTTTTCTCTGTGCTGCTGACTCAGGTGATGCTGCACCCCTCCTCTGCCAGAAACGGCTGGGTGCCCCTCATGCCAGACCCATGACTTGAATATCCTCCTTTACAGGGCTGCTTGATTCCCGTGCATGTTCCCAGATCTTTTTTTTGATGCCTGCTCCCTTCCTTCAGGAGGTAAAATACATCACTACAATGTACCACAGCCCCCAAAACCTAACTGTGCAGTCAGAGTTTACTGATGAACTTTGGTCCCCAGAAGGTGGGAGCTTCCCTCCTCAGAAGGGGCCCTTCCAAAAGCTGCCTCTGAGTTGCTAAGAAACAGCCTGTCACTGTGGCATGGGCTGTAGGCAGTTGTGTTCAGGTAATTAGAAGTCACTCCTGCTTTATTATTAACTATTTGTTGACTTTTTTTTCTTTTAAATAATTTTCCTCCCTGTCCCCAGAGCGTTCAGCACTCCTGGTACATCTGCATCAATTATGCATCGTCTGTGTGATTTTCTTCCTGTGGAAACTTGGCTTCCAGAGGCTCTTTGTGATGCTCCAGCCATGACCTAACCCTCCTTTGCTGAATAATTCCTACCGAGACAACACAGTTTCCCTGCTGTGTTTTCCACGCTGCCATGTCTCAGCAAGGCAAATAAATCAGGCTGTCTCCCACCACCAGGCAGCCTTGTTTGCTCAATTTTGCCGTTCCATTTCTTGCTTTATTGAATAAGCATGTATTTATGTACCTTGTGTCCTTTCTCTGCCTGCCCATTTTTTATTGAACTCCTCTATCGGCCGCACTGTTGGATTTTCCTGACAGAGTTTTGGATCTTAAAATGCTATTTCTTCAGACCAGCTGTCACTTCTGTCCTAACCTTGTCCCATGAGGTCCCTGTGCACCGCTTACGTGTCTAGCTCTGCCTGCCCCTTCACCTTCTCCTCGGCTCTTTTAGTTTTAATGCCTTGTACGCAAAATCTGTTTGGGATTTTCCCCCTTCTCTTTAATTAAGGTGACTCTCTTATTTTTGGCACTCTCCAAAAACCAGCACCCCTACAATGAGAACCCCTCCACAGCCTTTATGTTCTTCATGACTCCTGTTTGTGCTGGTGCAGCACCAAGCCTGTGTCTCTCTGGGGATTGGCAGGGAGATGCTGCTGCACCAGCCCCAGCCTTAAATCCCTTCCGCAGCTATAGAAGCAGTCTCCAGCCAGACCGAGTGGTTTATTTTAGCTCACCTCAGCCTGCAGCGGAGCCGTGGTGTGTGGCTTGGGGCAGCTCATGGCCGGGTGGCTCTGAGGGAGCCTCGTGCTCCGCTTGGCTGGAGCCAACACCCGGCGGCGGCTGGGGAGAGATGTGGGAGAGCAACCCCCCAGGGGGATCTGCTCCCACCCCACGGTCTGTCATCCCCCACCCAACGAGCTCAGGGTTTAGGACTGGAGAGGGAGATTTCTGTGCTGAATCACCCGTTTGGGAACACGCCACTTGACGGGATGTCCCCCGACCCCAAATCCCCATTTCTCTCAGGAGACCACTGTGGAGCTTTGGGGGAACAGAAAAACCTTTTCCCTAATGGCTCATATTGCTGCTTAGTGACCGCCTGCCAAATTCAATGTTGGGAGATGCCGAGATCCATGGAGCTGGGAGTCGGTGCCTAATGAAGGGACATCAGGCTGGGAATGAGGTTTTTATACCCCGTGCAGCCGAACTCTGGGATGTTATTTATAGCTGCTCACTTGCACCACAAGCACCTGTAGAGACTTTATTCTCCAACCCCTCAGTGGAATCACAAATGACAGAAAGAGCTGAAGATGTAATGACCCTTGAAGTAGGAGAAATTATTTACCAAACCGTAGATAAGACGACAGATCTCTCCTGCACTGTGTTTAGGGCATCCAATCTATTGCAGATGTTACCATAGTCATGCTGTTTAATTTAAAATTGCCCTGCCTTCCTTGTGTCTCAAATTCTTTTCTTGGGAAACTAAATCCTTTCATAACCTAAATGCAGCAGAGGAGATGAAAGCGGCTGGTCTGGGGATGGATATGGCCATTTCAAGGGAGCTCTATGTAATTGTTTTTTAAATGGACATGCTTGCTCTATTTTTTTTTTTTGGTCTGGTTCATCCTGGTTTTGTTGTTTGTGATATGTCTTCTGACATATGCTCCTTGTCTAGCAATAAAAAGCTATCAAGATTAAAAACCTTAGTTAATTTATAACTGGCATAGTAAGAGCTCTTCTCATTTTACTGACTTTGCGACCTCTGTAGCAGATATAATGCAGGGATTAAAAAGGAATGGTTACTATTGGTTTCCTGGAATAATTTTCTTTGTGCATGGGTCAAAAGAATAAGGATTAACAAAATTATTAGGTATTGGAGACAATAGCCCAATCTGTCTGCATTTAGCTTTTAAAATCTGTCTCTTACCAGGGCAGGTGACTGGAATAGAAAACTTGCCACTCTTGAACTGAACGTGGTCCCTACTCCCAAAAACTTGTTCAGACCAACCTCTCACTACTAAACACCCAATAGGTCTTTCTCCACAGAAATCAGACAAGGATCCCAGCTTCATCTACATATGACAAAACTGATCTACATTTGCAAGACATGATGCAATTGGTCCCAATTTCTCATGTGTGCTTTCAGCTGCAGTGCCAAGCAGCAAATTGTGTAAATCTCTCCAGTGTGAGCTTTGCTTATCACTTATCAATCACATGTGAGCCCTAATTTTAGTTTTTCCCCTTCTGAGACAAGGTTTTGGAAGCACTCAATGGATGCCCAACACACCAGGTGGAGATAACCCTGGGGATTAATTTCACTCATGGCTTTATCAGGTCTCACTGAGACCCACGGTACAAGAGAAACCTTTTACCCACAGCTCCCGGATTGTTGCTCTTCCTGGTGGTGCTGCAATCAAAGCTGTCAAGGAGAATGATCTACAGGCAGTAGCTTGATTATATTTGTCCTGAGATACTTCTACACTAAAGGATTTTCAAGTTTTAATCAGTCTGCATTAACTGTGGTGCTCTTGTAGTTGATCATGGAAAGAAAGCAACTGTTGATTGCACTAAAAGCATTAAGTGACCTCTGCTAATTAAAAGATAATGTCAGTGCAACTGAGTGGAGTGCCTGGGTCTTCAGCCTTTTAGATAAACATTAAATGAAAATCAAAGAGTTTGGAGGAAATATTTGTGGTAAAGTTAAGAGACTTGTTTGTGGAAATAGCAGGTCATGTTTCCTAAAAGTTATTTAATCCATTTATGATACCTAATACGCCATAGAACCAGCAATTTGCCCAAAAAGAACAAGCTTCCTCCCCATTTGTGGGATGTCTTCACTTACTCTGCCTTGACTGGAGCATTTTGCTGGGGAAGGCTGTGATATAGTGAATCCAGTGTGTCGCTCTGTTGTCCATAAATAAACCAAATGCTTTTTCTCACAAATGCATGCCACCTTTTAAATGACCCAGACGTTCAGTGTTAAGTTCTGTGTTCAGTAATAGTGTAGTCAGTGTCTACAAATGTAGCCTTGCCTTTTTTTCATTAATCTCGGTGTCTGGGAGAGAAAACAAAACAGGTGCAATAACTATGTACAAGCACATCCCTTGCTCCTCGGAGACGATCGCTGGTAAACATTATCTTCTTCTTTCTCTATTTATATAGATGCAGAAGGAAAGCCCTTTGGACAGAGAAGCAATGGCACAAATTCTGTATGAGATCACCTGGAGATGCTGTTGTGTCCTCCGAGGGGCACCAGTGGCCAGAGAGCTCTTGGAGGAGGTGACAAAGCAGTTGGTAAAAGTGTGGGATAATTTTTCAGGTTTGCGTCTCACTCTGACTCCTTCCTCTGTGAGAAGAAACAGAAAGAAGGAAATTAAAATATCTTTTTTTCTGTGTGGAAGGAGTTAAATCCCACATGGGAATAGAGAAGGGAATATAATGGTTCAAACTGTGGTGTTGAGAATGAGGTTGACTCCGTGCATAAAGCAGAGGCTTCGCAGGGAGGAGAGGGGAGGTGTCTGCTTCTCTTCAGATTAAAAGAAATGTTCTGGAAGCTGAAGGTAATCTCTTCCCAGGCATTTGTAACCGAGCTTCACAGCTGCCAGATTGCATTTGATCACATCCAGCAGCCCTGGCTGAGGAGGCTGCAGGGTGAGGAGCAGCACAGCACCGGGTGTGAGGGGGTCTGAGCCAGCCCTGGCTGAGCTCTGTCAGAGGCTCCATCCAAAGGGTCTTTCCGGGCAGAAGGTGCCTGATTTGCCACCATCCCAAAAGCTACAGGATGAGGTGGGCTGAGCCTCCAGGGTATCAAGATGAGAGGGGAATTTTCAGACAGGAAATAGTGATTTTTCTCAATGCCTGCCACCCACCTCACAAAAAATACTGTTCATCTGAAGGGAAATCTAAATGTAAGCCTTTGACACAAATATCCCCTTTAAAGAAGCCTTCCTGCCCCCCTACCCCACTGGCAGGGTTACATTTACTTATGTGAAACCTGAAGAATTTTCACTTTGAAAAGTTTTAACTTTGGAAAAATGCCCTTTCTGTTTGCCCTTAGCACTGAACTTTGTGGAACTCACCCTTTGTTGTGCTGAGGTCTAAGCAGTGCCTGATGCCTCATTTCTCTTTTCTCTTTTACAATTAACTCTTATTTTCAGTGTTTTTTTAAGAGCAATATACACACCTGAAGATGTTTTAAAGAAACTATTTTAAAAGGTTATAAAAAACAAAATAAATACTTGGCATCAAGATTCTTGGAGTGCATGATGAATATTTTAACAGTTAAAAATCTAGCCAGGGAGAAATGAAAGGATTTAGTGCTCTAAATAAAACTCTTTGTGGGTTTTAATGTGCAAAAATGGACAACAATGGCTTTAAAGCCTCTCCACAAATACTTACATCTCTGCCCTGGTATACTCTGTATATGTTATATCTGTAGCCAGTAATGGTCTGTTATGTCTTTTTAGATGCTGAGGGAAGGTATTACACCAGTTTTCTCCTCTAGGACTTTGCATAACAACCTTTAGGCTCTGACCAGAGAGTTTGGACCTCTGGGAAGACAGTTGTGGATGTAAAGCTCAGTTTTTGTATCCTGTGATGGAGAGTGGAAACCAGAGAGAGGGGAGGGAAGTGAGATTTGGGAGGTGATCATTCCCCATAGAGAGGCTCAGCCAGCATAAATTGTGGAAAGCTCTGTGCTCACATAACTTCTGATTGTCTTGTGACTGCAGTGAGGTTTCAGACCAACAATGGGATAAGGTTTGGTTGTGTTGCTACTTAATGTTTCCATTTCTTTCTCTCCCTCACACACATCCCCACACAGCTGCAGAAGAGAAGCTTTCTGTAATATCAGCTGTTTCAGAGGTGGAACATTACTTGAGTTTTTATTTGTGTAATTGATCAATTCACTAGCTAAGAAAGCCTTTATTTTTAATTATCCAAATGTATTAGTGTCCATGAAACACGTATTTCTGTAATTATTTCTGTAAAGTAATGTCTTTGGTCTGAGCAAGAGCCCTTCAGTCCTGCTGTAAGGTTGCCTTTCTGCAAATTCTCCTGCTAATTGAATCTTACGTATTTTCTTCCTTGCTGTTATAGAAACTCCTATTGCTAAATGTAGTGAATGCAATTGCTAAAGTGATGGTGCCAGTATAAATTATTAAAATTATATGGAGTAATAAAAATGTGTTGTGTATCCAAAGATACAGAACAAGGCAATAGGACTCAAGCTTTTAAGTTACTTCAGAAAATTCACTATATCTATAATCAGGACAAGTGGTACAGTAACTACAGTTGGGTTTTGTCTTTACGTGTTTTCTAAAGCAAAATGTTTGGATGCCAAGTTTTCAGGCTTCCAGCTTTCCTTGAATAAAACGAGATGGTAAGAGGTCTGGTCTCAGGATTTTGATAATTTTTGGAAGCATTTTTGTCTTGGAACATTAAAAACATAATGTCCAAAATCATAGGTTACATCTGAAAATCTGTTTGGTTTGTTTGTAACAAGGAGCACTGATAAGATTTAACTGTGTGAAAATCACTTGGTATGAAACACACAAATTCATTAATTTAGTACATAATATCTGTTTTCTTATTATCAAAACAGAGAAGTTCTTGGGAAACACAAGAAACCTATTCATCCTTTCACTATAAATTAATAAAAACCATCCCTCTGAGTTTTTTCTTTCTTTTATCAGGCACTCAGAAAACGGACATGGGAAGTGCTATGGCAAGTTGGAAAGAGACGCTAAACAGCACAGATGCAAGGTTAGTGTTATACAAAAAAAAGGAGTTCAGTGCATAATCTCAGCCCTTGATGGAGAAGATATAGTGAAATGTTGACTTTAATTGCCATGGGACATAGATTAGCAGATGGTCCCATGGATAGACTGCTCTCCACGTCTATAAATAGCATAAGTTAATTTATGCAAGATCTTCCTTTTCTTTTATAGCTATCTCCCAACGTGTCGATATCTTCTTGGCAAGGAAGCATCCAGCCCTGGAGCTGGAATACAGGCCCTGTCTCAAACCCTGGTAGGGTGTGATTATGTTACAGCAGAAAAGCATCTGATCAAGTAACTCCTGATTGAAAAGACAGGCTGTGACAGTCGGATCTGAAAGCACCTTCATCTCAGAAATAACTATCAGGTATCTGCAAGTCAGCTGGAATAATGGCTGGGAGAGGTGGGGGAGGCAGCGTGGCTGAGAGCGGGGTCGGGGAGCTCCTCCTGGTTCCCATCTCAGGCTGCTGATGCTGTTTTGCTTTGCACATCTCATCTGCCTTCATCTTCCACCTCCCCGCTGCTGGGTGAATTCCTTTTCTTGAGGTCTCACTGCCACAGTCACAGGTGAGCGGGAACAAGGTTTTGTGTCCTGCCATTGCCTTGTGCAGCCATCCAGCCTTCAGCCTGGCCCCTCTCTATCAGGTTTGGCCTCCCTGACATACAGACCCCCAGTGCTGCAGCTGTCTCTCAGCTCCTTATCACTGGAGTCCTTTTCCCTCTTTTCCTGGGCTTTCCCTGGCCTCCCATTCTGTGTCTCTCTGTCCATAATTTCTGCAATGGAAACCTCACAATTTGGTTCACAGCTTTGGCTTCTCTGTCGTTCAGGAAGCCTCACGTTTGGAACTGTCACTGAGTAATTGGGTACCAGAATCCCACAGATATTTCCACTTCTGGGCTTGCTAAGCCATTTGTGCCTCGTCCAAAGAACTCCTAGAAACCCTCAGTTTTAAGCTCTTCATCCATCATTGCGAAAATGTTGGCGTTATAAATCAGGGCCCAAGAAATCTTTTTGTCCAGTTCTCCCTTGCTATTACATTGAATTAAAGAGGTACCAATAAATATGAAATAAGCAAAGAATTTTCTAAGCTCCCTGTGTAAGTACAGGCAGTATTTTAAGCCAGAGCACTTTCTTTTCCAGACAGTGGCACAGTATCTCCCAGCCCCAGAGAAGGACTGAGCCATCCCTCTTCGCCACCTGGGCAGGTAAATGAAAATGTAACAGAGGACCTGCAGTGACTAACTTTGTGCCGTTTTGAGCCTGATATCCATCAAGATCGGCCACTAGAAATATGTGTTGATAGGTCAAGGTCCACAACCTGCTCCATGATAAATCTGAACCCCCTTTGGTTCAGTAGGGATATTCTGGATTTACCTACATGTAATTTAGAGCAGATTTTGGACCCTGCCCATGAGCATTATGCCTTTCCCTACAGGAAGGTTGATTCTGACCTTACTTAAACTAAGCAGCTTTAATCGTTCGGCATAGAAACACCAAGACTGGGCTGGGGGGTGGGGACACAGACATGGGAATCCTATAATCTTTGGTTAAGTTGTAATGAAATTGTCCAGGATGAGAAGGAAACAGATGGATTCTGATTAATTTCTCACAAGTGTAGACCTCAGCATCCGATGTAACATATGTGGTGAGCAAATGTCACTCATGCCTCCAAAGTGCAGAAAAAATCACTATTGTCAGGATATATTCATTGGCATATTGGCTGCTGAACTCCCAAGGGTGCAAGGATGCTGTGCATTACATTTAGTCCCGAATTAAATATTCAGAGGCAGAGATACCTAACCCTTTCCTGTATGCCTCACTGGTTATCACAGTTGAGCTTAATGAATTGAAAGAGGGAGGGGAAGGGAGATTTCCCCCCCTCCTTTGTAAATCGTTATTTACTGTAGAAGGAATATCAAGATGAGTTGATATTTCTGCTTTAGAGTGTTCAGTTGACTACCAATAGAGCCTGAGTTAGGGAAAATAATGCAGCTTTGAGCTGTAAATGAGCAACTACATGACTTTCATCTCGTATTGATAGAAATCAGAGCCCTGCTCTGTGTTTGTAGAGTTGTTCTGGGTTTTGTCACTTCTATTATCTATTCCACGTAATTGCATATTTAAAGAAAATGTAGTTCATTTATTGATTGCCACTATATTGTTTCAGGCAGGTAAGATAAGAGGCCAGAGCTACTTTCTCTTGTCTCCACATAGTCTTAGGAAGTGGAAGGAGCAATGCATGTGAGTAAGGCGAGGCCCCATCTGTGCTGAGGAAAGAGATTCATTACAGCTGACTTGTCCTGTCAGAATTACTGCCCCAGACTGTTTCTCGGAAAAGGATGTCACTAAGATATCTATTAGAGTATTTCAACCACAAACTTGAGAAATGAATATTGAGCAGTGGGGCTCCTCTGCGGCTCGGGCTCTGCCCTTGGGTGCAGCTCCCCACTTCCAGTCACTCCCTCTGCAAAATCAAGCAACATGTCTGTCAGCATCTTCTCTTCTAAAAGTTAATTCCTCATTAGAAAAATGGGGGGAAATGGATATTTTGCTGTCTATCTCACTGTAGGTTGAAACTTAATTTTTTGTCTTAACCTGCACATTTCCTTCTCTACCTTTGGCAAACACTGCTCCACTCACATTATGGGCTGGTTTGTTTGTCTTAACAATCTCCTATTTAACAAGTGAGTGTGCATCTTTTTGGGGGGAAGCTGAATCATCTCAAAAAGAACTTTATTTCTGATTGAGGAAGATGTGGCTGATAAGGCTGGGGAAATCTTGCGACAACCACATTAGCTGCTGTCGTACACTGGTTGAAGTTGGCTCTTCACATAGAGCCTTTTGTTTTTTCTTGAATGGAAGATGCAGCAAGGCTCAGGAATAACTGGAACTACACTAAACAGCCCCCATCTGCTGCAGTCATAACCTTCATTTTGAGATCCCTAGTTTTGGAAAATGTGACCTGAGGTTCTGGTTTCTCTTTTTCACTGTTCCAAGTTGTGATCTGTGCTGGACTCTGGGCTCCTCTGGCCTCCTGGAGCACAGCAGTGTTTGGTTTGTCCCCACTGCTCATTCGAGACAACTCACAGTCTCTGTGCTTAAATCTTTTAAGATTCTAATGAGACAATCAGACTCCGATTTCTCTGGAAGCTGATATGTAATTGAGGGTTGGTTTTGCTAAAATTTCTCATTTTTTCTTTTCTGGGTTGTCTCCAGCATTTTTCTCCTGTTGTTGCCTTAACTGTGTACCAAAACAGAGGTAACAATTTGTGCATCTGCAAAGCTTTTGAACACTGTGCTCTCCTTTGTCAGCTGGAACTCCAGTTCACTTTTTCTGTTTTTTCCGTGGTTCCTGACAATGCATCACTTACAGTTCCCTCCTTTAAGCTGTAGTCAGTGCAATGAGTCTAAGTTTGATAATTGCTTATTGCATCAAGACTGCACAAGACAAAATCACTTAAATCCTCTGCTGATCTCCAAAGTCACTGAACAAGACCAAACTGTCTCATTTTTCCTTTTTTCGTCACATGGCACTGGAATTCCCTATAAATGTTACAGTCTGCTTTGCTGTCCTGGAGACCAGGAGCTGTGCTGGGACTCCTTGGCCCGTAAAAGTGGCATTGCAAAGCTGCATCAGGACTGTGTAACCCAACTTGGGTTGTGTGAAAACCTCAGAGTCTCACAATGCCACTCCAGCTAAATACGTGGTTTGCTGGACAAACCTACCCACTGCTTTGCTTGGCAGAGGTTTTTGTGGATAACCAGGCAAACCTGGAGCCAGAAGAAGTGAAGCCAAGGAGAGTGGTGGGAGATAGATTTGTAGGGAAAATAAAATGGTGGGTGCGGAGATTTGTGTTAATTGCAAAGCTACAGAGAAAAGGAATACAGAACCAATATAGAATTGTCTTGTGACCAAAAATATTTCCCTAAATCAGATAAGTGAGAATCTACTCACTCAAGTGAAGCCGTTTTCAAGGAGCAGTGATGAGGATGGGACCTGAGTGCACATTGCCTTTGTCTCTTCAGCTGAGGCATCTCACATGGAAGTCCCAATTGCTGCTTCCTGTGTACAGCAAACCAGTAGAGATATAAAATTGGGGCATAATGATGAATGAAACTGTGGGATGTGTCTTGATTATCCCAGGTTTCTAATGTATAATTGAATTATTTTCGTAAGTGTATTTCAAGCCCTTTGATTTCTGGCCTCTGTTTTTAATTACTCAGCCCCCTCTTGCCCTTGTGCATTATTATGCTGCTCATTAGCATTCTGTGAGACTACAGAAGTTTGACTTCTGAATAAAGTAGCGTACAAAAGAGAAGGGATGCTTTTTATCTTACCACTTAATAATTTAAATGGAACCCTTTTCTTTAATCAATGTTTAATAGTACAATAGTTGTTTATTTAAACTGTGCTTTGCCTAATTTTGCAAACAAAAAAGAGAGGCAGGATAAACATGTTTAGAAATAATAAGCTTTGTAACCATTTTAATCTTCAGAAGACTTAAAATATCTCCAGCACTTCTAATGTCGGTTCATCTCAGCAAGGCAGGAACGTGGGCCTTGAATGTCTCTGTATCATTTATGCGGTGTTAAGAAGCACCAGCCTATTTTTTATTTGAGGGAAGCAGAAAACCTTGCTAATTGCAAAACTGAAAGCTACTCAGCAGCGTTAATATTGTTGGCATGACCGCCAGCTGTGATGATTAGGATGTGTGACAGAGGGAGAGATAATTTGATCACAGGCCTAGGGACCAGAAGCTCCTGTGTCCTGCTCCTTCCCAGTGCACCTGCAAAGGCAAGGAAAATACAGGGGGAGATTTCGTTCAGCCCCCCAGCACCCAAGATTTCTTGGGGAGGGTCCTGCAGGGCACAGTGGATGCCAGAAATAGGGGTGTAACTCCAGGGTGAGGGAGGGGATGGGACCTCAAACCTGGGCATTGACTTGTCAGAGGAAATAGCTTTAGCAGGGGTTAGTATCTATTACTAACTGGGTAGTAATTAATAATCAGGTGTGGAGGCTCTGCATGTTTGGAGCTTGTTCTGTGCCACCAGAAAAACATGGCTTTGGATGGGATCAGACACTGCGGGACAAAAACTGGGAACCTGAACCATGGCAAGGTCAGGGGGCCCCTCAGAACACAACATAAAAGAGATGGACTAAAGCCCCTGTCCCTCTGCTTGGCTTCCTTGTATGCAAAACAGGAATTGATCAGGGATATCTTGAGGATTTAGAGATATCTGGAGACCGCTTTGGAGACATTAAAACTAGCGAGCATAATATCTGCATTTCAAAGTACTCTTTGGACCTCTTAATTCACTTTGACAGCAACCCTGCACTAGAAATGGGGCTGTCTCTGTCATCTGGATGGGAAAACTGAGGCTGAGAGATGGGAAGGATTTGTGAGCACAGGACAGCATCAGGCCAGGGAGAGCTGTGAACTCCTGTCTCCCCCGGCTCAGCAGCCCAGTAAAAGCCCCATAGCTGGTAAAGTGCTCCATCCACACACATCAGGGAGTTGTTGATCCTATATAATCCCAGTCTGATGTCCTGACCAGCCTACTTTCAACAAACTGTACCCCAGGCAGCAAGATGAGATCCTGTTTCCTGCTAATTTGTGTCTCCTGTCCTCTAAATCTTTCCCTTTCCCATCAGTACATCCAGTTCCCTCCCTTTTGCCCAGATCTACTTCTCACATTTCTTTATACAACCTTGGAGCTCCTTCCTGCTTCTGCCTTTTCTCTCTCCCCTTTTCTAGGCTCGCTTGAGGTCTGGAGAGGTGTTAAGTGTCAGGAACAGTAGACAAGAAGGTGACAGTTCCTCAGGTAAGGAATGAGATGGAGAGATGTGATCTCATGCTGTGGGCTTGTTCCTTCCTATTTCGACTATATTGCAACTCCTGCTGATTAAAAGAGCATAACTGAGTTGTGCTAACAAGAGATGAGGGAGAGCTAAGGCTGGGG
The DNA here is from genome assembly GCA_013398115.1 of Falcunculus frontatus. Classification (NCBI taxonomy): domain Eukaryota; kingdom Metazoa; phylum Chordata; class Aves; order Passeriformes; genus Falcunculus; species Falcunculus frontatus. The sequence goes on from VZRV01002991.1 coordinate 1,115,539, forward strand.
ATTTGGAGCCTTTCTTTCAGGCTAAGTGAATTTATCCAGGATGTGAGAGTCTGCTTCTGGATTATTAATTTACTATGAATGGAGGTGTGGAAGCTGCTGAGATTTTTACTGTTTTTCTCATGTGCACAAGGGAACTTGGACAAAGACAACTCAAAAGGCAATTTGCAATTCCACAACCATAGCCAGTGAGTATTTTCCTGTGATAAAAGTAGCCCGCTCTGCTCCACAAGGCATTTTTTCAGTGATTCTTCCAATTTAAGGAATGTTTGTCCAGGAGGATGACGATTTGTATCACAACAGGATTTAGGTAATATAGCTGAGATCAACCTACTGTTGCACTGAGCCCTGTGGTTACCTGTGGTGAGACACTGCCCTCTCTCACAGAAATGAGACTCGATTCTACTCATATTTAAATGCCTGACACCCACCGAAGCATTTATTTGGACGTCACTGTTTAGGTGAGCAGCAGAGCTACAAGAATCTGAGGGTGTAAAGTGAGGTGATAAAGGCTGTACAGAGTCAGTGGCAGAGCAAGAAGGAGACTCCGTTTCCCAGTGGCAGCTGGAAAGGCTATCAAAGTGACCCCGACTTTGTAGCCAGGGAAACACCAGCTTTCATTTTGAACATTTAAACCAAATTTGTGAAGATGATGATTTATTGATGACCCGCAGGACTGTGGACATGCGGTAAGAGGCGTGGGGAGGTTATGGCCTGAGCCCCCGCACGCTTCTCAAGTTGCAGCTGTTTCCGAAAGATGCTGCGAACTCCGGCCCGGCTGCGAGCTAGGAAACATCTCCCGTGTCTTCCCTCGGCTGAGCAGTGACCACTCGGATGCTGAAATAAGGTCAGGACTCCGTCAGACGGTTAAAAGCCCGGGCTGAGCGAAGGCTCTGCCTCCGGAAGGCAGCACGATCTTCCCCGGCAGCAGCTGCCCGGTGCGGAGGCAGAGAGAGAAAAGAGAGAGCATTTCGCCCGAGCAGCTCTGGCTCTGCGCTCCCCGTGCGCGGTGGGGTCAGGGACCGGGGCGAGCGAAGGGAGGATGCTCCGCGGAGGTGGGAAAGACGCCGAAGCCGTAACACCGTGTTTCCTCCCCAGGCTCTGAGGAGGAGGAGGAGGAGTGGGAGGGGAGTTCCAAAGCCACTTTGGGCGCTGCGCCGCTACGTGCAGGAGTCTGTGCGGAGCATCCTCCTCGCAGCCTGAAAGCCGGGTGCTCTCCCCGCTCCCCCGTGGGTGATTCCCCCCTTCCCCGGACGCTGCTCCTGCCTCCGCAGCCGCTCCCCGGGCGAGACGGCGGCCAGGTGAGCGGGACCGGGCAGCGGAGCTGGGACACCGGGGGTGTGGGGCCGGGCTGGGCTGCGGCCGGGGCTCCCCTCCGGCTGCCCGGGCTGGTGCTCGATGCCGGGAGGTGCGGGACGGGCCGGGGCTGAGGATCCTCTCCGGGAGGCGCCAGGCTGGGCTGGAGCTGGGGTTTCCGCCGGCTGCCGGGGCCGGTGCTGAGCACTGCGCGTCCCGGGAGGGGGGTGTGAGATGCGCGCCGGGGGGAGGCAGCTGGGAGAGAAGCATCGCTTCAGCTGCGGTGTATTTCGGAACGCAGTCACCGGGAGTGTGGTGGCTAACAGCGACTTATCTATTCTCCAAGAGGCCATGGGGGATGCCAGGCCGGGGGCAGAGGGATCCCCCGCTCCGGGCACCCCGGGATCCCCCGCACCGGGCACCCCCGTGCCGGCAGTGCCTGCGGTGTTCGCGCTTCCCAGAACGTCTGTAGCGAACCCCGCGGGCTGGGCGGGCTCCGGAAGAGTGGCTGTGTCAGTCCTGAACACTCCAAGTATTGGTCCTGGAGTTAAATCTATCTCTGCGCTGGGGTGTGTGCGTGTAATTCATTTACTGCCCCCGTTACTTCAGAGATGAGGGTGTTGATAGCAAAGGGCCAAGCTTGCTCCCTAAATATCACTCAGTTTTTCTTCTTTTTCTTTTAAAAAGTGTTTATAATTTCAGCGACCGATTTTATAGCTCCTGAAATACTTACATTTCCCAGAGCAGTTGGTTTTCCACTACTGGCACTTTCACCTTTTTGAATGGGAGGATTTACTTTCTTTAAAATAGAGCTCTAACAATACCCACTCCTTCCAGAGAGGCACGTGTCATCTCCTGACCCCAGCAACTTCACTTTGACAAAATAAAAGCTGGAAATAATCACTTAGGAGATACGACTTTGCCTATTTCAACAAGTTGCTTTGTTCTCTGCTCTAGTAAATTCCTACAAGGCTCTTGGTTATTGTCGTTAGCAGAGGATGTGGTGATACGTGTGATGTTAAACCTGCAGTCACCGGGGATTAATGCACGGGCATGACATCACCTACAGCCAATGAGGGGATGGGTTTGGACACGTACTGACCCAAACTGTCTTCCAAACTGGTGATCCTGCCGTGCTCCTGAGGAATAACGCCAGTTCGTGCAAATGCCGTGGTTTCCTAGCACGATATCACTGTGTTTCTCAGCCTTGCGTCCTCCTCTGAGATAGTCACAATTCGTTAAGCAGCCACACGTGTGCGGTTAGTCTGGTTGGTTAAAGGTTTCACTTCTTGGGAAGAGATTACTGAAAATGGGCATATCAGTGCCCTGGCACACAGAGAGCTGACGTGACTGAGCTGGTTGCTGCCAGACCGTAAACAGCCAGAGAGTTCCCAGCCCTTGTGGCAGGAGAACTGCCTGAGCAGCGTGTTTGAGCACACAGTGCTTTCACCTGCAGTAAATTGCTTTCCTTTGCCTGATTGCTCAGAGTAGAGCTGCTCCCGTGGAGGTGGGCACAGGGGAGTGAGGAGGGACCCCGTGCAGCCAGCTGGATGCTGCCGTGGCTGGTGAGGCAGGAAAGCGCCTTGCCCTGCTGTGCCAATGGCTCCTGCTGGGCTCTCACCCTCACCTTGGTGCTTCTGTGCTGCCAAGGTCCAGAGGGTCTGAAGCCCGTGGCCTCAGTTCCTGTCACTTTGCTCTAGTGTTGCTCGAAAACTCAGGGTGGCTTTTGGAGAATCACACCAGATGTTCGACTGGCATGGTCTGGCTCCTGAAATGTGCGTTTCAGAGTTCAGGCTGCCTCTTCTGTCTAATGTTTCCTTAACCTTCATCATTTGTTGCAGACTCATCCAATTCCCCTGCAGGTCAGACAGAGGTTTCCCCACAGGCTGTGCAAGACACTTTTTGTCACTATCACAAATATTTGCACTCAAATCACTTATATTTCTGTTTGCTAGAATTCTCAATGCTAAAACATGAATTTTTGGGTCCAGACTTCATCCCTGAAGTCTTTTAATATTTTTGGTTGTGATTTATATGTAGGTACACCCACAGAGTCCCTTATCAGTGCCATTGCATCGATAGCCCTTTGCAATGAGGGCCCCACACAGAATATTAGCAATATGACTGACATGCCTCAGAGCTGTGTGTAAGATCCTTATGCCTTCATTGCCAATAAGACGTGACAGGATACATCTAATGAATTACCTTTAAATTAGAAAGCAGTAAACAAGCCATTATTGGATTAGAGGAATATTAAAATTAGAAGAATGTTACCGTCTTTTGATATCCTGTGGCACATTTTTACCAGCTAGGAAATGACATGGGGAGCTGCAGAGAGAGAGAGGGTCTCTAGAGAATTGTAATGATTTTCATCTGTGTGAAATAGATTTTTTTTTAAATGCTATTACTTAGAGTCTTATGTTTAGATGATGCTGTAGCAGATTTCTTTTTTTTCTCTTCTAGTTTCATATTGATGTTTGATATATTTGTCTGAGTGACTTGTTTGTCTGAGTGGCTTGTGGAAGGTACAGGTTTGATGTACTCTGAGAGCTAAAACCTCCCAATTATTGAAGAAAAACACAGGCAAAAGGAAACAAGAGTCTTGGTGATAGATTTTAGTCCAATACTGAACAGCTTTCTGCCTTGCCAGGGTTCAGAGACTGTCTGGGTTCATGCCACTTATTCCATGACCCTTTTCCTCAGCTGTTTAGTAGGCTGCTCCAGCTCTGGTGATTGTGAAATATTATTTAAGTTGCGTAAAAGAATTCACATTGACTTCCCTGAGTTTTATATAAATTCCTAAGAATCCACCAGTTCTCCTGGTCATACAGCTCAGGTGTGGGTGTTATGTGGCATTGCCTTCCAGATGTGACTGCTCTGGATTGGATCTGAATTGGCAACTGGTTGGTGGTACTTGGGAGCAGCCCCTGATCTCTCCATGCCAATCTCTTATTAATTGAAAGCCAGCACATGCTGTCCTCTCTCAGGCAAAGCTTCCCAATTAAGGACTGGGCTGAGAGTGAAAAGGGCAGAATTTGGCCAGCACTCCTCAAGTGTTAGAAAAAAATGTACATGGAGAAGTAAATAGTAATATATATAAGGAAAAGCAATTAATTCTCTGGCTTGTGTAAAGTAAAATTTCTTATGAAATCTTGAAATCATTGTGGTTTTGTAACGTCACCTACCTCTGCTGGCCATTGAAAAAATAAGCTCTTAATCTAGAAGTAAACTTGAATTTGTGGGTGCAAAAAAATGTTTTGTTTGGACTACCAATATTTTATAACTCTTTAAGACCAATCTTCTATTCTTTTAAACTCACTATTAATATGAATATGGAGCAGCAAAATACATTTGAGTCCTAAGCCTCATTCCAATCTCCAGAGGAAAATCTTGAGCATAACATTTTGTCCTGGATTTTGGAAGCACACTCAGAATAAAGATCTCTCCTATATAAATACTTTTCATCCAAGGTATTGGATTTTCCTTGTCTCCCTCTCAGAGTTTATGGCCCTGGGACTCCTTTTCTCAAGGTCTAGTAGAACTCCTTCAGCATCTCTTTTCCCCTTTGAAAATGTGATAACCATCACGCAAGCGGCTGCTTTGAAGCCGGTGCCAGCCCTGCAGATCAGGAGATCACAGCACACTTTCACCTGGGGTCAGGCAGCTCGAGCTGAGCTGCTTTGCAGTGCCACAGCATCCTGAGTACTTGCAAGGACGGGGATTTCTATCGGACTGTGGCACCGAAGCCTCTTTGCTATTCTGAAGAGGCTTGTAAGGAGGAACAAAGGACTGCGGATTTCACCCATTTTGCTCTATTTTATATTTCCCAGCAGTCATTTTGGAAAGGCTGTGAGCTGAAAGGCTGATTTTCTCAGACTTGGTACAGCTATGCCAGAGTAAATCTCAAATGAGGGAAAGTAGTACCAGGTATCTCTGTGACTCCAAAGGTGACCCGTTGTTCTCATTCCCCTTTCTGTTGTGTTTCAATTTCAGTTACACTTTACAGGGAACATCTGTGGAACAAAAACTCTGGTGGGGTCAGGCCTTTCTCCTAGAAGGATATTTCCCTCTGCACAGCATCAGTACAAGTTTTCTCTCTCCTATCACAGCAGCTGTGTTACACGTGCTGTGAGGTATAACAAGGATAAATATATTAAGGGGCAGCAATCCCACCCTCGGTGTTACAGGATGGAAAAAGATGAGTAAAGAACTTACTCCCGAACCCTCAGCGCAGAGCTCTTGCCCCTTTCTGTTCTCCAGCCACTTGCCAAGCATGACTCACTCGTGCTACATGCCTTTGAGCTGAAGAGCATGGAATCAGCTTGGACTTTCTGGTTCTGGAAGAAACAAACCTTTTCCTTACAGAGGAGAGAGCAGAACTTAGGTGCTTTAGCTCTTAAAACATTTGTAGGCTTTTTTTCTGAGCCTGCAAGAGGCTGCTAACTGCTAAGCCAGAATCATATGAGTAATGCCTAGACATGGATAAACCAATTAAGAGGAATTCTTTCAGCTTTTTAAAATAAATTGCAAATTTCAGGTTTGTATTTGCATAATTCAGGTTATTAATTCATGTGTTTGCATTTCCTAAACTGTGTGCCAAATTCCCATTTGGCACAAGTTTCAGAGTGTTGTTCTCAGTATAAAGGGGAAAAGGTGGAAATTGAGTTGTTGTAGGAAGCACTAAACGGTTAGTGATTTTTCTTTTCAACAAAATTCAATGAGCTGCTTTTTTTTTTTTTTTTAGGAGTCAATTCGGTGTCACCTTAAGTATTCAGTGAGAAGTTGAGAAATTCTTAATTGATAGGGTACACAATCTCTCCTTTGTGCATCTCTGGGATTTATATATATTGCAAGTTAATAAAGCTTCCAGCATTCATTCTGTGCACGTGTAATTAAGGAGTGACTGTACCTCGATGTCATTTGCTGTGTTATGTGGATTCCAGTGGTGAGGATGATAGTATTTTTTGTTGTCGAACACAATCAGGAGCATCCCTGCATGACTGAATCTGTTTGAAGGACCAGGCTGTGGCTGCTTTAGTCTGGAGAGCAGTTACCCTCGGATTTTCTTGCTGTGTCCATTATTCACTGAGAGTTATGTGTGTTTATGATAGTCTGATCAGCAAACACAAGTGTGTTGCAGATGCAGATATACTGTGAAGTACAGCGGTTTACATTAATGGGAAGGATTTATCTTGTTGCAGTGTTGAATTTATGATGCCAAGCTGTGATATTTCCCTGTTTCAAAAATGTTATATTGCAGTGGGCTGATATCAGGGTGATAAAATAAATGTTTCTTTTTTAATTCAAGCCACTGTAAGATGCTAATAATGTTGGAGACAGGAAGAGAAATGCTGTGTTTCAGAATTTAATGTAATGCATCCATATTACAATTTCCTGGCAAAATTAACTTAGCTTGGACTCCTAAATGAAACTTCTTGTTATGTTTAAACTATTAAACAGGTGTGGTTGAGTTCTTTAATGGAAGTATGGTTTTATGACAGAAGCAGGGGAGTTATAGTGCCCTGCTTAAATCAGTCTTTGGGACTCTGTTCCCTATGATTTACAAGGGCTTGTAGTGACAGGAAAAGGGGGAACGACTTTAAACTGAAAGAGAACAGGTTTAGATTGGATATTGGGATGAAATTCTTCACAGTGAGGGTGGTGAGGCCCTGGCACAGGTTGCCCAGAGAGGATGTGGCTGCCCCATCCCTGGAAGCGTTCAAGGCCAGGTTGGATGGAACTTGAAGCCACCTGGTCTAGTGGAAGGTGAATGTCCCTGCCCATGGCAGGAGGAGGGATTTGGAACTCTAAGATCCCTTTCAGCCCATACCATTCTAAGATTCTAGGATAATTCTGAAAAGAAAATAGAGAAGCTCTGGTTGCTGGTGATGGTCTCTTTTCTGGGCATTCTGGAAGCCCATGTTCCATGCTGGTTTCCTTCCAATTTCCTGGCAAATGCTCAGCAGACAGGGTTACTAGGGAGGAAGGAGGGATCATCTCTTCTCCTTTGCTGTTATCTCCTCCTCTGGCCGATGCTGGGCTCTGTGGCAATGCCAGGGCTGTACTCAGGATACCCATTTGCTTTAGTCCTAGAAAAAGTAAGATAGTGTGAAGGAACTCTTCATAATCTTAATGACAGAAGGTGTTGTGGCTGCCCTGCTCTGGGGCATCCCTTCCTCCCTGAGGAAAACTGAAATGAGATTGGAATCGGCCCAGCGTGGATCTGGGCAGGTGTAAAAGCCTGATCCTGGCTGTCTGGTGGGCTCGTGTTGACTGTGCTACTGTTTGTGCTGAGCACTGCCAGTTTAATGGCTCTGAAACACCATGGTTAGAAGTCAAGTGCTATGAAAATTCCCCCAAACACAGATCTACAGCAGTGGGTGCACCTGCACATAAAACAGGCCATTGAATCTGAAAAAAGGATTAGTCATTTTGTGGAACGGAGAGAGATTGTCGTGTGTGCGTGTTCCTGTTACATTACTCAGTTAAACAGTGCCTCTGAACCTCTGAGTTAATATCCATTATTTGGAAGCACATCACAGAGTAATTGAAATTGGGTTATTTAACTGCAAAGTACTACTGGAGTAACAGTTTAACTGTGGAAATACCTGCCAGTTATGTGGTGTATGGGCTTAACTGGGGCTGAAGGAGGAAAAAGCAAAATAATTATTTTAGTAGTAAACTATTCCCCTATTTTTAGTGTGCTGCTGAAATGATTAATTCTGCTTTTGTTTAATAACAGATCTCTTTCTGTTCAGGGACCACTGAAAGAGCAAAATTTTTAAAATCAAATGCCTTTTTAAAAGCCTGCGCTGATTGTCTTAATTTAAGAGAGTAGCAGGTAAATAAGTTTATCCCTCCTTCCCTACACCAAATTGTCATGGCGAGATGGATCTGAGGTGAAGTGAGACAACTTCTGGCAGAATGAGTGTAACCTTCCACCTGAGAAATGACACTTAGTTAAGTGTTAGAAATTAATTGGTGTATTGAGCTAATCCACACACTTAAGAGCATTTCCCTCCAGAACGTTTCCTCCTTGCAATGTTTCTAACATATTTTTTGTGACATATATTTCAATTTAACAATAGAAGAATAGTCACAGAAGCAGTAAACATTTAAGAAAAATTACTGTTTATAACTCTGAAAAAGAGGCAGCCACTTCAAACACAATTAGTGCAGCCACTTTGGTTATGATTACCCTGCCAATGTGCATCAGTCACTTGTGAAATGCTCCAGGTGAGGTTTCCTCACTGGTTGCATCCCAGACTGAGGTGGGTGGTGGTTTTGGGTGGATGAACAAGGAGCTGTTTCCTCCCAGTGTCTTTGCAGACAGCTCTGAGAACGAGAAAGAAAACAGATAACTCAAGCAAAACTCCTGAGTTTTGCATGTGTTAAACATTTATTTTCTTGAACATGTTCTTCAGCAATGGATAAACTATTACTGCTAAATCTTGCTTGGAAATGTAGTGGAGACAGTCAGCTATTTGTAATTAGCATATTTGGAATATACATAATTGTATTATGGCTAAAGATCTGATCTCCCTTCTGTTTTCCTCATGTAAGAGGAAAAATAAAGCCTGAAAAAAGACAAATTAGTCTTATTTTAAATGCTTTTATTTTTTTCCCCTACAGAAGAAACATCTTCTGTTACAGTTAATGAGCACTGTTGTCTTTTGTTTAAAGTCTTTTTTACAGAGGCTTAGAGCAAAAGGGCTTTAATAATAAAAAGGCCTTCTTCTCTGGAATGTCTGTCTGATAATAGCCTGTATGATTTAAGAATAATGCTGTAAAATAATTGGTTTTCAAACGAATAATTTTGTATAACTAATTGGAGGGCAAGTGGAAAATCTGCATCCTCCAAATAAATGTATTGTCTCTTTAAATATCCAAACAATTTTTCCTCCTATTTTTCCACCCTCAAGACAAAAATAATATCAAATCTCATTCAGGTTGTACTTAAATATGACCAAACTGATAATTACATTATTACAGAGAAGGGCAGGCTAGCTGGAGGATATGTACAAGGTGCATTAGTACTGCAAATAGAAGCTGATTTACTTATTGATAGTGGAGACACGTTTTAGTCACTTTATAGAATTAACAATTGATCAGCTTGTTAGGTTCTAGTTCTTCATAAGCACAGCATGTTTATTCATTATTGTCATTACATGGTGCAAGCAGCCGAGGTCATGATTAGCAAGGCAAAATCTGAAAAAATTTAAACTTCATTAAATAAACTTCTGCAATGGGCAGCTTCTGAGCAATGCACCAATTCTCACTTCTCTGACATAAATATACCTGCCTGGCTAATTTGCATTTCATTAACATTTTTCAGAACCATCAGATCTATTTGTTTTGCCAAATGCCAGCGATTCAGGCTTGTAAAACTGTAATAAGATGGGCAACATAAAAGCATTACTTTCAAATTGCCTTGGTCACTGTAAATATCCCCCAATCTGCAGCCCTGCAACTGATAAACGAAACGCACCGCTGGAGGAGAATGGAAAGATGTTATTCCAATAAATATATCCATGATTGTTTGTTACTAAGGGTAAGTTATGTTTTCTAAATCAGCATTGACTTAGGCTTGAGCAAATCCGATAGCAAAAATTCCCACAGAGGCTTCTCCTGCTATATATGACTAATATATTAAAGAAGATAAATAGTCATTTTTAAAACTTATTACACAGTAGGATTGAATACAACAGGAAACCATTTTACAAATCTGAAACTTAAGGTCACCTTGAGAAGAAAAGGACACTTTAGATGACTAGAAAAAGTCTGTTTCCTCCAGAAATTGAGATTCAAAGTTTACTCTTTTCCCAGTGCCTTTCATAAAGCTTTAGAATCCCAAGTGTAAAACCAGAGCCTGTTTTGATGTGCAAATGTTTCAAAACTGTGTAGTGGATAGGCATTTAGACACTCGCATCTAACCAGTGCTACAGATGAGCTTCCAGTCTCTTAGTAATAAATAAAATGCAGAATAATAATTACTAAAAAACCCAATAAAACCTGGAAAATAAAGCTATTCTGCTAGCGGTTTTTATAATATAACCCAGAATTAGGGCTGAACTTTCTAAAACATTTCATTAGACTGTTTTAATAATTTTCTACCTTTTCCTTTTTTATTTCTAAGCATTTAAAAAAAAATCACGATGTATATTTTAGTGATACGGAACACTATTAAGCTTTTGGTTCATAATTCAAACTTTTAGGAGTATGAAAATGTGCTCAATAGCCTTTTCTTAGGACTTGTTAGTAAAGTTAATGAAATTATTTTTCTATTAGTCAGTTCTAGCATAGATAGTACTGCACACTTGTTTGAGCTGTAGCAAATCAGGACAACATTGATTTTCTTTAAGAGATGAATAATGAAAGATCTGCATTCTTAAATATGTAGATAAAGATAAGTAACTTAATTAAAAAATTATCACTGGAAGGTAGTAAGATGAATTAGCTGTTTTAATTTGTTGTATATGTCAATAGGCTGTAGCATAACCTGAAGTTTTACATAAAATCCATTTATGATATCTTTTTTTTCAATTTTCAGTGTAATTTCATAACATCTTTGGCCGCCAATTCTTTTGGAAATCGCTCATGTCTCAGGAATGTTAAATTCTTGGAGCTATCTGCCCTAACTTCAGCTGTGTAGGCGGTGACTCTGCAGATGTTTAATGTCCAGAGCAGTGCAGCCTGATGAAAATAGTTCTGCCCTGATCAATAGTGATGTTTACAGGCTCTGTCCTCGGCGGTGAAGTCAGGTTACGGAGCCTGATTGTTTTTCCAGTGACTGGCAAATTCTGCTGTTTGATCACATGTGCTATGAATATCTGAGCTGGCAAAATTCCAGGCTAAATTGCTTGCTATTTTTTGACTGGCTTTACAAATTATACATGATGAAAAAAGCGACGTCTCGGGGCCTCCGTCTTTCATCCGACGCTGCTTTTAATATCGAGGAGGCATCATCAGGGTACACAAGGTGGAGGAGGAGCTGTGAGGAGGAGCTGCTCTATTAAGATGTGGTAGCTGATGTTACTAAAGGAGGAGACAAACAGCCTCGAGCTGGAAGGGCTCCTCTCTGTTGCACACTCGGGGTTTTTTTGGTCTCACATTAATGGAGCAGGCACCCACCCAAGCCTCATGGGTGGATCCTCTGATGGGAATAATGATGTTTTAATGATGCATTGCACCTGGAATAAGGCTTTCACAGTCCTCATGCTTCAATTCTAAGGGACTCCCGAGTCATGCTGGTTTCCAAGCTTGAATCTCAAATCTCAGTGCAGCTACAAATGCATCATTTGACAAGCACGGCTGAGCTTCTGCTTCAGGCCCTTGGGTCACTGCCTTTCTGTGGCAAATGCATCGCATTGTCCAATGGCTGGGTTGGAGTTTAGTTATTCCTGTCTTTTTTAGACATCTCTGTTTGGTTTCTAGAGTAGGACAGAGATACTTCACAAAGATCTGCAGATTTTGCCTTCTCCTAACTCAAGGCTGTCCTGTGTGAAGTGAGTTAGCTGGGTGATGAGAAAAGGGGCAGCTTGTAGGTGGGCCATACCTATAATGGGAAGGGGTTGGGGAGACTTTGTAAAACCTCTGGGTAAGGCACTGCTTGGCAGACAGGACATGATTTGAGCAGGATGCCTCTGTAGAGCTCCCACAGGATGGTTTGACAATAAAGTGTGATTTGGGCAGAAAATTTCACTCTTTCTCCTCCACCCAGCAATGCTCCGCCAAGCTGCAAAGTGTTGAGGATACTCTGGGGCTTCAGACTTTGCTTTAACTTGTTTTATTCATTTAGTCTTACTTCAGTTTTTGATTAAACATAATATTTGTGTTCCTGAGATGAGTAACAAACACTGTGCCACACCATGGATCTTGGTCTGCTAGGAATAATAGATGGGAGTCAGTGTTTCTTGTCCAGAGCAGGACTGTCAGAATCAGAGATGTAAATAAGAGCCAAGGAAAACTGCAGACCTGTCAAGTCCAGTCTGTATTTTTATCACATGGTGCTCAGCAGATCTTTCTTAGAGATGTTTAGTTTTTTTTAAAATCCTGTTCCTTGTGCAAGTTCAGCTGAAATTTACCCATTCACAGCAAGATTGTTCCTGGTCTTCTGTGCCAGGGGAGCAACCTCTGGATTTTCCCCTTCATTCACGGTTTTTGCTCAACACTGTTCAACTCACAGACAGGACCCAGCTGTGGTTCTGCATTTTGGGACGTGCACCTCAGGACATGAGTGGCCAGAAGTCTCTGGTAGGTGAGAGCTCCAGGGGGTCCCAAACAACCTGCAGCTGTGTCCAGACTGTTGGAATGGAGCTTAAGCTGGGCTTCAGCTCTGTGTTCAGAGTGCTCTGCTGACTTGTCCTGAGAGGAGAACAGGAAACTTCAGAAAGCAAAACTTTCCAGTTGGGGTGACAGTCATAGGAATATTCCATTATTAAATTAGAAATTTTTCATATTCTTGAAGACTAAATGCTGAGACCTTCAGGTTAAAAAGGCAATAGATTATTTATGCTGTGCTGCTATTCTCAGGTGATAAATTGGATTGTGCTATTGCAAGCAGAGAAATAATTAAGAATTCTGGTACAATTGAGAAGTCAAATTAGAAAGGATAAAATCATGATTTAAGAAACCAACTGTCTTTGGCTGGAGAGCAAAAATAATTTAAAATGATAAACCATACCCTCCACTGGTCATTTATTCTGGTTTATGCAGCAGTTTCACTGTTCCAAGCGGGTTCTTCTGTCTTTCTGACACACAGCTGCTACAAGACACCTCGACTCACAAATACCTCCTCAAAGCCATACATTCTGAACGAAGCTGAACAAATAAATACCCAGGTATTTATTCTATTTGCCCAAAGCCATCAGCCTAGAAAAAGGACCAGGCAGGTAAAATATGGGTGGTTGCACCCTCTGGAAAATGTCCTTTGGGTTTGGCTCACCAAACAATTTCTGTGAGCAGAAAAGTGAATTTTTGCCATTGTCTGTCAATTTTAAGGGAGGATAGAGGTGGACGGGACTTCATCCATGGTTTAAAAAAGATGTATTAGACTAAATTGGCAGTACATAACTATGTGAAAACATGTGGGGCTTGCCTAGTGCAAGGCACAGCTCTAAATTAAAAATCTGTATCTTCCTTTTTGGATGTGGGGGTAGCCTCTGGTGAGTGAAGGTTTGGCTGCCTGCAGCCTCTCTTGCTAATCTCAGCCAAAATGTTTGTCATTTGTAAGGAGGGGTTTCAGCTGGTGAGGGGAAAATACAAATCCAGTAAGTAATTTTTTCCTTATTTTTTTAAAATTAGTGTTGTCGTTTCTCATTTAATTAGTGACCAGTACTAAAGCAGAAGACTTAAATTCCTGCTCTGGTCCTGAGATGTAGCACATTTTTAATGAAAGCAGTTTTTAATGTAAACCAGTCCCGTGACTGTTTTTTCTGTCTTGTCTCTTGCCAGGCCATGGAAATGCTGTGAGCATTAACCCTGGAATTTGAACCAGCGGTGCAACCACTCCATGGGCCTCTTTAAAAACGTATCTCACAGTTCAGGAAACTCAGGTGGGAATAGTTAAACTGAGAGAGTTCCACTTTTGTGTTCCAGTTCATCAATCTTTAAAGAGACACTAGCAGGTCAGACGGGTACGACACTGATCGATGGACAAGAAGAATCCCTTTTTAAAGTCATCACAATTCACCTCCAATGGACAATAGAGAAAATAAAATAAAATAAAAAGATACAGCTACTGGGGTCCTGGTGGGGAAGTTAATTAGCTGAGCACTCACACACTCTTTAGAGACCTGTCCCTTAGAGTCCATAAGGGATTTGCAGTCCATTACTTTTTTGGGAGGGCAGGTTCCCTGCCATGTGACAGTGACAAAACCTGTCTGTCTCTCAGCCTCGTACCAAAGGCTCCTTGTGGTGTTACTGCACCTCAGGAACACCCAGGACATCACCTGGTCATCACCTGAAAGGCAAACACCTGCTGGGCAGGACAGCAGCAGTTGTCTCAGGACTCAGCAATGTGCTCACGGTTGATCTAATTTGAGTTAGGTTTGAGTTACAAGCAGTGTACTATTAAAGTCTATGTGGCAGTGGTAAATGAGGAATATTGAGGGGATATTTTCATGGTCTTTTCGGTAGGGAAAGCTTCTGGAAAGTTGTACGTGAGCTGAAATGACTATTCAGTTGCCCATCTGAAATCACAAAAAGTGATATCTGAGATGTTTCATACCTGCTACTCATTCCAATATAATTGAAATTTGGAGGTTGCTCTCTTTATTATAGTTAAGTTTGAATACTGTTTCCCCCAGGACAGAAATTCACAGATTATTTAGTCAAAAAAGGAGAAAAATTCTACTGTGGGAATCCAAAAGCCAGGGTTCTTTGAGTAGTCAGAAATCAGAGAAATGGAAGACTCGTGCAATCCATTTCTTAAAAAAAATGTTCAGCAGAAATATCTGAGTGTCTGCCCAAGGTGACCAAAAATACTGCTTCTTATTCAGGTGCCAATATCCATAATCTCACACAAACTCAGGAAGCACAATCCAACCTCTGGCAAACAATATCTCATTGCTAAAAGAGAGAACTTAATGTGCCACTACGTTAACTTTTTTTTTCTGTGAATCTTGAGGTGTTTTTTTTTTTTTCCATAAAATCTCAGTTTCCTGGATGAAAATAATTGGAGAAGATCTTTCTTTTCTGTTTTCTAATTATTTTTAAGAGAGTTGATAGCTCTCTAGCGGTGATGAGAAGCTGATTAAAAGCTGATTGTTGTCTACCCTGAAAATAAAGAATCAACGATTTGTTACTTTCAACAGGTCTCACATCTTTAAGGTGAACATAATTGCCTTCAAGAGAGGCAGGGGAAGTGGAGGGAATCTCATACTTCATTTCCAACCCTGAGCATTTCAAAGCATAATCAAAATTATGCCACTTACCCTCCCCCTTGCTCTTGCACATGGTTACACGATCATGAAGAGGCTTTTGCATCAATGAAGAGCAGAAAAAGAAAAATCCATTGTAGGCAGATTGGGAACTGAAAGCCTGAAGCTCAGGCTTCTCTGAGCTTTGTGGAAATGAAAATTACTATTATTATTATTAAAAAAAAAAGAGACAAAAAAAAAAAGAACTGAAAAAGAAAGTTTCTAGCCTTAGCCATGAAGAGGACGTGCTGTTACTCATTCAAAGCCTGGCTGGGTTCATACCTCAGCCAGAGTCACTGGCTGAGCCTCCTGTATGGAAACACGGTGTTCCATCAGCTGTGACAGGTGCTGGAAGGAGGACCCTCTGACAATTCAGGTGCTTGAGGGGGAACACCTCTCTTACTGTTTCTGAAGAGCAGTTATCAGCTTTTTGTGGCTGCTGCTCTCCTGTCCTGGTAGTGCAGCCACAGGAAGGTGTCTGGGACCTATGGAGGTTTGCACCTTTTCCACTGCAACGGTGCCAGAGCTCCGTGTGTGGCTTCCTCATGCCTGTGAAGGGGTGAAAACAGCATCCAGCAGGTGATCAACCTGCTATGGGAGGCCTTTTTCTCTTCCCCTGTCTCCCAGCCCTTTTTGGGGGGGGGGTTCACACATGGGCTACTCTCAAGCAAGACAACTTCCCAGAGGAGTCAGGGAGAGGGGCTGTGCAAGTGAGAAACACAGAGGGCTGAGATTGGGCAGGGAAGAAGGCATGAAGGATTGGGCAGGAAGAGGAAAAGAAGGAAAGGATGGAGGAAATTCCTTCTGGATGTGAGGTGCAAAATGTAATTAATGGGACTTCTGAAATTCTCTTGCATCAGGAACTGCAGTTCCTGGTGCTGCTGGAAATGAAAATAGCTGAGTGATGCTTTATGTATTCCTAGTGGGATTTGGAATTTTTTCTGGTTTGAAGGAGAAAGGCAGAGCCTGCTGGAGGGACGTAGAGCCAGTGCATGCACAGACAGTGCGGGTGCACTGGGTGTGATGGGCAGGGCTTCCATCCAGCTAGAGCTGCCAAACCATAGAAAAGAAAATAAAACTCTCAGATTGGTTCTAAATATACTTTTGCTCAGTTAGCGAGAATCCAGACTGAACAAGATTGGGTTCTCCTTTAAATGCAGTTGTTTATTCACCCAAGTCCAAGTCTCCATGCCATACAATTGCCTCATTTTTGTCAATCTGTGATGTGACACCTTTTACTTTTGAGTAACAATTCCTGAACTGATGGGTCAGGAATCCTATTCTGGAATTCTCCTGCTCAGTAGAGCAATGTTTTTCCAGAGTAACTTGAGGAAGTTACTGATAATCAAACAATGTTTTCTAACACTGAGTAAAAAGCTGATCCCATAGCATCAAAGTCAAGTGACAAAACCAGATCAAGAATCTGGGTTATGTATCTTTGGTCTGTTTTTTCTCACCTTGTGCAAGTTTTATCCTTCATTATTGAGATTCTGTATGTTATGGGCAGAATTTTAAACCACCCCAAGCTGTGTTGTTTTTGTTACCAAAATGGGAATACCAAAAATGTTACCTTTCAATTTCCTAGTTGTTATCCATCCTGCCCCAAGCCTTGCAGAGAGCAGGGACAGCGCACCACAAGGTACTTTGCTATTGGCTTTTGTAGTGGATAACACAGGTGCTAAAAAATGTGTGTTCAGCCTGTAATTACACTTCTGGAAATTTAGTGCTGTATTTATGAAATGCTTTTCCTTAGAATCTTTAAATAATTAGCTAATGAGTCCCAAGTGGAACAATTATCCCATATACTCAGACAGTTGGGATTCTTCATCAGCCAACGTGCATCCAGTGCTCATAAAACATGCTTGTGTTCTAAAAGCAAAACTGGCTGTTCTGTGCCTGCCTCTTGGAGTGTTTTGGGAATTAAAACAAAAGCAGGGACCAGGTTACATTGGTGACACTGAAATGAAGGCCCTGTTGCTGTCAGGGCTTAATACAGCTTAGGGAAGCATGAGTGGCCATGCAGTAACTGAGTGAGGTGTTTTTGGGACTAACAAGAGAATAAAATATTCGAATGCAGTAGAACCAGAAAGAACCAAATTTGGTTGCATGAGGACCCTAAGAACCACCAGAAGGATATATAAATACAACACACCCTGACTCTGCCTGCACAAAACACCCAACATGTGTAGGAGGCATTTTCAGTTTGTTTCTGCCATGATTTTCCTGCAGTAACCTCTGACTTGATTCAGGGCATTGAGGGTGGCACTGAACACTGACTGACTACATCACATTTATATCCCAGGCATAAAGGATATGTAGTCCTGTTACATGTTCTCCATATGTAATCCAGCCCTGTGGATGGAGAGGGGAGCCTTGACCACCCCACTGGTGTTCATCCAGTTTAAAGGAATCTCTACAAACCAGGCTCCCTGAGATTTTGAGCAGTTTGTACCACTAGTTATCCCCCCTTAGATACAGAAAGTTTCTTTTCATGCACACACCAATTGATCATTTCAGGACACTGAATTTATTTTTATGCTACTTACAGTAGCTACAGAGAACCACTTTAAATCCTGCCCTTCTTTAAACCAGCCCTCTTCAAGGAGACAGTTGGCATGTCTCCAACAAACTCTCTTTTATTGACTAAACAAATACTGTTACCTCCACCTTTCCTTACCACTTGCACTTGTTGACTCTTAGTTGTCATGTTATTTCCCTTGGATTGCCTCTCGCTCTTAATTTGAATGGCCGCCCCTAGTCAGGAATTATCTGCTTCTTGCATGTGAGCCCTGGGCTGGCCACCACACACCCAGAATAGGTCTGGGACCCCCCAGTGCATTATCCAGAGGCACAAATGGACATGAGTTTTCCTCCTCTGTTCCTTCCATCCATTCCTCCCTCCTCTGAGTGACCTCTGCAAAATAACCCACCAACTCAGCTGGGTCCCTGGTGAGAGGGAAGGAAGGTGAGTGACCTGCTCTATAGCAGGTCAGTTATCTTTGCCTTCCATGGGAGAAATTAAATTCCTCCATCAGTTCAGGGTATAGAAAACAGTGTTTCATGGCTCAAGACAACCTGTACAACAATTTTAATGCTTTGCTACCTGGCAGACAAAGTTTTCAGTAGGGGAAAATGTGCTTTTGCTGTGTCTGAAGCATCCTGCTGAAGAGATTTCCTTCAAAGATGTTTCTCTCCACCTTTTTTGGTGTGCTGCCTGCTTTAGATGAGAGCTGCTCTGCTTCTGGGAGGGCAGCTGGGAGTGGAGCAGGGCACTGGCTCTGCTCTGTGTCCTCTTTGAACAGGGTTGGAGTCATTCCTGCTCTCTCTTGAACAAAGTGCCTGAAGCCTGCACATCTCTTAAGCAGGGCTTGCACAGGGGGGTGGAGAAGATTTTGAGCTGCAGTGAGGGACTGAAAGAACCTGGATAATCACAAGGAAAAATTCTTTCTGATAAAGGTAATTGAAAGAGTTGAAATGCTGGGCTGTAATGAGATCTCCTGTGTTGGCTGTCCACATTGGTAAGTCTGTGCAACCTTTAAAATGAAACCACGATGGTGATACCTGCCTTTCCAGGAGTTTGGCAGAATGGTTCTTAGTGGGGTGGTGATGAATAATAAATAATGCTGTATGGAGAAAAGGGTCCATTCTGCTTCCATTTGACAGTCAGAATAGCTGCACTTAGCTCTCCGAGCTGTCCTCTTGGACTTGGTGGACTTTATCCTGGAGGAAAGACGAGAACTCACTTTGTGTTGAGAGAGCAGAGGAAGCAACAGCTTTGATTTCAAACTCCTCCTTGCTCTGTGTGGACTTTGGGTTTTCTGGCAGTCAGTCCTCTGTTCCTTGCCCTCAGTCCCTTGCTCGAATTTGTTTTCTGACCCTGTGCACTGCTCTTTCTGCTTCTGTGTGACCTGAGCTCTGCTGGCTCAAATTTGGAGGCCACAGACTTACAGGAAAGATGGAGAGGAAAGCCTTTTTAACAGATCATCCACCCAAGTCACTATTGTGACTCTGGCACTATTAACTAAGGAAGTCTGTGGTGTCTGGGCCACAAATTAGGGTGATTTAGGCATGTTTCGCAGGATATCCTCCCAGGACATCTTCTTTACTTGCTCACAACAGACAAAAAGTTTGTTCTTGTGTTTAAAGGAGGTGATGAGGACAGATATCCCCTAGAGAACTCCAAATGCTGCTGCAGACAGACCCAGTTCCCCCCAAACCCACAGCATAGAGGATGTCTGTCTGGATATGGATGCTCTGGCTGCTGGTGTGGTCGATAGCTCCTGTTATGTGGATATAACAGCAGTTCAGTTCTGCCTCCTCAGGAGGATGTGGGGTTTATTTTCTCTAGCTCTCACTGGCATTGTTTTCTTTTCCTCCCCACGTCCCCCAGTTGCTGTTAAGTGAGATTTTGAAATATTCCTGTGGAAAGAGCTGACTCGTGGTGGCAGACTGAGCTGCTGCCAGCAGAGACTGATGTCGTAAATGGGACATGATATCATAAAAAACCAGTTCGAAAATTGCCCATGAAGTGTCTAGGGAGTCTGCTGGGGTCTGAGAGGGCAGGGCACTGCTGCAGTGCCCCCATGGTGTTTTGGATACCTGCCTGGCTGATTTTTGTGCAGTTCAAAGAGCCTTCTCACTTCACTTTGCCGTGGGGAGCTCAGTGTGACCAGACCTCCATCCTTTATAGATTCCTGTAGGGAAGCAGAAGAGCTGATGTCAGCTCTGGGAAGAGAAGAGGGAATGGACCCAATAAAAGTATTACTTTCTTGCACTGTGAGCTTAGTCTTGTGCTACCTTCCAGTACCTGAAGGGAGCATACAGGAAAGATGGAGAGGGATGTTTTACAAGTGCATGAAGTGACAGGACAAGGGGGAACGGATTCAAACTAATAGAATTAGGTTTAGATATGGTATTAGGAAAAAATCCTTTTCTATGAGGATGGTGAGGCCCTGGCACAGGTTGCCCAGAGCAACTGTGGCTGCCCCATCCCTGGAAGTGTTCAAGGCTGGGTTGGATGAGGCTTGGAGCAACCTGGGATAGTGGAAGGAGACCCTGCCCATGGCAGGGGGTGGAACAGGATGGTCTTTAAGGCCTCTTCCAACACCGTTCTGTGATTCTGTGATTGTACTACACAGGTAACTTTATGTCCTCTCTCAGTTTGCACAGTGCCTTCCCACCTGGTGTAACCCTTACTTGGTATGGGTAAGGACTGGCAGAACCGAGGCCTATAAAGACCTGACACATCCCTGTGGGATGTGCCAGCTGGGAAAACAACCTGAATGTATCAGGAGGTACAAGCTGGAAGGTGCAGTGTTTAAAGTGAGGTTAATTAACTGTTGGGATAACTCGGCTAAGGTGGATTTACTGACATTCAAAGCCTTCAGATCAAGCTGCAGTTACGCGAGTGGACGCAGAGATTTCTGGGGGAGGGTTAAGGGATCAAATCCACAATGTGGGGCGCGTTATTTCCCCGTATCCGCCCACTGCTGGGGCTGCTGGGGCACCTGGAGGACACGGCGGTCACTGTGAGGTGAAGGTCAGCACATCCCTGCGGTGCCCCCGCCCCGAGGGCAGGCTGAACGCACGAACCCTGTGACAGCGACGCGTTAATGTGATTAATGACAGGCGCTAATTGTCACGGACAGCTGCGCTGGCACAGAGGAGCGCTGCTGTCGGGAGGGCCGGGATCCCTCGGGGCCGGGGTGGCTCCGGCGGGGCTCAGGGAGCGGGGCTGGCGGCGCAGCCGCACGGGGGAGGTTTGCTGAGATTTCCGAGCGCTGCCAGGAGCTGGGAATGGTTAAAGCTCCTCATGGAGGGAGGCGGGCGGGG
The DNA here is from genome assembly GCA_013398115.1 of Falcunculus frontatus. NCBI lineage: Eukaryota > Metazoa > Chordata > Aves > Passeriformes > Falcunculus > Falcunculus frontatus. Next base: position 1,136,583 of record VZRV01002991.1, read on the forward strand.
CCGAGACGGGGCGGCGGCGGTGAGCGGCCGCCAGGGGGCAGCACCGCCACGATGGATCCTCGGGAAGCGCCGGGATCCTTTGGGGAGCACCGGGTTCGGCCCCGCACCCCGATAGGGACAGCATTCACCTGGAGTCCCTGTACCCCGGCAGGGACAGCATTCACCTGGAGTCCCCGTACCCCGATAGGGACAGCATTCACCTGGAGTCCCCCGTACCCCGGCAGGGACAGCATTCACCTGGAGTCCCCTGTACCCCGATAGGGACAGCATTCACCCGCCCGAGGCCCTGGAACTGCCCCGTGCCGGGGGGCAATATCAGCATACAATCAGGGATGGTTTGGGCTGGAAGCAGCCTTAAAGACCATCCTGTTCCACCCCCTGCCATGGGCAGGGACACCTTCCACTATCCCAGGTTGCTCCAAGCCCCATCCAACCTGGCCTTGGACACTTCCAGGGATGGGGCAGCCACAGTTGCTCTGGGCAGGCTGTGCCAGGGCCTCAGCACCCCCATAGGGAAAAACTTTTGTGTGATATCTAATATAAATCTCTCCTCTTTTCATCGAAAACCTTTCCCCCTTGTCATATCACTACCTGCCTGCCTGGGTAAAAAGTTGCTCTCTCTTTATTTTAAGCCCCCTTCAAGTACTGTCACTGAATACCTCCCCTGTTTATAGTGATTTAGCCCCAAAACGGGGTTCTGGATTTGTCAGCCAGTGTGTAGCTCTCTCTTTTGTCTCTAGCTCTCCTCTAACAGCAGCAGTTTTCAAATACACACAGTGACCTGACTAGATCTTTTCTCCCTCTTTTAAGAAATGTCAGATATTGCTCTATTTCCTCTTTGTTTCCTTTTGTCCTTTATTGAGTAGGAGATAAGATTTTAACCAGGCTGACAATGGGGTTAAAGTCAGCCTGGCAAATCCCCTGAACAGTATGTGGCCCCCAAATTTCTTTCCTTCTCACCTGTTGTTTTACACAAGAGGAGTCTTTAAGGGATGCACAGTTGTATTTTAAGTGAGGAATTATTTAGAATGGAGAAATTAAGGCCTTTTAAATAGTTAATGAAAGGAGGTTTTCTAAATTATTTAATACCTTATTATAAAAGATGGCATAAAGTGGTTTAGTAATTTATTCTTTGCAGAAAGTAGCCGTAAGAAGCATTTTACAACATGTAAATATTGGTAGGAAATGCACCTAATTTAAAATGTTACCTTATTCCATCTGTCAAAGGAATTACACAGTGCCTATACAGTTTTCAAATAACTTTAGACCTTTATTGTTTCTGTTCTTGACACACTTCCCTGGCACAGGGAAATGCTGTTTATACCCATTTTCCTGGAGTGCAGAGGCACAGAGAGCAGACAGTGCTGGGACCGAGGCACAGCAGACATCACCATTGCAATTGCCCCCAGACCCCAGAACCCACAATCTCCATTTGCCCTAAATACTGACACAGGGGAGTGGTGTAGCCTCTGGAGAACTCCTGTGCAAAGCAGGAGTTACTCATGGCCAGTCCATGCATAAATACTGAAAATGGAGCCCTTCCCCTCTCCCATTCCCTCTTCCTTCTTTTCTATATCTTTGCTGGAGATGGAGGTGGAGTTCAGTTGCTCACTGGCTAGAGCTCATTGTATAAAAATAAACAAGCAGCTCTGTTTTCCAAAGTAATGTGTCACCCTGATACAAGACAGGGGCCAGCAGTTAAACCCACTGTCCACAAATACACAAAACGCATGCTTTTACCATGAAAAGGCTGGAATTCCTTTCACAGTTATTAACCAGGTAAGCCTCTTGTTTCTGTTCTGATCCATCTCCTTTATTGACATAAACCAGCTGAAGCTGGTTTCAGGAGTTTGCCTTAATCTCCCCTCATACAACTCTATTTTTTAAAGAAATATCACTGCCTGGGAGGCATCAGAAAGCCTGGAGATATGCAGGTGGATGTATCATCTGTCACTTTTGCTGCATCCACTTAATTAGAATGAGTTGGACTAATCAATAGTCCCTTGCCTTTTACCAGTGTTCAACACGTGTTTACAGAACAGGTTACACTGATGTTTGTATTTACCTGTAGATGCATCTGCACAGGGTTTTATTTTCCTCTCTAATAAAAATTATGGAACAGATAAGCACTAAAACCCAAGTTAGTGTATTGCAGTATTGATTTCTACAAGAGCACTGTAAGAATATATTTATCTACCTGTCCTATTATGAAATGGGTAAAAATGTAGCACATAACCATTTCAGTCAGTCAATGCTACATTGAAAATCCTGTTGTTTGCTTCTTCTTAATAGGCCTTTTGAGGCACACTGTATTTTTTTTTTTAATTTTTATTTTTAATTTTATGTGTATTTGTGAAAGAAAGGATTAATACAGGATGGTAGTGCTTTTTCTTAAGACAATCCTTAGCCTACATCTTCCTTTGATTTCCACTGCTGATTTGATAGAACCAGTGATTTTGGCTCACCCTGGAACTCTACCTTGGAAAGCAAAGAGAGTAAAATGTGATTAATTATAGATTGCTGGCCTGGCACCTCTTTAATTCCAGCAATTACTCTATTTTCTCATGGCATTCTGAACAAAAAAGGAGCTGTTAAGGCCAGGTTGGATGGGGCTTCGAGCAACCTGGTCTAGTGGAAGGTGTCCTTGCCCATGGCAGTGGTTTGGAACAAGATGAGCTTTAAGGTCCCTTCCAACCTGTGACTGGAAGGCTCTGTGATTCTGTGAGAGTGTTGAGCCAGGAGTTTTCCTGTCCTGAGCTGCTGAAAGGTGTCTGCCTATGTGCTTTTATGACCCCAGACATGCTCTGCCCTCCAGTATGGTGGTGTAATTTTGTGTTTCTTAAAAGCAAATTTCTAATTGATCAAAGGAAGAGTGAAGTGAAAAGAATGGTGGATAAGATGAGAAAGGTTATTGTGATCACTGTGTAGGTGAAGACCACATTGTTATTACTCTCACAAATTGCTCTGTGCCGTGTTTTCAATAGCAGAAGGTCAAGTTGTGCCCAGGGATGGAAGTGAGAGAACAAATATAAACAGCAAAAGCAAAGAGGCCTGAATGTCTATAAAATGGAGTGTTTGAGCTTATTATTCTGCGGAATGTGTGTCAGTGCTGCTGCAAAAGTGTTTCCATGTGGAGATTTCAAAGTGCAACTCCTGGCTGTAGGTGGGCTGGGTGTGAGAGGTGATCCTGGAAGCGAGGAGAGGCAGCAGGGTCAGGGGGTGCAATAATGCATAATCCCAGACACACCCCTGTGGATGTGATCCTCTGCTCCTGAGGCAGGCTCCAGGGCCTGGGCTAAATCTTTATGAAGACAATGACAGATTTTCCCCACTATCTGTAATAATCTCTGGTTCAAACTGTTGGAGGCTTCATGGAACCGTGTGGAAATGTGTTTGTACTATGGTGCAGTCTTAAACCTTACAGCTTTCCCAGCAGTTGGGTGGTGAGAGGGCATGTGGTGATAAGGCCCCAGTGAACAGCACACATTCTGTTTGCAACTCCTAGTACAGCAACCTCTGCCTTTGGTTAGTGCAGTGATATCTCAGAGCTGCCTCACCACAGCTTCTCTGTGTTCTCAGAAAGAAAAGAGCAATACAACTGCTGCCTTTTGCCCCAGATTGCACTGTAGATGGCACTGTGAAACTAAGATTTTGGTAACAAAGATGTATTTTATAGCACCATTCCAGATGTTAATTGCGGTGTAATGTGGCTTTCTTTCTAGGTCCCTGAAGTGAAGGAAAAATTCTGAGATGCAGAAAGGTTTATTTGCTGCCGCAAATGGGAATCTGGAATAACTATGAAAAACACACTGAAATAATTGTGTTTGACTGGAACAAAATTCTTGCAAAGTCCCCAAGGTAAGAGCACTTTTTATCTTTCAAATGACACTGAAGATTCACTGTGCTGGTTAGCAACAATATCCACTTGAATCCAATAGAGAATGAAGGCTTGACATTTCTGAAAGCGGCAGCCCACTGGCGCTGAAGGGCTCAGCACCCCTTGCTGCATCTGTCTGCCAAATTTCATGTTTTCCCTGCCTTTTCAAAGATCCTCTTGTATTTCTTTACATTAGCAGGCTGAAAACTTGTGTCCTGTCTACCTGCAAGGCAGACTGAAGTCTGCAGAAGTGTCATCTGGATGCTACTGGATGCTTTTAGCAGCCTTTCAGTTCGGCTATGACCGAGTGGATGCTTTGTAGTGATATACTTGTTCCTGGACTTGAACATTCTTACACAGGGCTAAGGTTACCCTGTTAACCTGATGAGCCCTTGTTTCACATTCCTTGTTTAATATCTCAAAAGAGTCAAACTCAATTGGGGAAAACTTTTGAAAATAGGTCAGTACATGACCATTTCCACTGAGACCAGTTTTGCTCCTGCAATGGGAATGGTGGGAACACCTGGCTCCACTTAAGTGCTCAAATAGCAGCTGTTGAGCATATGATGCATGATTTGGGACCTGTCCATCATCCCACCTGTCCCTTCAACCAACTCCTACCAGAAATGGCGTGTTCAAAATGCCTGATCTGGGGTATTTAATTCTGTGGGTTAAATCCTGCTTTCTGCCGCACCTCAGGAAGCCTGGAGGAAGGTTTCTGTCTTCATGGTGATATATCAGAGTGATATCAGAGCTGGGGTCTCCACTGATACTTGGGTTAGATCCAAGTGTTTGCATTTAGAGCAACAGAGGGGTGGGATTGGATGCTGAACAGATGATGACATCCTATTTGGTGACAACTGGTGCATGAGCTGTAAACTGTGTGTTTCTCATGGAGAGACCAAGAAAACTAAGGTTAAATTCAGCTCTCTCATGAAAAAAAAAAGAGGTTCAGTTACGTGGGAAAGATTTGGATGACCAAAATCTGAAATGGTACACTGATTTCAGAACTTAGCAGGCAGTTAGGCTAATACTGGATCAACAGCAATAGTAACATTTGTGGTGGTTTCACAGTGACTCAATCCCATTAGCTGCAGTGACATTATGTGGTTCAGCTGGATGCAAGGGGTGAATTAGGTTCAGCTGCTCTGAATTAACCTGGGAGCACTCCAGAAGAGGGTACTCATAGGGTAGGAGTGAGGAGCAGTGATGTCTTTATCTTCTAGGCTTGATTCATGCTCACAGAAGGCTCCTATATACAGCTGTAAAACTCCATCAGGGTGTTTGTTCCTGTATTCAGGGTGGTAACATATTGGGCACAAAACAGAGTATCTTCTTAAAACCAGAAAAGGTACCATTTTACCAAATCAGTTCTTAAATTGTGGCTTCTTTACATATAAATTTCATTTTCTGAAATCTGTAGACATGGTGAGCTTTTTTTTTCCCCCCCCAATATTTCTGTAATTTTAAAAAAAAAGTTTGTAGGCTGAAGGTGCTGGGGTCTGCACCAATGTATTTCTTTCTCAAGTGTAAACCAGTATTTGTTGCTAAAATGTATTTACACACAGCAAGCTTCTTGTCTCTTAACTTTTGATATTAATAAGTGCATTTTTTATTTGTTTGGGCTTTATCAACATTTACAATTTGAGAAAAAATATTGTTTTGCAAAGTGTGCAAAGGGAAATTGTGCAAGCAATTTAAAATGAGAAAACATGGCCTCTGTTTTGGTTTCATTTGTAGATGTTTATCAAATTTAAACAACATCCGAGTGTGTCACCTGATTGTGACAGTAGAACTGTCTAAGGCATGTGTTGCTTGGGTTTTTTTTTTTAAACTTATCTCTTCAGCACTTGAACATTGGATTAGCTGAGTAGTCTTAGGTATTTTCAAGATATAGAGATAATTTTTTTTAGAAAATACTTGGAAGGCTCAGAACTGGAATCTGCAGAGGGAAGTAGTTCCCAAAGGACCTTTTGGTGCAAATAAACTTGTGATAGGCTTGCCCAAATCCCAGCATGCTGATTAACTGCCGACTAACGTCACTGCCATGAAAACAGTATTTGGTTCAATTTATGCAAATCTATAAATTGCCTTTAATTAATTTGATGTATTCCTGCTTGCAGAATTTGCTGAAAGCATGGAACACAGTATCTAAGGGTTCAGCTACATAACACCCATTTATGTATCATGCAAGCAATAAATCATCATAACTGAGTTTAAAAAGATGATTAGATTCCCTTTCTTTATGATGAATGGCATAACATAAGCTATTGAGGGATTTAATTGTAGGCATTTGCAGAAAAATTACTGAGGATTTGGGATCTTAGTTCTAAGAATAACATGAATAAGAGTAACAACACCTTCTTCTGAGCAAATGTTTTCTGAGATGCAGTTTCCAGCACCCTGGCAGAGAAGTGAGTCCTTGCATATTTGACTGAGGTGCTGTTTCATGAGTGTTTTACCCTCAGCAAACCTGATGATCTCCAGGAAATCTCCCAAATATTTTGTGTTTTGGGAGACCCAGCCAATTCCTGTGAATGGCTGCTGGGGAGTTGCTAGCTTTAGTAAACATGTCCTGAGAAGTGTCGAGTAAAAATGACATATTTTTTCTATCACTGGGGGACATGCAGTTTAAAAACAGTAGCACAACTCATAAGTACATATATTTAAATTTGAGTGTGGCTGGATCTTAATAAAAGACAAAAGAACCCATCCCTTAGCTCAGAATCCTAGACCTATATTGCACTCATAATGTGTTATTATAAATAAGTGTTTGTGGGTAACGTGATGTGTGATAGACACTGCTTCTAATTCTAAAATGTCCTTAACAAAGAATTGATCCCAACCAAATCATGAAGTCGGTTTTGTGAGTGTTGCCTTGTAATAAGCCACATTAGTTATTCAGCGTCCTGTCAGCTTTTCCTTCCCAACATCATTTTTATATTATTCCCTACTCACATTGTTCTTTCACTCAACTGCTTCCTTTTCTGCCTCCAGGATGAGATTCTGTGCCAAATCAATGCTTCTGTCTGACTGGCTCTTTCTGGTCTATGTGTTAATGGTCTGCTGTAAATTGTTGTCCGCCTCTAGTCACCATCCCCGGGGGCACACAGGTAGGAGCTTTTAAACTCATTATGTGCTACTGAGACCAATTAATACCACTTGCAGCATGTTAGAGCCCACTTTCTAGCAATGGATAATTGATGAGGCTGTTGACAGCATGTTATAATCAGTGCAATAGGTTAAAAATACACCACCACTAAGAAAAAAAGAGTTATTGTAAATTTTCATGGCTTTGCTCTAGTTATTTTATGTACTGAAGCATGCCAGGAGGTTTTTGGAGTGACTTCATGACTGCTAGGACTTTGGGATTTGTTTGTGTCATTTTGTTTTATCCTTATCCAAAGACATTCTGAGATGTATCTTTATCTTCACCCTCTTAATCCTGTCGTTATCAACTGACTTTACAACGGTATCATTTGCTTTGGTGGGCAATAAATCGAAGCCCTCAGACTCATGTTATCCAGTTCCTTCACTGACTAACACAAACTCTGACCTGTGCTTTAGATCAGCCTGTGATACCCTCCTTTTCCTAACTGGCATAGTGAGGAAAACAAAGATCCTGCATTTGAGGGGATGTGCTATTGTAGTAGGGAAATATCTACCAGGCACGATGTGTTATCAGATTATAAATGACAGAAAAAGCCCAGAACAAGCTGGGTTGACTTCCAGACTGGATCTCTGTAGCAACATCTCTGGTAGGATCATGCAGACATCAGTTTGAAAGCAGGAAGAGATACAGATGTACCAGTGCTAATGCAAAGGTATTTGTGCAAGTCCTAAATAAAATGAGATGGCTGTGCTAAGAATGTGCCACCTTTGATCCCACTGAGAGAGAAGTAAGGTAACAAAATGCCACCTGTCAGTGCTGCTTTTCAGGAGAGGCCAAGAGTCTGGCTGCAAACTCCATGACAGGTCTGTGTTCCCAGCACCATAGTCATCTTTGTGCTGACTTGGGCATTTCTGCAAGCGTTGCTCTTTGTGATGTGGCCCTATTCTTAAATTAGGTGTTAGTCCTTAAATCCATATGCAATGTTCTTAGCTCTGAGCCAGACTCTTGTGGTCCAGGTCTAATGTTAGTATCCACTCCTCTCAGGTCTGGGGTGTGGACATGCATCTGGTAGAGGCTCCATCCTCCAGAAGAGACAAACTATTGATCTCTTTCCTGGCTGCTTCCCGTGGTTGTCTAGGTAGGAGCTGAAGGCTCCTCCTGGGCTTACCAAAATATCTTCAGACCTGTCAAACAGGACTGACTGTCCTGCATGTAGCTGCTGTATCTCCGAGAGCTACAAAACCTCCTCCTTGCCTTCCCCCGTCATCAGCTCTGCTTTCCCTGGCTGTACAACACTCCTGTTTGCTATAAAATACAGTCACAGTTTATGGAGAATAACTTCATTTTGAAGCAAAAGCCTAAGGAGTGATTCCAGTGTTGGATGGATGAATGCAGTGTTGGAGGATGACCCATATTGCTGCGTTGTTCTGGGAATCAGTTGTATCCCTTCAGTGAGGAAGGGGGTCTATGCACAATCACAAGTTAATAGCAGAGCATTTCAGAGCTGACTCTGCAGAAAAACCTGGAGAGCAGCCTTCTGCAGCTTTTGTCACTTGGGGAGCTGTCTTGTCAGAAGAAATGTTATTTTTGTCCTTTCGAGATGCACTTTGCCTGTGTACCTAAGGGAAATACCTGTAATAAGGCAGCAGTGATCTTGTGTTGTGGGCTTGTATGGTGAACACAGTGTATTATGTAAATTATGACAACATTTTTTACATAAAATTTCAGAATGCTTGAGAGCATACCTCAAACTGACACCAGGAATTCTTTCCACCCTATCAAAGAGGTACCACAAAAACAGTTGAGTTGCTTGACTTTAAGCATATTTGTGCACTGTGATTTCTCTGGTGAGTAAAAAGAAGATTCTGTTCCTCCTGAATAGTTTGGTCTGATTGTGGAGCTGTTTTTCAAATGGACACCCTTGAAGCTGGAGCCTCCACGCACCTTTTTTAGACTATAATGTCTTGCTCTTCCCCAGATGCGAATTTCCCTCCATGCACACTGAAGTGACCCCATCCCACTTTGATTCCATGTGGTAGATGAAGCAGCCATCCCATTTTTGATTCTGCAACTCCCTACATCTGACTCTTGGCACCACAGAGGATATAGAGGTTTCTCCTCAAGGGGCCTGCATTTCCCAGCCTCATCTTGTCTTTGCTGCTTGACACAACACATAGATTGACCTTCTCATGGATAATCAAATCTCTGATGGAATCTATTATGTGGGCAAGGTGCTGCCTTGTTCATCAGGAAAGCAAATAATTCAGAGCTTTTAGCAGAGCCTGTTTTGTGGAAAGCAAATAATTAGCCTCATTTATTTCATACAAATTAGCATGTTCTTGGATAGCAATTGAGATAAAATTTTTGCAGTGAATAGGCAGCATTCACATTTTTCAAAGTAAAATGTCCTGAAGCACATTAGGGGGATGAATCCAAGTGTTGGGTTCAGCAAAGACTTTGTCCTGTGTCCCTTAGGTCCAGCAGCTGTAAGCTGACAGGTACCTGCTGAGCTGGGAGGCATGAGGTGCCCAGCCTGGGATGCTTTGAGAGGAGCTGGTTTTTAAGAACAAGTTGTGTCTGCTCCTGACAATCTGTGTTTCAAGTGATGCACTTGACATCGTCAGTACCTTTAAATAAATGTGTACTCGCTACAGCTAAAGAACTTTATTAACTAAGAGCAGACAAGATAATTTAAGATGAAAAGTCGGAATTGACTTTTTCTTTTCAAAATACTGCTATTTTTAAGGAGCCTAATCTGGGAAAAGACAATTATTGACCTAGGTCATGCTAGATGGTGCCTGAAAGAATGACATTTGACAGCTGTCTGCCCTATTCAGGCAGGAATGGAGACGGGATCTTGCGGACCTGATAGCCATCCTGCTCCTGAAAAGTGGGAGAGAATTGAGCATTGAGCAGTCCCTTTGACAGTAGAAGCCTCGTCACTGTAATAAGGTGGAAGACAGACCTGGTTCTTTCTTTTGTTCTGTGAAATATTCACCACCATCAAATACCTGTCAGGGGAGAGACTGTTCAATCCTGCAAGCCAATCCTGCCCTTGCCTTGGAGCAGTTTGGATCTTGAATCCAGCTTAGAGGCCACAGCCTGTTTTTCATTGGAACACTGTAATGGCTTTGACTGGCAGAGTCAAAAGGCAAAAGGTAGAGGAGAAATGTTCCTTCTCATCACCATTAGATCATTGAAGATGCTGCTTGTGCAGATTATTTCAGCAGCCTCCCTGTACGTCTGTGTGGAGAAGACACGTGAGAATTTTCATCAGACTTTGTCACTGTGAACACCCTTCTGGAGAGTTTCTCTTTTGCCCTGAAAATAGCTAAGGGAAGCATAAGCACCAATTTTACTCTTTTTTTAAAAAAAACCGGGCAGTATTTCAGGCTCTTGAGTACCTAATACCAATATAATGATCAATTCCATGCTGGTCTGGATGAAGCAACATACATTTAGTACCAGAAAAGATCTGTTTCTACCTCGCTGCTCTAAGTCACACATGAAGAAGCATTGACAAGACACTTTGTCAGCTCATCTCATGTGAGGGCTGGCCCTGCAGACCCTGAGCTGGAACAGCCAGCTGAGCAGTTTCTGCCATGAATTACCAGTGCAGCTTGGTTTTTTTCAGACTGTTTTATGTGATGATGCTCACCTGAAATGCTTCCAGGTTTCCTGAAAGGTCTAAATTTTTGGGCAGAATGTTCAACATCAATTGCAACTGAAAACATCAGTTTTTCACAACTTTAAGGACTTTTTTTCTCTACTTTCAGTGCTTTATGGACAGACTCTGTCCCCACTGGAGTCAGAGGAAAAATTCTTTACTTACACAGGCTCCAGGATTTAATCTTTTTAAACGAGACCTGAAAAATGCAGCTTTGTATCAGAAATATTGCTGCTTTCAAGAAAAGCAGGAAAACCCCAGCTTTTTGTTCTCCCCTTATTTTGGGGTTGGATCATCATTTTTCCTAGTAGTGCTGTCGGGCAGCCACGGGATGGATTCCCATTTCCACCAGAGGGCCCTGCGAGGCTGTGGAAGGGGCTCCAACATTTAGCCACCGCTGGCTTCCTCCTGATTTAAATCCCAACTCTGCATTTTGCTAACTAGAATTATGAGTCCTTTGTATTTCAACGGGTCAGACATGGTTACTGCACAGTAAGCTTTAGCCCTTTGTTCTATTTAACTCCTTTTATGTCTTAATGTTTTATTCAGTGTACTATTTATGTGGTTTATTACCCAGCTTCTAAATATAGGGGAGCTACAATATACAACCCTGACTGTAATGTCTTCAAGTAATAAGCTAGGGAAAGCAATTCAGTTGAGAAATAGGTTCCCTTTAAGACAAAAAGGAGCAGAATTCTCTGTGTGAAGTTTGCTGGTAAATTTATTTTTGAGAACAAAAAAGCATAAGAAATATTTGTTATTTTCCTTTTTTTATTTTTTCCTTAAATAACAATGAGAACTTTTAACATAGATGACAGATTTTGACAATGACTTCAAATTAGATGCATAGCTATGTTACCAGTAAGTAAAAACTCTGTGTCGATTTACCCTTTTACAGGGTAAAATGTAGCTTCTGGTGTCATTTTCCAAAAATGTACACTTTAACTGCATGGAATGTGATTGTATATGAAAAAATTTGTATATGCCTGGGAGTTGAGGGGTGGGAGGGGGAGAATTACAGACAAACTGGTAAATGTGCAGGTTTATGTATCAAATGTCATTGTTTCAAAAGGGGGGAGGGGGGGAATTCTGTAATAAAAAGAAGACAGAGTCTCAGTTAATACAAATGGCCAAGCCCAGTGTGTCAAACTGTAGAGCAGGAGACTGAAACCAAGCTCTTTCCTGCAGTATCAGAGTGACCTTATTTTGAAGCCATTGGGGAAAACTTAGGAAAATACAGTCTTTATTTTATTGATTTTACATTGACACCATCATGTTTTTTACACAGCTGCCATCTGCAGTAAATGATAATCTTTATATTCCATTAACCAAAATTCTAACCAGGAAAGCTTTCTTTACTCTATGTCTTTTGTTTTAAATCTACTTCTCCCATACTTAGAACTGATAATAGAAAAAAATGTTCCATTTTAAATGGATAGTCTTGTGCTAATGTGAGAAAGAAATGGTTGGATAAGTGTAGATCCACAAATAGAATGGAAAAGATCTTGTCCTTGCTGTTCATTTGAGTGAAGTGATGCAACAAAAAGCGGTACATGCTCTATTCTGGGTTTACATGGAGGTCAACACTGAGTCCTTGGGAGGATGGATTCCAGAGTGATGAAGGCAAGAGATTGAGATGTAAAGGATTTACATCGAGTTCCTTGCTCTGAAATGATTAAAAGACCTGCCTAAGATCAAGTCCTGACCCCGCTGAAGTGGGAGTTTGTGATTCTTCTGTGATTTAATTTCCAGCCTACTCCGGATATGTCTCAGCAGAAAAGTTAAACTTCATAGTTATGATTTTATTAAAGCTTAAACCAGTTGTTCTCACAGAGTTCACCATTCAGTGCTTGGCAATCACTGCCATTTTGAAGGATGGAAACTGTTTTAGGGCCTGTTCTGCTATTGATCACCAGGTCTGTGCTCACCAGCTGGGTCACACTGCCACAGCCTTTAGGTTACATTAACTGTGACAGCAGAGTAGAGTCTGTCCCAAACTTAAAGTCCCATTTCAATGTAATTGTAAGGCCTTTCATCCCAAATGAGTGGCTGCACAGGGTTGAATGAATGCCCATGGAAATGTGCAGCAGTTTCTGTTGATTTGGTGATTTAGACTGTCTGGTTTTGTCTGTGCTACCTGCTGAAGGGTGGTTCAGAGGCAGCCTAGGGCAGGCTGACCCTGCGTGTCGACTTTCATTTGCCCGCTCGGCTGTGGGTGGGTACAAAATATTCACCTTGTATTTAAGAGCAGGAAATCTGTTGTCATCCTTGGCTGTAGCACCAAACACGCCCCACCTGTCCCTGGTCCACTCAGACTCCAAGAAGTGCTCAGCTCTGCTCTTGTGCCAAGCATGGTGTTCTCCCCTCCAGAGAGCAGCCCCTTGACTTTAACTTTGAAACTTTGTGGTGTTGATGTGCCTGGTTTCAAGGACATGTTTGAGAAAGCATTTCTTCTTGGAAACCAGAAAATGTTTAATTAATAATGGAAGAACCTGGAGATGGAATTTTTCTTTTTTTTTTTTACCAGCATTTAAGTGTTTTGTTGGCAGAGCACCTCGGGATTGCTGCCGGTAGCCCTTTGCTGCACTGTCTGTTTTTCGGTGTTTGGCAGCATTCTTGCATTCCTTCAGGAGGGTGACAACTGATAGCGGACAATGGATTCTAAATCAGGAGATTAAAGATGTCTTGTAGGCTTCAGCAGGGTAATCTCTCCTCATCACACTGGAGATGGAAGCTACACCTGACATTCATTATCTTCCAGTGTGGCAATCTTTAATACCTCCAGAAATGCCAGAAGTTGTGAGTGGAAAATTCTAGGATCAACGGTTCTGTTGCTTAAGTGTTTGGCCTGCCTTTATTTATTTATTTGCTTTCTTTATTTCCACCTTTTTTTCCTTTTATGGACATCATCCATATGCCTTGCAGTCCATGGATGGTCACTGGTCTTTTGATTTATGTTGTTATTTTGAGAAATAATGACCAGGTAAGTGTGAGGCAAGATTTTCTCCTAGTCTTATTTCCTGCTTGCATCTTCCTGATATCAGTTCTGTTTTATACCTGTGTTTCCTTGAAGTAGCATCTTAAGATGCAGTGAATATTTTGGAATAAGCAGATTTCTTTTGTTGTCTTTTTCTGCACAAACTGTTGCAAATTAGCTGGGGTGGAATGGCAGGATCTGTGTTTAGCAGACCAGGGGTGAGTTAACAGCTGTTTGTAGGGTGTTGCCTCATGTCTGCTGGTTTTGCCTGATAGCAAAAATGAAATTGTAACTATTGTAAAGCAAAAATCTAAATGTACCGAGGTAGTCTTTTGGGTTCATTTTATTTTCAGATTGGGTATACAAGCTTAAAGCATCTTTTGTGCTCTGGATATCCCTTCTTCTACAGCTTCCTCTCTTTTCTCAGGAGATTTCCTTCTACCTAACATGAAATGAGGCTGATACAGAGCAGACACTGACCGTCCCACTTTGTGGTGCCCCTGGATTGTCTCTGAATGGGACATGAAGTCTCTCCTGACTTGCCATGTTGAGGAGATAGCTTTTTCAGAGGAGATCAAACAGGAAGATCTTAAGACTGTGTGTCATCACTGACACTTGCTACTCCTAAGTTTTCTCAAATTTGTCTTTAGAAAACATGAAAATATTAAAATCGAGTCAGAGTATAATTTGAGAAAAGAGCGAGTGATGTCAGTGGGCTTAACTCACCCCAGCAACACAAGTGTCTGGCATGAATTGTGTCTATGCTAATGATTTCTGTCTATTGAGTCCTTTCAGCAGATGCTGGTATGCTTCCAACTGGAAAAAATAAAGCAAAACAAAGAAACCCCAACCAAAACTAAGTCAACTGAAATTTCTCATCTAGGAGTTTGAATGTAAAAAGAGGTCCTTGCTTTTCTCTCCATGCACCCTGTTGGAGTTAGTACTCTTGTGTCACTGAGGAAAAAACGTAGCTGATAATTTTATTTTCAGTGTTTCTAAATGCATGTTGTTTAAAAAGAAGCCTGTTTACTCTGCAAGCTCAGGTTTGTCGCTTGCTTGGCTGGGTGTCCAACTCTGTTGTCTGTTTTTAGGAATGGCTGCTGATAATAAGGTTTAATAATTTACTTGCATAGAGTTAATTTTTCAGCTTTTGTTCTACTTCCAAGTTTCAGAAATATGGAGGCAATATAGTGGATTTTATTATCAGACCCATGTTCAATGTTGTTTGTTGTTTGAACTACATAGAAAAAGGCAATACTTTGACAATTCATTCAGAAATACTGTGACAGATGGGCTGTTTTTCTCCCCCCACCACATGCTATTTTTAATATTTTATTTAGAAATACAAAAGACCCCACAACTTTGTGTTGACATTCTTTCGAAATGAAGTAAAATTGCTGCCCTCAGCAAAAAGCAATTTACTGCAAGGGATGCCACAGTCCCCAAACAAGGAGCCAAGATAATTAGTCTACAACTGACAAATAAGTCTGCTATGCTAATGTAATGAAGCATCCTTTTATCAGACTGTATCACGTGGTAGTTTGTGCTAAGCTAGAGAGAAAACAGAGTTTACTCTGAAAACATGTCCTCTTCTGGGGCAACAAATCCAATCCAGCAGTGACTGCGAAAGAATTTTCCTGACCCTTCCCTACTATCGAGAGATTTGGATTGACTGAATTCTGGATCAAACCCAAAACCTGAGTCGGGTTTTTTGCAAAAGCATTTCAATTTTCCTTTTGGCTGTAGCAAGAACAGCATCAAAGCAGCATGAAAAAGAACTGTGGCTGCAGAAGGACCAGTTTATCAGGGGGATAAAGGTGATTCAGCATTTTCTCTGTATTGTGTCTCCAAAAAAGAGAAGGGTCTTTGCCCCAGATTGCGCAGCCTAAATAAACAGGGATCTGCTGGAGTAACTCCTCTGGCAGCCAAATCAAAGCAATATAAGGTGTTTGTCAGCAGCATGAACTGCTTTACAAAGCATTGATTATTCTCATTTAAGAGACGGGGGATGAAACACTTGTGTGCTTGGTGAACACTTCCATGTCTTGGGAGCAAACAGATCTCAGCTGCAGAACAGACCAGAGGTCAGGTTTAGATTGCCTTGCCTGGGACTTGGTGGCTGGGTTACGATTTAAGCAAACAACACACTTAAATACCATCACTGCACTGTGCTGGCCAGCAAAGGTACACACCTGTCAGAGCTGGCAAGGGACTGGTGAGCTCCTTCCCAAACTTATTTCCAGCATTTCTTGGTCCAGACTCTGTTAGCTGAGTTGGTCAAAAGGCACTGCAAAGAAATTACATTTATTCTTATTTATTAGGTTTTGCTAACTATATTTTTTTGTGAAATATGACATGACCTTTCAGTCTGAGATCTGTTAGATGATAAATATTATTAGCAGGGTCGTTCCTTGACCAAGGAAAAACTGCCTGATGTGAAATGATGAATTCAGTCAAGGGACAAGCCATGGAAAGATGTTTGGTTTGTGGCAGCCTCAGCAGGTGGTTGTACTGAGGGAGTGGATATTGCTAATTGCCACTGCTCTTATATTAGCATAGTGAGTAGGAATTGGTTTGCTGCTTGGCTGTGGGGTTGGAGAGAGAAGAAATGGGGTCCTTCTGTCTGAGGTGAGTGAGGTGAGAGCACAGGCATTGTGTACCCCTTGGCTGACTCTTGTTTCATGCAGTGTGAAGCACAGGTAACATCAAAGTACCAGGAGTTGAGGGGCAGCAGGTACTGACCTCCAGCAGAGAAAGGGGTCATTGACTTTATCACACACTGTAAATAAAGCATTAAACAAATAAATTCTGAATATAAAAAGAAATCAGTATGAAAATCACAAGGATAAACACTGTGCTTCAGTAAGAGTGTGTGTAAAAACAGCATCCAATTGCAAAGTGCTCTCTGGGGCAATGAGAGCTACTTAGTCTTCTTTGCATAAATCTGATGACTTAAGCTATCTGCTTTGTGAAAGGGCTGGATGATAGAGTGAACAGTACGTGAGTCTTCAAGGAAGAGGAAAGGCAGAAATCCCTTTCAGTGGAGACAGGATCTCATGATGTCATTGAGCACTTGATAAGCCAATTGAAATTCAAAAATCACATTTAAATTTCTGAATGATGAAATGAGAGGGAGATAAATAGGTCTGCACTAATGATTATGTAACCTCTTAACTAGAATCAAATAATATAATATACATTTTCATTAAAGTCTGCTGTCCTGTATCCAAACAAGTGATAAAGTTTAAAATGCAGTTAAGAAGTAACATGGTAGAAATGTGCAAAGGCTGAGATTATCCTTCCATGTTGGGTGCTGTGCAAGTCTTGTCTCTGCAATGTTTGTATGGGTGCATGAATTGCCAGGGCTTTAACGCTCCAGTTAACTTTTTTAACAGGTAAATGGGCTTGTTGTGTTTTGGTATAGAGGCAAATCAAGGACATCTGTTTACTGACAGAACACAACTATCCTAAATGAGTCCTCCTGAAATTGAGCACTGAGAGTGACCTGGGCTGGGTGCCTCACTCAGACAGAGCTGAACTGAACATATGGCATCAAATAAAGGCAGATACACTCAGAGATTCTCTGTAAAAGCTGACTCGATACCTGGTGCAAGTACAGCCTGTGATCACAGGGAAGCTCTAGCTTCTGCCTGTGACTCCAGCAGAGTGTTATTTACAGCACCCAGGACTTTCTGGAGAGTGAAGGGGTTCTGGCTGTACCCCTGCTTTTCTGGGAAGTTCACTGTACAGGGAGGACAATGTGTCAGGCTTTCCAATTGCTACACAAACCCCAAGACAGTCAAAGGCTCAGCAGCCAAACCTGATGAAACGTGGATCATGAGTCTCCCCTTCTGTCAATGGTGTAGTTGAACAGCAAGTACTGGTAAGTGATGTTTATCACAGTTCACCTGTTTCCTCCCATACACCAAAAATAAAGTATCATCCCCTTCT
Source organism: Falcunculus frontatus (assembly GCA_013398115.1). Taxonomy (NCBI): domain Eukaryota; kingdom Metazoa; phylum Chordata; class Aves; order Passeriformes; genus Falcunculus; species Falcunculus frontatus. The sequence continues at coordinate 1,154,167 of VZRV01002991.1, forward strand.
TTGCTGAGTGCTTCACCACTGCTGCTCTTTGGGAGATCTCTGTGTTGTGGAATTTAATGATGGGTTAAATTAAAAGTGAATTAAGTGATCATTTAATGTTTCTTGTCGAAATTTTACAGGAAATGTGAAGGTATGAAAAATACAGAGACTGACACTTGTTTGTCTCAGCTGCATCTCAATCTCACAGAACAGAATATTGATTGTGCAGCTAAACTGCTGAGGAAAGCTTTGTCTTTTCCTCTCTCCGGGTCCCAAGTCAGCCCTCTTTTCTCCTACTTCCTTCCCATTCTCCTTGATTTGGAGGAGTTTGTGCCACTGATGTCCTGCTGGAGAGTCCTATTAGCATCAGAAATTTATCTTATTCATAAATTTCCTGGTAGACGGTACCCTGACAATTTGAGTAGGCTTTAAATGGTTGTCACTGTTTCTGCTTCATAATCCACAAGTAATGATGTTGATGATGAAAATGTTATGCTACCACTTACAAATTCTGAGCCCCTCTGTTATCTCTGAGGTGATGATAAGTAGATAGCAGAATATCAAAGTCTCATTTTGTTCTACACGTATTCTGAGCTCCCAAGTACTGAAACAAGGCAGATACAGGCTTTTAAAACCAGATTTAACAAGATACTTAGATACCTATCACAGCAGATTAACAGCCAGTAGGGTTTTTCAAATGGGTTTGTGCAAGGTAGATGCTGAACTTCCATTTTAACAGCAATGAAGTTCTAGATTTGAAGACTTTAAATTTGTGCTGGTTTAAGATAGATAAGATCCTGCATGTTACAAAGCTCTGTGTAACCATTCCTCTGTCAGCTCCAGCATCTTAAAACAGCTAAATAGCTGTAGGATTGAGGTGGATCAAGTCCATGGTATGATTTCCCAGGCAGCATCAGGAGCGAGTCGGGGCCGGAGGTGCCTCTTTCGTCCTCGTGCAGAAGGAGCAGACTCTTACAGCAGCTTCTAATCCAGCGCCTGCTTTATTTTACTTCCTCTGCAAGCTTTATTCCTGTTCGGCACTGACAGGGAGGTGCAGAAGGAGCGTCCCTGTGCCGGTGGCTCAGCCGAGCGCTCTCTGTCCGTGGCCCGGCTCCGTGCCCGTGCCGCTGGATGGCAGCAGCGCCGCAGCCGCGGGCTCCTGGCTGAGCACTGCCGCGCTCCCGCTTGGAGCATCCTCCAGTTCTTCACGGGATTTTCTCCCTGCTTCATCTTTTATTTGCCTCCGTGTAGCCAGGAGAGGCACAGCTGTCTTTACTTCCCTCGGTGTCCGAGGACGTGTGTTCTGGATTTTCCCGGAGCAGGGGGCCAGGTGAGCTGGTGAGAAGGGGACACGTCCCTGGTGTGGGTCCCACTGCGGCCAGCACCAGCTCAGCCCGCTGCTTGTCAGGCAGAACTTGACCTGGGAGGGAAATGAAGTTGAGCCTGAGCGTTTCCTTTCCAAGTTTTATTAGGCTGTATCAACAGCAATTAAACCAGGCAGGTATTTACTGCCTGATAGCGCTGACAAATAATTTAATTTCCCACTGCTTAAAAAATGATGCTCATCTTAGCAGGCTTCGTAATTAGGTTTGACCTTGAGCAGTCCCACATTCCTCATGTTGGTATCCTCATGTTAGAAGGAGTATCTGAATTTCGGAGTCTATTTAAAATGTAAATTATGTTTCTTAAAAATTGTAACAACGTCTCATATAGCATCGAGATGTTTATCATTTATGTTATAAAGGTACATGGTAACTAAATGTGTCATAACCAACTGTCATGATTTTATGCTGAGTGCTCAGACCTGCAATATTTTATGTGCGCCAGTATTTAAATGAGATCCAGCTCCCCTCCAAGGCTAACAATCTATTAGGATGAAAGTGTGGGCAGTTGACCTCAGTGTCAGTGCTGTATTTTTTAGCTATTTGTGTGTGGACTCTGTACTGTGAGAGGAAAGAGATTTGAACAGTTAAGTCTCTCTCTTCTACATGAAAAAGTCCCACAAAAATTAAAATTAAAATGATAGTAGTGTTTTGGGTATCTAGGTAGAACCTGAACTTCAATCAACAGAACAGAGCTTTTTAATTTTTACCATCTGGTGTCTTGCAACTAAATGTTGAGAGTCAATGCATTTTTTAAAATTGTTCTTGGCTAATTAGTAAATAGTGTAGCTGACAGCAAGATATATTTTAGGAAATACCACACCCGCTTTCTTTGGAGGTGGTCCTAATCTTAAGAGAAAATACTTGTGTTTACTAGGGTGTGAATATGGCATTAAATGGTTGCAATAAGGATAGTGCTGTTTGTTGCAAGCAGGCAATAGGAGATCAAAACAGACTATTTCCCTAGAACAGCAGGGCTATAAATGCTGGATTATTAACAGTAAATCCACAGTATTTCCTTTTGGACATGTAGAAGAAACTTAATCCCAGCCACAGGCCTTTGTGATGGTTCTAGGCAAGAATATGGAGCAAATGAAGTAAGGAAAATTGCTATGTGGAGAAAAATGCAAGCTTGGAGCTGGTACAGACTTGACCTCTGTTATAGCCCTTAATCTTGGAAAGAAACAAGGTTTTGGCAACTTGTTCACCTCCTTCTGAACTTGCTTGCAGATACAGTGACACAAAACTGTTTCAAACTTATCAACACCAGCACTGGCTGAATGTATTATCTGATGCTGCAGTATGGAAATTGGGGCTGTTTGATTTACAGGGCTCTCCCAGCTGTTGGATTTATCTGGTTGGCTTAAAAGCCTAAAGGAAAAGTTGCTTTGAAGGAGAATTTTTTAAAAATAAAGAGGTTCCTTAGTTTGGGTTAATTGTGCCATCCAGGGAAGATATTTCATTAGCATTATTAATCTAGGTCTGTGCCTGACCCTGTGGGAGAGTGCTGTGTATGCTCCAGGTGACAGAAGATGGAATATCCGTGGAGAGGACAGAACAGCTCTAGCTGGCAGACATATAAAATAATCCATATGAAACTGGGGAGTTTTAGGGGAGTTTGGAAGTTTTAAGGGCACAGCTTAGAAGTGTACTGGGATTTGCTCCTGTACATTCATCATGAAATGATACAGTATAATTGAGAGACGATTTATGCAGTTGTAACAGTGTAGACAGGCTGCTGTTAAGTATATCCTGATGCTGGTGTCTTGTTCCAAGTGTTAGGATTAGCTACAGGTGGTAAGAACAATACTTTGTTTTCTGCCCTAAGCAAGCTATTTCTTTAGTTGGTTCCTTTTCAGTTTTCTCTTTTTGTTATGATACTTGTCAATCCAATAGTCCAGCATGTTCTGAATTAATTATGAAATGCTTCAGAATAAATGGAACTGGGGCTGCTGCAGAGAACAGGAGATTGTTGTGGTTTGCTGAGTTTAGGGACTCTTATCTCACAGTGCTTTCCTAAAGGGGAACCATGTGTGCACCTTGAATTTCACACACCTCTTGACCCTGAAAGACTGACAGTTCTAAAGGAGCAGGACAGGTGTTATTTTACAGTTCCTCCACCTATCACTGACTCCCCAATAGTTTTTGAGAGTGCTGGGCCAGCAGAGGCTATTGTCAATGCAGACTGTGATCCCAACACTGGGCTCCCTCCCTCCCAGCACAATCTGTGCTGTTCTCATGTGTGAGTATCCAGCTCACACTTGGTTTCAGTTCCATTAGATTTTGATTATTAGATACAATCCCTTTGAGATATCATGCATTAGATATCATGCATTAGATATCATCAGCAAATGCTGAACAGGAAAGGTCATTGTTTTCAGTGCTCCCTTTAGACACTTCTGAAAATCCCACCTGAAAAGTCTCTTATTAGCCACTTTTTTAATATGAGCAATGCCATTCCTCATCCTCAAATGACAGGGAAACATCAATAACAGTTCACCTTTAATAGTTTTAATATAGTTTTGTGTTCAATGACAAAGTTGTAAGATACATTTAGCAGGATCCCATAAATAATTGCAAGCTGAGAACAGAATAATGATGGAAAGCAACTAGTTAGCCAGATCATATAACTGCAATGCTTTGTGTTGCCAGGAAGGACTTATTCTAGGTTGCTTGCAGAGTTGCTGTTTTGAACCTTCTTGAAACCTGGAAGATTTGTGATTTGAGAACTTTTATGGATTTCTTTATATAATAGTTCTAAGAAGCCTTGCCCCCAGTGACCTAATTATGTCACCTGCATGCTGCACAACTTTGTACTCAAGCAAGACTGCCACGGGCATGCGAGCTTAGTCCTGGAATTTTTTTTTAAATTAGACTTCATCTTTTCTTTCCCCCTCTCCCAGTACAAGCTGCTGACTTCAACATTTTACCTTAGGTTGGAAGCTTCACCGATTTTTTTGGGGGGGGGGAGACTGGGGGGGTTGTTTATGTTTTTGTTGTGTGTGCGTGTGTGGTTTTCTTTCCCAAAAGGCCAAGGATGCAATGATAAAACTAATTTGTATTTTTAATCTGTACCTTGTAATTAGAGCTAGGAGGGGCTGGAAGGAGATGCCAAGCAAGTAAGTGCTTTTCCTTTAAAAGCTCTCTGGGCACATAACTGAGTCCTGGGAGAGCTTTAAAGGAAAGCACTAATGAAATTCCTGCAGAAAAGGAAAAATAAGCCAACAAAATTAAGACATAAGCATGCTATTTTTATTCAGGACTGGGGTTAAAAAAGACTCTGGCACCCCCTGGGTTCATTCTCAGATAAAACATTTGAATCACTAATTATTATGTTCCTTTTGTGTGGATGAGTTTCTGCCCCACTGATTTCCCCAGTACTGAGATTTTTAGGTGATTGAAGATGATGTTGTTACTTGGAGGTTTTGCAATTGTTTTACCTCAGCTTTGTTTGAAAATCAGGTTGTTTTTACTGTGAGATCAGTAATTTTCATGAAGTTTTGTTTTTCTAGAGGGCAAATCTCCAAAGCACAAACCCCAGCTTCTTTAAATCTTGAAAATTGAATAACTGTGGAATTTAGGCACCTGGATCTTGTGAAGGTTTAAAAATATCACACCTTTCACTCAAGCAGAGCAATGAGTTAGAAACAGAGCACAATCATGGTCACCCATGTTTATACAACCTTGAAGAAGGTGATGGTGATGAGAAAGGGTTGAGGTGCCGGTGCTGAGTTGAGAAGCTGAAAGAGATGTTTATCATCCTTTTGGTCAGGATTCTGCAGTTTTAAGCCAGTAGATCTCCAGTGGTAGAGCAGCACAGAGCTTTGTGCATGGATCTGCTGATAGGATTCCTCTAGCACAGAGGATTCCTTGTTTCTAGGAAACACATATGCAAAATTTTCATTACATGTTGCCTTCTGAGTGCATATGACTCCATTAGCACAGCGAACTCCGGTGCCTTCCTTCTGCCAGCTGATCCTCTGAGGGTCCCCTGACTTCTGCTCTCAGTGGCTTTTCTCCTTAGTGTGTAACAACCTTTATTTTATAAATACCAGTTTATAGAATCAAAATGATGGCTCTGAACATTGCTCTGAAACAGAGATGTTGCAGAGCTAAGCCATGTTGTTCATTGGCACATTGTGCTGTGCATGAGATGGATGATTTTGCATTCCACGTACGAGAAGAAACATAAGCCTCAGCTTGTGCTGGCATTCCCAAGGACAAATGAAAACAAATGCTGAACAAGATTTCTTCTGATAAACACTACACCCGGTTAAAATGAAACTCAAGCCCTTTTTACTTATGTAAGACTAGCTTTTAGTCTTTTTAAAGAAGAGATATCCGGGTGAATACACTGGGTCTTAGCTGGCATTGCTTAAAACTGGATTATTCCCTGCCTTCCCAGGTGGGGGCATGAATGGTTGCCTTTCCCTCATCTCCCTCTTTTTGACTGGATGTGGAAGACTGCAAAGCTGGTTTTCTCTCCCTATTATTTAGTAACTATCCTCTGTCCCTTGAGTTTTTCAAAGTAGATTGAGTTATTTCTTTGTTTTCAGTGGCTTAGTGAAGGCAGCTTTCTCTTCTGTCTTAGCTGGAGGACCAGGCTGAAGATCCAAGCAACATATCATTCATAGTCTGAAGAAAAAGAAGGACCACTAGCAATTAGGATTTGTAAACTGAAGAGTAAATGATAGGGGACTTTTATATTTCTAAAACTAAATTTTGGAAACAAGCAATACCCCCCATCATCAAGGGCATTCTCAGCTATACCTCTAACTTAAGTATATTAGTTTTCCAAGTGATGTAAATAAAATCAATGGGTCTGACTTTGTTTATGGGCTATGTCTTCATGCAGTCACAGCCCTGGTACCAACACTCTCATCCTGGTGTTAGCAGTCAGCTGTAAACCTCTGTTCCTTATGGCTCCCTTGTAGCTCTGTGCTCTGATGCAGCTCAGCATGCAGATTTTTGAGTAAGGAGAGGCAATAGTTTTCAACATAAACAAGTCCGCTGGGTCACATTAACCTCCTTCAGTCTCTGTGTTAAATAATTAAAATAAACTAGGTAATGTTTAACTATACGTATTTAGAGGCTTACTGGAGGAGCTTATTAGTTCAATATTCTAACACAGTGTCTTAAACATTCCTGAGCTCCAGGATCCCTTATTAAAAATTTAGTGCATATTGCTGAAAAAGTCAAGATTTGCTTTATTTTTTAGAGGAAATGTCTGTTCTCCAGACTCACTCAGCTTTAAAATACTGGCCATCTATAAATACTACTTTTCTCAAGATGTCATTTCTTGCCACCAAGGAGTATTTTTCATTTGTACCAATCTTAATAGCACCCCAAGAATTAATACTTGCAGAAGGCTCTGCAGTGCATCTTTGCTGTAGTCTATAGAACCACCTCAAATACCGTTTTAAGCAATTCATTTGACAGCAGCTCCTTTGGATAGAAAGAAGATGTGTGTCAGCTGCTGACTGTGCTTCGGAGACATCAATATTTCTCCTCTTCTGCTTCTAAAACTGTCAAAATGAAATTAGTTAATTGGTGGGTACTTTAGTGTAGTTGCTGTGGGATAGTAATTATTGGTGACAAGAGCTGCTGGATGTGCACTAATACAGTACAGCAAAACCTAAAATTTGAAAATACAAGGCATTATCCTGCACTGCTATTATGACTAGTCATTTTGCCACAGTCTTACTTGCTAGAGATTCAAACCTTCAAGTTCAAGGACTTCTTGCCAGGAGAGAGAAGATTTTGCTTTGTGCAGAGCAGAGTTTTATAAGACTTGCCACATAGCTAAGCAACAGCAGCTTAGTGGATTAAAATAGCATCAGTGATATCTCCAGTCTCTGGGGTAATGAGTTCTAAGCAAGGCAAAAACCTCCAGGAAGGGATTTTGTTCCTGTGGAGTCTCTATCAGATGTTAGTGCATAATAAACAAATAACAAATTGTTTCACTGAGTCCATTCTCATTTTTCCTAATTGCCTGTCTTGGTTCAGTACTTCTGCAGACAAGACACGAACCATGGTGCATTTACCTTTACACCCAGGGCCTGATTGCTTACTGAAAGCAGCATAGGTCCTGTGTTACTCTGCCTGTAGCCAGAAACTGGTCAGTCCCTGCTGCAGGATTGTCTTTCAGTATTTTAATTCATCACTTTCCATGTTGTTGTGTGGTCTGAGGTGTCAGCTGGGAGGAAAGGGTCCCTGCTCAGCCCCCATGACAGCAGCACCTTTTAGTATGAAGGTATCTGGGCAAAGCATTTACAGAATCCTGCAAAGAAAACTGTTTTCCATTTCTCAAGGAGACTCCCCCTAAATGGTCTGCTTGCCATAAAACATAAACTACCTAATAATCCACCTCTATACAGATGCTTAAAATTACTCAGAAGCTGACAAAGGATAATGTGTTGGACTGGCAGCATGTTGGATCTCTAATATAGACTCTATTCATCCTGGTAATTGCCATCGTCCTCTCATCTGAAACTCACCTGTGCTTTAAGCATTGAAACTTGATCAGTCATAGCTCTCTTCTCATAACGCTAGGAAGGAGAAATACGAGGTGAGAAACTCTTTTAAAGAGGGTAGTCCCAATTTTGACAAGGTGTTTCATGCACAGATATATCTGTTTCTTCACTTGCAGTATTTTCAGGTTTTATGGGGTCTAGATGAACAGATTTTTCTTCTCTACTGGATTTTTTTCTGAAATTTGATGGACATGTAAAAAGTTAACTTAAAAATATCCCTCTGCTTTGAACTGACAGGAATGATAGAAGAAATAGAAATCTATTCTCTCTTACCCAACTTCAGTGTTTTTTGAATAACAATGTATTACTGAAGTTCCTGATAAAATATCAGTGATTTTAAATAAAAGGAGAAATGAGTTATGATTTTCAGAAGACTGCACCTTATAATCTTAGAGTGCAAAAGGCATTCCTGAAGGAGAAAAAATGCTGGTTTTTTCTAGACCATTGCAAGTAGGTGTCAGGTTTGTTGCCAAATAACATGACTGATTTCATGTCTAATACTTAGTGGAATTTAATGAGTACAAACTGAAAAGTGGAATAGTTCTCAGTAGGAAGGGAGCTGAGTTCTTCTTTTGACACACCCTGCTGTTCATTTGATTGTAAAAGATACCCACAGTATCAATTCGAAAGCAATTCAGTGCTCTCAGTGCCTTGCCTGTGTGAAAGAATAAATGTGAAGCTGGGGCACACAGGGAACAAATCCACACTGGCTCACAGGCTCAGTAGGTTTCAAGAGGAGTGAAAAAGGGCAGCCTTTGTAGCTAAAGGAGGGTGTTGGTGGTCTGAGATTTTACTATTGATATCTAAGGTACTTGGTATTTAAGGTAATTATACCTAAAAGTTATGTAGGGAGTGAAATTTATACTAAATTCAGTGGTTCAGGCCTTCAGGTGGCCCACTGCTGCAGTCAGTTTGGGAGACATACTTGAAACCTCCTCCAAGTTTTTTTCTGGGAATCATTTGCCAACGTGGTCCAACAGAACACAGTGTGCTGTGGAGTCTGTGGACAGACAACAGAGAAATCCTTGTGAGGACTGAAGGGTGCCTATGAGAAAGATAGAGACTATTTACAAGGCCCTGTAGTGACAGAATAAGGGGGAATGGCTTCACAGTGAAATAGAGCAGGTTTAGATGGGATATTGGGAAGAAACTCTTGACTGTGGGGGTGGCTGCCCAAAGAAGCTGTGGCTGCCACATCCCTGGAAGTGTCCAAAGCCAGATCAGATTGGTCTTGGTCTAGAGAAAGGAGTCCCTGCTCATGGCAGGCAGGTTGGAACTAGGTGGTTTTTCAGGTCCCTTCTAATCCAAACCTACCTATGATTTGATGATTATCACACTTTTCTTCAGGTGTCCCATCCATCACCAGTGCAGAATACGTGGCACAGGAACTCCCATGTGGATGCTCCCTTCCTTGGAGTTGTCCTGGTACCTGGGGGATTCATATCTTTGTGATGGTTTAGTTGTCCAGCTCTTGTCTCTAGGATGTGATAGAGTCAAGAGTACCTGAGGAAAAGGTGTTGCTGAAATGTGCCATTTGCTCACCCCATGGGGAGCTGTAGGTGCTGGCAATGGATGTGTGTCCTGCTGCTTCCCTGCTTTTTTAGGAAACTTGCACTGCAAATTTCCTTTGGGTAAAAGTAGGATACTCTAAGTAAAGTGTCAGATGTTCTTAATATCTGAGGGTCTAATTCTCTCTGGTGCTGAGCCTTGTAAACCATTGCTTTGTATAACTTGGAGTTAGGAACACTCTCTGCACGGCCAGGTCACATTACGAGCACGTTTACTGTCAGCTCATCGGTCTGCTTTGCTGTGTAGATTTGTGCTGTGATTAAAGATAGATCATTATTTTACAGCCTCACAGAACACAGAGTGCTTGGAATAGGATAGTGAGAAACCTGTTTTCTTGTTTGTAAGTGAACTCTTCTGGGGTTATGTTGCTGAAGCTGGATCCCTTCTCAGCTAAGGCTACTTCCAAAGTGTACATATTTATGATAACCTCAGGCCATCTGCCACCGATTTCAGAATGAATTAAAATATTCATTCTAGATGTATCCTGCCTTATCACAGCCAGTGATTCACAGTGGAATGTATCTTTTACGGTATTTTCTTGTTTTAAACCAGTAAGTTTTTTGTACCTAATTTAGAATCTTTTAAGTCTTCCACATTTCCTGTCTCTCCCTTTACATTTGCCCAAAAATAAAGGGGAGATTTTACCATAGATTCTGTACTGCCATTTTTGCAGTCTGAGAAGAAGTTTGTTGGAGACCGCAATTAAAATTATTACATATTTCAGCTGTAATTCAGGAATAAAAACTAAATGATGTTGTTAGAAGTATTTAAACAGAAAGCTTTCGGGCACTTAATCACATATGAAATAACAAAAGACTTTTGAAAAGCCATTTATATTTCTGTATTGTCATATTGAATACCACCATGCCTGTTCCCTAATAAAATTTTACAGTATTTGTTAAGCAAAAACCATATTTTTATTAATACAGAAATGTAGGTATTTTTACATTACGGGACTCAGACTATTTCATTAAAGAAAAGTCGTGGCAGTTCAAGTGGGTGAGTTATTTTCCTTGAAAGTTCTATTTGTCAAGGTAGAATTAAACGGGACTAGCCAGGACCGTCAGTGTGCTGACAATTGAGTTCTCTTTAGGGAAGTGGTAGCTCAGAAACCAATCTGTTAATTATATTGTTTAATCTCAACTGGTCAGGTTTGCATGCTCTGAAGGTGGATAGTCACTATAAAGAAAGTCTTGTAATTCCTTGTGCTCAAAAGAGGCACTTGCAAATAATTACGAGATGCAATCACATAAAATCAGGAAGCCTCAATGGATTAGTAATGAGATACAGAGCCTTTTACCTCAAGGTCGTTGTTCCTAATCCAGATCTGCCTGCGGTGTTGGGAAGTGCCCTCAGACAGGTTCTTGGTTTGCAGTGAGCTGGAGCTCTCAGGGTTGTTGATAAGTACAAATTCACTGAAGAACAATTGCCATGGCTGTGGTTTTCTCTCTGGCTGTCTCCGTCCCTCTTATCTAGATAAGAGACAGAATTTCTGCTGTTTTCTTGGATTGTGCCGACTGAAGGAGATTAATGTGATTCTGTCCAGGTTCCTGCTGCTGGGAGCTGCCTGCTGGGCAGTGATGATGATGCTGCCGGACACGAGTCCTCTGGCGTGGGAACTGGAGGGAGCTCAGCAGCAGGAGGCAGGACAGGAGTTTGTGTTTAAAGGAGAGACTGCTAGAAGTTCACGTTTAAAGGCTCAAAGAACAGTGTGAGAAAGGTAGTCCAACCCCACACAGCACCCTAAGAAGCTTTGAAAATAACAGGAATTGAGCAGGTGTGAATGGAAGGGAAGTCTCTTTCCATGGGCTATCCATCAAGTGTGCTGTACAGGGCTGTGGAGGACCTGGCAGCTCATTATAGACAGTGGCACTAATGCAGCTGTCACTGTCTCCTGCTGCTGGGATTCACTACAGATTAAACTGACCTTTTCTTGGGTTCTAAGGACCTTCAAGCAGAGGGTCTTGCAGAGGAATGTGCCTTTATGGAACTGCTGCTGCTCTGCAGGAACAGCTATTGCAAACAATAGCTCCTTCCCACCCTGTCCCTGCTGAGACATTGAGTTGGAGGAAGTATCAAAAGGACACTGTATATAATCTCACAATATCCATGGATTCTCAAAGCTATCTGCTATTCTGACAATTTATACTGCAAGGCAATGTGTGTTTGAGGTCAAGAAAAGCCAACCACACTAGCAGAAACTGTTTTCTAGTGAGTTAAAGTCAACACAATTTTTAAGGGTAAAAATCCTCCGTATAAACTGTGGGTTGAAATTTTTTTTGAGAATACAATCAGAAGAAACCTGTTAAAAATTTCCCCTTTTTAATGTGCTGACTTCAAGAGGAAAACCCAACTGCTTTATTTAGAGTACCATCCTTGTGGAAAGAGTGGAACTAATGACAACTGTACCAGGTCACCTTTAACTTCCTCAGACGGGAGATGGTGGAGTGTTGCTGTTAAAGTCAATGGCTCTTGGGGGAGCCTAACCAGCACTGTAGAAGGTAATGACATGTCCTCTCCTGCCACCTATGGCTGCTCCATTATCCTTGAAAGCAGCCATGAAATTTGCACAGCTCTAACAGGAACATCTGCTTCTCTCCCTTGGTTGTTTCCTTCACATCTGCAGCGGCGGTGACAGGGCACGCGCTCTTCTTCATTCACCCTCGTTGCTCTGACCTTTCCTGTGGCTCATTTTTTATGCTCTGTCTCCTTAATGACTATTCTAATTCATCTCTGTATTTGCTGATAGTCTTATTAGGGCCAAGGGAAAATTCACCAGGTGAGGAAGCCTGTTGTTTTCTGATAAGAATGAAACTTTGTCAAATCTGACAAGCTGGCTGGGATACTTTCGAGGGACAATTTCACCACATTGTTTCTGCAACTTGCCCAGTTGGGAAAAGTGTTCCTGCTAAAAAGAGCAATCCCTCTCTTCTGGGGTGAATGAAGTAAGTCTCCTTTTCTGACTGACATGGATGATTTATTTTTTTCTGGCCAACATCTAAGAAAAATATCCAAGTGTCTTCCTGCTATTTAAACATCTAATTTCTGTTGATTTCGAATAGATTTCATTGCCAGCATAAGAACGGGACATTTAAAAGCCCTTAGGAATTTGAGACTTCCCCTTCAATTCTAACTCCTTTGAGCTTCCAATCCAAATATGCTTTGTCAAGTGTCCTGGAGCTAAGCCAGTGTCTGTCTGGTTTCCTACAGGCGCAGGGAAATGCTATTATTACATCTGCTGCATCACAAAATAAAAGTGCTCAGTTATTGGGGGGCAAATTTCCATCTCATGGTCTGAAATCCCCTTCCAAATACAATAATCTGAAAGAGTCAAGGGCTCTCTTAGTCCTTTGAGTGATGGCAGTGAGGATTGAATTTGAGTCGAGGATCAGACTCACGGACTTTCTCCCAGAGTTGTTCTCTTTCAGTCAAACCTATGACATGGTGTGGAGGGAGGCTTTTGATGCTACTCTCCATTTTGTTCCTGTTGGACATATTGCAGGATACAGCGGCTTCTGTGCCATGTAAAAGTTACATTTTAACTTTTCACTTCAATCTGAATGGCTTAATTAAAATGGAAAATCTACCTAATTGTTGTCAAGGACTGTCAATTTTAATAAGAATGGAAGAAGAGTTGGATTCTTGGCTGCTTGGAAGGGGATGTGTGGAACAAGAAAATAATATTTTAACCTATAGTTCTTTGATTTCTGCGAAGGGTCTGTTAACACTCTCTTTACTGACTCAAGCAGCTTTTTTGTAGTAATTCACATTTTAAGCCTGGGTGAAATATCTTCATTGATGCTAGTTGCCAAATGAAAAAAGCTAAATTTGTGTAGAACAAGCTGTATACTGACTTCAAAAACACCTTTTGCTGCATAAAATAATAGGTTAATTATATAAATGACATGGAGGAAATAAGGGGATAGACCAGCACAGTTCGTGTGTTGTGGCAGCATCCACCTGTGCATGCCCAGTTACTGAGCAGAGATCTCCACATTTGGCTATTTGAACTGCGCCTTTCTGGGATTTTCTTGGGTTACAGCCTGCAACTGGAATGTTAAAATTTTAGTCTTGCACCTTTATTCTTAGACAAAGAAGATTAAAAAGTGAAAGTTGAGAGGCTCAAGAGGTCTGCAAAAGCTTGAAAAGAAAAAGAAATATTAATGGTGAAGCTTTGACGAAGAGTCATCAGTATGAAATAGGAAACATACAGACCTCCACAGCTTCTGAATTCTGACCTTTTAAATTATTATTCTGTCAGCAGTGTAGGTTGGGGCCAGGAGTTTAAATGTGGGCCTATGGGAAACGGTTGCCAGGTATTCTCACTTTATTTCATCGTGACTGTATTTTATTGTGTGTCTGTTACAGTGCAGCGTGAAGTGGTGGGCAGTCTGCAGTGTCATTTTTTTTCCATATAAGAAAACCCTCCCTATTTCAACAACACTGAATAAAAAAAGGTCTGTTGACATTTTGAAAACCTCACTTATGCTTTGCACTTATGGATATAGCAGTTAAAATAACTTAAGTTCAATTAGCTGTTCAGCCAGGTTGGATAGACTCTGTCCATGCTGAACCCATTTACAAGTCCTCATGCCACTCGGAGTTACAAATGCATATGTTCAATTTAGTTTTATGACCTGTTATTGCTTAACTGGCAACTGGATCTTATACTTGGATTGCTGTGATGCTTTTCTTGTCTATTCCATCAGATAAACCCAAGGTAATCATTACAGCTGTATAAAACCTGATATAAAATGAGAGTAACTTCGAAAATAATTAATCAGTGGTGATCAAGACACAGGGATTTTCCCAGGGATTAAAGACCAGCTGAGGAGCTGATGGCCTGGTGCCCAGTGCATTAAAAGATCTGATTGCTCGAAACGTTCCTCAGAATTCCATTTTCCTGATTTGCCTATCACATGAAAACTTCATCCCACTTCAGCAGTGAAATCTATCACTCAAATTCAGTCTTATCTGCTGGTTCTGGTTTTCGCAAAAGACAATTCTTCCAGTGGCAACCAATGCTGCTGCATGACTTCAATAAACACAGAGCAATTCGTGGAAAGAGGAATTTGCTGCCAGTCTTTTAAATTAAGAACATCAAACAGGACAATCAGAACAGCTTTCATAAACCACACCATTCAGTGATAACAGTTATGTCTAGATCTTGCTGGAGCACATTCTCAAATGAGGGTTAAATAATGAATAATTATTTATTTGCCTACCTCTAACTGTCAAGTTCAGGCACAGTCCTATTATTCTATAGTCCCATAAAAGTAATTCAAGGAGAGAAATACACCTTAGAACTATAAAAATAAACCCCAGAAAAGCAGAAGTTCTTTATGCCTTATAAATGTGAGCTGTTTTGAGCACCGAAATGGAGTACAGTACATGTTTCCTTGGTTGCTCTCCCCAGTTTTACTGATTCTCTCTGGACATGAGGATAAAGATTCAATTTGCACTTGAAATGAAGAGAATGTTTCTTTCCCAAATATCTACTTTGTTTTCTGGCAGCTTCCATTTGCTTAATCTGCAGAGTCTAATGACTTAGACGACAATTAGTGTTTCATATTCTCTAAACAAATATCATTCTTGTCTGATAAATGACCTTGAACTGGGTTAAAAATACCTCTGGTATTTAGTAGGTTACAAATGTTTGTTTTACACAAGTAAGCCCAAAATGATCATTAGATATTTCAGATGATGGAGGAATACTCAGAAAGGCAGAAGGCTTAATCCTCAAAATATATTTTGTTGCCTGCACAAGACAGACTTAAAAGGGTTTTGTTGGGGTTTTTTAAAAATTTCTTAAAGATTATGATACTATTAAATGAACTTCTGTCATGCCATAGATGAGCAGCAATAAGTTGTATAAGCACAGCCCTGAGACTGGGTGTGGAGAGCAGCTGCAGATGGCAGTGAGCTCCTGGTGCCTGCAAGGGCTGTGTTAGTGACACCTTGGTCAGGATGGCTTCATTATTGATGTGGATGGGGCAGCCTTTCCCACTTCGTGGTCCCAGACATGCTATTTTTGATTTCCTATGGCAAGAACAACCCTGTTTTAAGAGGAAATCAGCTTTCACAATTGAGGCAGAAAATGCAATTTTTGCTTACAAAACCATAAGCCTGCCCTGTATGGATGTGTGCGTACCTGCTTTCTACAGGCAAGCAGAAGTCTCTCCAGGGAACTGGTTTCATTCTCTTTCCCTTTTTCTCATGATAAATTTGTGAAGGAAGGAACAAATGAGAGAAAAATAGTGGTCCGCATGTAATAGCGAGAGTGAATGTTAATGGGACACATGGGAAATACTTCTATATTACAGAGCACAATGTTGCTCATTTGCTACAAGTTATGATTGAAAACCAAACCTTTCCTTTGCATTTTCTCCTCTGCCTCACCTAAAATAGCCCCACAGCAGGAAGTTCCCTGCAGGAAATGATTAGCACTGCTTTACTCTGAGGGTGCCTTATGAGGTTTTACACTCTTGGATTTTGTCTGTACAATGATGTGTGTTCTTGAACCAGGATGAATATTGGTGCCCAGCTGAAAGGCAGCAGTCCTTATTGATTGACTCCAGCGAGCACCCTGGCAGATAGAGACACTCATGTTTTAATTTGGTTTTGCTTCCAGGTCACCCTTCATCCACCTTTCCATTTGCAGCAGCTTTTCCCTCCTTGCCCAGCATTTACAGCACCTTCTCAGCTGTTTTGATTTATCGACCACTCAGATTTAATGCTTCATCCCTTGGAGAAGTCTCCGTGCTTGTGTCTGATCTGAGGTCACCTGTGCTACTTATTCCAGGGGACTTTAATCTCCATATGGATGTGACCTCTGACACTCACCACAGAATTCACTGTGTTACATGATTCTCTCCAGCTGTGTCAGCAGGTTCTTCCACCTGCTCTGAAGGGTTATGCTTTTGATTTCATTAACTCTTTGGGTCTTATTATCAGGGCTTGAGGTCGCTCACTTATTTTCAAATATACAGCTACACCTACTGTACCCCTGGTGTTCCTCTCTGCTTAGCTGCTTGTTTTGAGAGTTGGTTTTTTACCCCAGGTGTCACTTCTCACCTGGAACGAGTTAAAGTGGTTCAGGACTGGTTCCCTGGTTTGCCAGTTAAAATCATGATCATGATTTTGCACATACCACACTGCTCATTTCCACAAATGATTAGAACAAAATCTGTGACTTTATGGGCTGTGAGAAAATATTTGTGGTTTGAAACATACAAGCTGTGGAAGCTCCAACCTCTATTCCTACATCTGGAAGATGATTGTATCTTTGCTTGCTTTTTTCTTACAGATATTAGCAGTAGGAATCACAGTCCTACAGTGTATTTGAGGATTGTAAGAGTAATGGTTAGTAAATAGGGTTCCTTTTTCCCTTTTTTTTTGTTTATGTCTGGTTTTTTTGTGTGTGTTACATCTTATTTGCCTACTGTCATGGGTAGGTGATCATGGGAAGATATTTCTTGTCTATTTATTCCTAGAACAGCTGAACTGGGCTTTTGTGACAGTTCTGGACTCTCTCTGAGCACTCCCTTACTGCCCATAAGGGAAAAGGCTGAACTTTAAAAGTGGAACTGGACTGATTTGTATATTCAGAGACAATTTCTGAGAAAGTGGGGGTGCATATATATATATATATATATATATATATATATATATGTACTGTATATCCTTGAGGAAGGAGAGCATCCGAGAACCCTGTAATATGAACGTGAAATTATGAAAAAAATCCAGTACCTGATGGAATGGTAGTAGAGAAAATCTCTGCTGATATTCTCAGCCTCTAGCATGGTGTGCAAATTTTACTTTCCAAGTGATTTTTAGCTTCTTTTCTTGAGAAGAGTTCCCATCTTTAGAAATACCCCTTTTCCACTTTTACCTCT
The DNA here is from genome assembly GCA_013398115.1 of Falcunculus frontatus. Classification (NCBI taxonomy): domain Eukaryota; kingdom Metazoa; phylum Chordata; class Aves; order Passeriformes; genus Falcunculus; species Falcunculus frontatus. The sequence goes on from VZRV01002991.1 coordinate 1,171,525, forward strand.
TGAAAAGGGGTTGTGAGCCAGATTGGTTCTCATAAATATGTTTGGCAAAGAATATGAAAAATAACAAGTGTTATTTCCTCTAATATTAGTGTTTTTCTAACAATATTTGCCTTTCAGTGTGTGCTTCCTGTGCTCATGTATTTGTAAGCAAAAGCCAGCAGGAGAGGAAGGCAGATGATGAACTGGCACCAAGCTTCTTAAAGTGCTTTCCTCTTCCCAACAGCATCAGTGCTGACTTCTAAACTCATTTGTTTCTCTTAATGTTGTCTGCAATATTTAGTTCATCCTCCTATTGACATCCATCCTCTTACCCTTTAAATAAATGATGCAGTTGATTTTGTGCAGACCAAGCTCACTGGTTTTGAGGCTTTCTGAGGAATGTGCTGAGCTGGTCTCATCCTCCGGATGACTCCGGATTTGCTGCTCTCCACATCATTGTAGCTTTCTTCGCCAGAGGTGGCAGCTTATGAACCAGAGATAAAAACTCTCTTCAGATTTGTCTTTTCCTTATGTTTCTTAGCTAAGAAATTAGAAAAAAGAGGAGGTTGTTCAGGATTTCTGAGAGAGGCGTGCTGCCTGCATGTATATTGCATTGAGACAGTACTCCCTGGGAGTGATCAGAATTAGTCACAGAGATGAAATGGATGAGGACAGAGTTGGTTAGCAACCTTCTGAAAGCCTCCTTCTTTCTTTGATATGTTCCTTGTGGTTTTGAAGTGCATCACTATGATGTTTGATATTTTATTAACAATAATTGTATTTCCCTCTTTTCTTTTGAGCATTTCAAAGAGTTTTAGAAGTATTAATTGAGTATCTGCCCTCTGACTCTTATTAAGAAAGTGAAAATAAGGTCTTGTCAAATATTTTTGTTGAAAACAAGTATTAAGAATAATACTGAGAATATTAAGAATACCACTGAGAATAAACAGTTCAGTGGTGATTGTTGAGTCAACTCCACTTACAACGCTTGTGCTGGTTAGTAATGTCCAAGCCAAATAACTTCCTGGTTAGTACTTTCTTGTTCTTTAGAGATGATGTCTGTGTTCTCTGAAATCCCTGGGGGCTGTGATGCCTTTTCTTGGTCTTAAAATCAAGAGCCAAACACGGTTAGAAGGGAAAAAGGGATTTTACCTTGGTATTTATTTGAAGGATCCTTGGTGCACTCCGTCCAGGTGGAGCACGCTGGAATGCACATCCAAATGCACACCAAAATGCTCCCCTGTGGGTACCCCCGAAATGCACACACACAATAGTTTGAGTATAAAATTATAGGCTTTACCAATTAGCATATCTATCAAAGATTCCCCAATGGGAGGCTGAGTGAACCCCCCTCCCCGAGGAACCTTCCCCCCTGGACAGGCCTATCTTAGTTTACAAAATGTGTTCCAGAGAAGGCCTTGGTGTCTGAGCCTTCCAGGATGTTTGGTCTCCTCGCTTAACGGAATACTGGGCCTATGCTGGTTATCAAACCTGAAGAATTAAAAGTATGTGGGCTAAAAGGCCCTTAAGAATACATAAAAGTTATACAAAAGAGTATATAGAGGGGGTATATATAAAAAGCAAAAAACATCATGGCATCAGCTGTCTTGCAGCTCTACACAGCACCTTTTTCTGGGATGAAAATCCTACAGATAACAAATAAGTGATCACAGAACCTCCATGTGGCCATTTCTTGAGGTCATTAAGAAGCATTCTGGACTTGGGCACCTGAGGGCTGCTGTTATCTGCAGGTATCTCATTATGGAAGGCAGCAAAATTCATAGCAGGGAGTATCCTGGAGGTTGCTTCCATTAGAGAGCCCTGTCCCACTGTGTCTGTGCCCTGTACTGAGAGACAGAGACAGAGTCCTTTGTGAACTAGAACAGCACTGGTGTTTCCAAGGAAGCAGAGCTGTAAGAAATTAGGGTATGGATGAGAACACACGTGCCAAACTCCTGATCAGAGCAAACACAGAGCCACATGGTTTTCAATACTCATCCCCTGTCCTCCACTGCACCTGGCTGGCCCATGCTCTCCCTTCAATATGCAGGAGGAGTTCTGTGACAGAGACCTTTCTGTGGTGGTGTTGCTGATAAACTCCTTCTTCCTTTGGAGAGTTTTCTTATTTAAAAGTGAAGATGTAACTGAATTTCAACTGCAAATACTGACAGCCCTTAAGTTGTAGATCTGAATGGGTTTACAGGTGATGAGCTATGAATTTATGGGCTTTGCTCTCCATAGCCTTTCTCCCTCTCTCTCACTGCATTTCTCCCTGAAATGGCTTTCCTGATGTGTCCAGTACAGAATTCACTTACTGTAATCTTCACATTTTAAAAATTCTTCAGTCCCTGCTTCTCTGATGACTTGGCTTCCAGAGAATCCATTGATTATAAAATATTTTGAGCGGTTTCTTGAGTGTTTCTGTCAGTATAATCTCAGTTCCACTTTAAGTGTACTTTAAACCTGAGATGATGGTTTATTTAGTGCAAGATGAATGTTAAAACATGAGGGAGAGAATTCTTATATTCTTTCTTTTTGCTGCTGTTGGGCACCTGAATGCAGATACAACAGGTTTCAGTAGATCTAGGGAGGAATAGACTGAGTTAGGGTTGGTTAAGATTTTGTGTGAGTTTTCCTAAATGTGAAAGCCACTCTGCAAATGAGTGTTTATCCTCTAGATTGCTGAACACTGGCAAAACCAGGTCCGAAAGGCACCACGTTAACCCTCAGCATTTGTTCAGCACCTCACAGATGTGTCTGAATATTAAGGAGAAATTCATACTGTGTTCAACAGCATAAAAAGTGTCAGGATGTGTGTGAACAAGCAGGAGGAAATATCGATGTGAACGTGTAGGAGGGGAAAGACTATTACAAGGGCAATCCAATTAATGCAAATGATGCATGCAGATGCCTGTGGCTTTTTAGTACCTCCACTGTTGTACTCCATAAGAGCTGTGCATTAGGGACAAGGGAGGGGAGTGCTGCCTTCCCCTGTGTGGCAGTGGTGCTTTCAAACCTGGGCATCCCACTCCTGCCAGCAGATGAAGAGGGGGCACCTTCCCCTGCCTGCCTGTGGAGGAAAAACAGGAATGTGTCAGTAAAACAGCTCCTAAACCAGCGGCTGCTTTCATGAGGTAACTTAATCTTGCCTTCTGCAAACAACAGTGTGTCTGTTGACCCCTGGCACTTCAGGGCAGTGCTGTCACTGCTTTAAAAGTCAAACAGGATAATTGAAAGAGAGCCCCAGCTTTTTGGGGCTGTATGCTCAGGGCCAGCCTGTTTGATTTCCTTTGGTATTGGCTTAACAGGACTGTTCACCGAAAGAAAGCAGGGCTTGAGCTGGAAAACAGACATCCTTGCAGCTACATATTGATCACTGGATCTGTATCTCATCCATCGTTATGATGTGCCTTCTGGAAAAAAGGCTTCTTCTCTTATCTCAGCATCTGATGTCTGGTGAATAGTGACTTTAATTGAAGACAAGACCTGGCCACTTGGTCTTTCAGATGAGATACATGGCAAATGCAAATATGTGGCCTGAGCAGTTAAAAATTTCTGCTTTTTATTGCTTTCCTTATAAATCTCACTCTCAAGAGGCAAACCAGACTCTGACTTTGCTCTCCTGAAGTGAATGCAGGACCACCACAGTGGGCACTGTAGGAAACCAATGGAAATTTTCTGTTTATTCCAAAGAGTTTTTATTCAGGCTATAGCACTAATAAACAAGTAATTAAATAAATATTAAATTTATTTAATAAATAAATTAGCAATCTCATAAAACTAACAATCTCATTTTACAAAATCTTCTCTGTCAGAACATCTTATTATCTCCAAGCATTGTCATGTGAGGTATTTTCAAGAACGATACTTTGGGATGAAGTGGCAAATTTACTTTCTCTTTTGTGTGTTTGCTTTCCATATTGACTTACAGAGAAGCTGCTGTCCTCCTGACTAGTAGCTGTTTTCATTTTTTTCCATATTTATTATTGTATGGGTACTAGGTACTTGCATGAAAAGTCACAGTCTGCCAAGAAACTTATTACAGTGGCTCTGTAAGGTACTTTTATGTTATCTTCAGCATTTTACCAACTTGCTGTAAAATACCTTATGCATTTTTCTGCTGTAGCACATTTTGCTTAAAAGTAGTGTAGCTTTGTCCTCAGGGAAAAAAAGAAAAAATATCCAAAAACGTCTGTATATATAATTTTTTTAAAAGTTGAATGCTCAAGTAGAACACCACATTTCCAATTCAAGATTGAATATGCATAGTTTCTTGTCCATTGAGGTTGTTATGAATACAAATTTGGCAACAAAACTCAGGCAGGCAAGCGTTTTCACAAGTGTTTCAGCTGTGCTTGAGACACTTGTGGAGCCAAAACACACATATCCAGGAACACTGCCAAGCCAACTTTTAAAAAAGTTATATGTATGTATTTAATACTTTTTTTAAAGGAACCCCCATAGAAAGCTGAATTGCATTGCTAACTCTTTTTGAAGTCTAAGATTTCACACTTAATCAAGTCATAACATTTTCTGCACAAAAAGACAGTGATCTTAATCCCTCAATAAGATTTCATTCGTAAAGGCATGTCTGATGTTAGTTAGCAGCAGATAATGTAAAAAACCAGAAAAACCCCAAACCAAGCCAAAATATCCANGGAGGAAGCAGGATAATTCTCAGGTTTGCCACTTGGAGGATTGTCTGTTTGTGGAGAGTTCTCTCCCCTCCCGCTGCATTTCTTTATTCTCTGTGCCTTTGATACCAGCCACACCTACACCAATATCTGTGCTGTCTCTCGTCTCATATCAGGAGCCTGTGCTGCTTTGATGGTGACTATTTTTATTATTCTCAGTGTTGTCTCTCTGTCTCCCTCACTTATGAAATAACTTACCCTGCTCTGTAGTGCTGTTAATTTACAAGGTGCTTTACAAACACAGATAAGAGCCATCCAAGGCTCTACTCTAAATAAGACAAGACAAATGCAAGATGAAGCACTTGAAGGCTGTTCAGGAAAGTGAGGACATGGAAATGACTTATGAAAAGAGGTGAGGGGCTTGTGAAGTGGAGCTTCTGAGAAAAGGTTTAAGCAGGATGGGGAGGAAGTTTGGCAGCAGAGGAAAATGATCAGCTGCAAGGAGCGGTGAGGTGAGACATGAAGGCAAGAGGGAGGAAGAGAAAGGGAGGGGAAGAATAAACTTGGAGAAATAGGGGACAGTGAATCATGAGAAAAGCAAGAGGACAGAATATTTATCAGAGGTTTGTTCAGAATGGTCTGGGAGGGAACTGAAGAAATTCATACAGTTTGGGTGGGTTTTTTCTTTTGGACAAAACTTGGCTGTCCATGACAGTTTTTCAGCCTATCTTGTTCTCAGCCTGCCTGCAATGACAGACAGCAAACAGTGCTTACATGTTGATGTGTTAGAAAGTTTGCCTACTATTTAAGATGTCTCTCTTGTATTAAATATTATCCTGTCCATTGTGTCCATTTATGAAGGGAAAGAATTAAATATAAAACCTAATGGAAGACAGGAAGGCAAAGGAAGACAGATGTGCTGTCTGCTAGTCTTTTTGCCTTCATCATCTAACTGAATACTCCCACCTGCTCTTCTCCTGATGGCTTTGTAAGGATGAGGGAAGAGAGATTGAAAAATTTACTTATGATAAATAATTTAATTAGTAAGAATAGTATATAAACTTAGGTAATGAGACATATCCTACAAGATGCTTTGCTTCTTTGCATTCCTGGTATTTAAGCTGGCATTGGGGAGATTCATTATCTTGTAGGACTGCACAAATTGGCTCTTAAGGCACTGATATGTTTTTTCTCTCCATCCCTTACCTCCGGAATTATTAGGCCAGCACCAAGTGAAGCAAGGTACGTGTGAAGTTGTGGCCGTGCACCGGTGCTGCAACAAGAACCGGATTGAGGAACGATCCCAAACAGTGAAGTGCTCCTGCTTCCCGGGGCAGGTGGCCGGGACCACGCGGGCACAGCCCTCGTGTGTGGAAGGTGAGAGGCTCTGCTCACTCATGGCTCATTAAGATTGTTTGAGAAATTTAGTCTCCTTGATGTTTGACTTCCCACTGCCTCAAAAGCGTAATCCTTCCTTTTGTTAATTTTGGAAACATCTCTGTGCGTTGGTGATAATGAGTCTGTGCATAAATCTTGGTGTAATTAATCCTCTTAATATATGTACTCGTCCATTTCATGTCTGTGCCAATAAAACTTCTTAATTTTTTCACGCAAGAATTCTCCTCTAAAACTAGTTTGAAAACAGCATAAGCCAAGAAATTCAGGCTTATGATATGATATTAACTCTTCCAGATGTCTTAAGACTTAGTAGCTTGGCTAAAATTTCACTGGATAATAAATGCACCCCTAAGACTGGAGAGCTGTTCTCCAGATCAATGTTCACCATTTAATGTGCCTATTCCTTGTAGAGGTTGCTGCTCTTTTTAAATTAGTAAATCTACTCCAAGACAGACTTTTTAAAAATCTTAAAGTTACCAAAAATGTCTCGTTTCATTAATTCATAAGCAAGATTCTGGTTTCATTCTTTTGCACATAAAACTGCAACTGGTTCACTCAAATATAAAACAAAAAGCTTCAAAGTCTAATTCTAATGTAATATTCTGAAATACTTAGTGTTCAGACATAAAAATCTAAATACACGTGAATCTGTTTTTTGAGTTTTTTACCTATTATGAAGCTGTCAAAACTGATATTTAAGAAAGTAGATTTTTATTTTTAATTTTTTAATTTTTAAATTTTATTTTTAATTTTTTCTATGACTAGTGTTTTCATGCTCTGTAATTCAGCAATACAGTCAAATTTAACTGTAATTTCTTAGGTAGTTTTGTTACATCAGAAGTATCTTCTGTATTTTTAGATGACACATTAAACAGCAGAAATACTTTTACATATAGCAGATGATAGAAGTCAGGCATTATTTTAAACTCACTTAAAGACTGCAAAGGTGACACTGTCATTCTATGGCAGAAATGTATAAATACTGTAGAAGCTTGATTCAGTCAATAGTTGCTGAAGGAATTTAATAGCTGCTTTTTCTTCAAGTATAGTTGCAATTAAGTACAACAAAATATTATGAATGTAAGATTTTGGCTTTTAAAGTGGCATCCTTTGATTCCCCCTCACTCCTTGGGGTAATGTTTTAGCAGGCTTTGCTTATTTTTGCAAGCATCTGGGACTACAGTGGGTTGCTGTAGCACAGAAACTGTAACTCCTTTTTCTTAGCCTCAGGATTAGATGTGTTTTCTCCCACTCTATACATACCCTTCAGTAGACTCCTACACTGTGAAAGCAAGAAACTGTTTGAGTCTTGAATTTGCATATTACAGACTGATACAGACATTTAGGGTCTTTTTCCAGCATCCTTGTCCTGAATGTAGGCTTGTTTAATCTGCCTGTAATTTGCCCTGAGTTTAGAAGGAAGGAAACACCCAAAGCATAGAGTTACTTTTCCAAAAAAAAAAAAAAAAATTTATAAAGCAACTGGCTTGTAGCTGGTTTTTATTGTCATTGAACTTCAGACCTTGTCCAGTAGAGGTGATCATTTGCATTAGGGCAGTAATTCTCTCTGCTGTTGATCACTGCTGTGGTTGGTACCTCGTGTTTTTCCTCGAATCACCCAGCCCTACTTGCCCCAGCAGAGCTGTGGCTTGCCATTCCTCATTCCCACTCCTCCAGGAAGGATCACGGTGCTTCCTTTCATCCCACACTCCCTTGTTTTGTCTGTTTTGCTTTGTGCCAGAACCTCTGTTGGCTGCCGCCATCCTCTCTGGGTGTTTTTCACTCCATCCTCAGTGACCTCGTCAGAAATGATCTCTCACCTCCCAGGAAGCACAGTCAGGTTTCACCCATTTTTTGTCCACAATCTGATGTCCACAATCAATCAGTATCAATGCAAATGATCTGAGACCCATGTGGCTGGTGAAAGTTCATACATTTATTTTGTAACGTTATAAGACTGCAAGGTTAGATTATAAAAGCCAGACTGATGTTCCAGAAGTGTATTTTTTCATAATGTTTTTCAGTAAAAGTACAAACCAAAAGTAATTGAATGAACATTTCAGCAATATCCTGATGTCAGCTTGCCTGCTTGACACCCTAATTTAAAGGTTGCAGAAGAACAAATACGTTTCGAAATTCAAAGGAAAAAAAGTGCTTTACAGGAAGTAGACTCCATTATTTTTGTTCATCTCTTCTGAATGTGTTATCTTTTAAAGCATACAATTCAATAGTTTGTGCACATAGTAGCATAATGCAGACTAGCTGAATCAACATTTTAAGCCATATTTTATTTTGAAATCCAATAAAGATTATGAAGGATTGTGTACTGATGTATTTCATAATAATTTTCTGGGATTTGATGAGTGCCATGAACAACACAAAACTGAGAAATGCATGCAGATGTTTGTGCTGTTTTTAGCAGCAGGTTTATAAAGTCATGACTACATTTCTAAAAGTAATAGGCATGGTCTTAATAGAAATTGGCTTAAGGATAGAAAATTAATACATTTGCCCAGTTAAGGTGTACAACTGTGGTCTTCCAAAATATATTGCAAAAGTGGCAGTGTAACCTCAAGGAGATTTTTAGTTGATATTCTAATGCTTGCCAGAGGTTTCCCCATTCTTACCTGCAGTATTTGCTGCCAGACCTCATGGGTTTACATCTCTGTGCAATTCTCTTTTCTTGCCCAGTGAAGGAAGGAGCTGGCATTTCTCTGTCCAGTCTCCCATGTGCATATCCGGGTTAAACAAGAAGCTTCAGCCTCAATCTGCCTTACAGCAGGTATTTGGCTGAAGCATGCAAATGAAGGAGATAAGTCATTTTTGTAGTCAGTGGAGATGGAAAGGCACTTCCAGAGGTCAGTTGAAATGTTGGAGTCAGTCTCTGGTGGTGCCTGCCTGTCTTCACCAAGGGCATTTACCCTTCTGAGGGCTGGTGAAGTTTAGCCACTTTTTTACCTCAAACACACTCCATCTAATTCACTATTAAACCAGTAATTGTTGTTTCTACCTTTTGAAATCAACCAGTTGAACATGGCATAGACAACCTCCCTGCAAAAAATCAACAGTCATAAAAAAGATATTTTATTGTTTCTCTTTCCTGTTTCCTTTCTCTAGCTTCCATTGTCCTGCAGAAGTGGTGGTGTCATATGAACCCCTGTTTGGATGGAGAGGACTGTAAAGTACTACCAGACTATTCAGGTTGGTCTTGCAGCAGTGGAAATAAAGTCAAAACCACAAAGGCAAGTACAGAGATCATCTATATTTAAAGGTGCCAGTCTGCTGATTGTTCTTATTGCATTGTGTCTGTGGGTGTGAGCACCAGTCCTGGCCTTCTCAATGTTTTGGAAAGCTGTGATTAATGTAGTTGTTCTCAGAGAGGAAATAGTGGCTCAGACCTGCCCCTTCACTCCTGCAGTCAAACTGAAAATGGCCCTGATTCAGTCTTCAGTGACCCAAAGAGACTCTATCCTTGTGCTCAGTGCTAGAGGGATAATCATGTTCCAGGACCAATTCTTCAATTTGCAGACTGAGTGCAGGGATCCAAGATCTTTACCAGTGTCACATAAAGTTAGATTCCTGTGCTAAAAGCCCTTTTAACTTTTGAAAGTATCAGCCTGGCTTAGGAGCTGTTGGGAACCTGCATTGATGCCACTGTGCCACACTGAGCATCACTGGAAATCGGGTTGGTTCAGAATATTTCTAATTACAGACCACTCTGTAGCTGGCCTGATTTTTTTTTTTTTTTGTAAACCAAAGGTTTGGTATTCCATCTTATTTCTTAATTAGTGGAGAGAAAATATAATGTCCTCTGTCTGCTTGGCAATTTAAAATGAGTTCAGTGCTTTGAAGTTCAACAAGTCACAGCAAACTGCACATCTAAATACATCATAAACCAGGAGTCTTTAGCAGGCAATAGCAAGGAGAGACATATGCTCAGCTTTTCCCTTTACAGCCTCTTCTAGCTGGGAAAGAATGTTGTTCATTAGGTTATAGTCTGAGTTAATAAGCAATATTGTCACCAAATGTTGTTTAGTAAAGGCTGTTCTGGGGAGTGAAAACTGCACTAATTTCTGGATGGATGAGAGGAAATTGGATGTTTTGGGCAGCTGTGGTGTGATACTGGTGGTCTATAGACATTGCATAGTGGCAAAGAGGAAGTGGCATTCCTGCCCATGGCAGAGGGGTTGGAACTAGAAGATCTTTAAGAACATTTTCAGCCCAAACCTTTCTATGATTCTGTGGCCAATGTTATTCATCAAGTACCAAAAATGTAGTCTATAGCATGCCTGGGTGCTGCTGTTCTCCTGTGGTGGACACTACACCTGGAATTTGGCCTGCATGCTCTGGAATCGGTGTGGGTAACTGAGGCTCAGTTATTGCAAGAAAGATTTCCCCTCAGCCTTTCAATTTTTTTTCCCAGTGCTGGCTTTTAACTACTCATTTGTAGATAAGGAGTAGCATTGTAGCATTACACTGAAGGGTGAGACTGCTGAATTAGGAGTTCTAGATATTGTATAAGACAACTTCATCTCTGGACATACCAGAAGAGAGCTGGCAACTTATACCAAAAGGACCTTATTGGAAAAGAGTGAGTCAGGTTAATAATCCTCAAGTGAGGGTTAATTATCCTTGATGCTTTTGACAGATACTGGAGGGATGGGGGCAGAACAAACACTTTTATGTTGGCACTGATGACTGAAGGCCTGAGGTGTCAAATCCTTATTCATGCAGCTGCCTCTTCCTTCCTATGAACAGTTGTAAGGAAAACAGAATGGAAAGACAATTTCCTTTGTCACAGGGAAAAGGGAAGTATGATGTAACTTATATTTTTATTTTGAGAAAGAACCAAAGATTTGTCTCAGATCAATAAACAAAATATTTCTTCAGTGTATTATTAAAATCTTACACAAAGAGGATTATTTGAACTGCTAGACCAGTAGCCCAAACTGTTCAGCCACCTGTGAGTCTCAGCACTGGGATGCTCAAATCAGACATGGCAAAACCCTTTGGGACAATTACAGAAAGTGTACACATCCATGAATTTTTTCCAATTCAATAATTGCCTTATGTCTAAAACACAATAGCTGAGATCCATTCCATACTATTTTTTTTTCTGTGTTATGCACCAGAGATGATCTCATTACCATTTAAATTTGTAATCAATTTTTAAAGCTTTTTAAGACCCTGGGATCAGTGCTACGTGGGACAGTGGCTTCCACAGGTTAATTATACACTGAAAGAGGAAATGCCATTTAATCAACTCTAAGTCCTCTATCTTTTCATTCCATGAAAATAAGTAAAAATAGTGTAACTAAAATATCTGAAGCACAGGAGACTGCTGACGCTACTCAGTATTTAGATGAATAGTTAGTGGCTGAGTGGGACTGTTAAAATGTGCAAAGCTGAGGAGTTTGCATCTTCCATCAGTTCCCTGAGGGAAAGAAATAAAAACTTCTCTATGCTGAGTGTCTGTTTAGTTTTGTGACACATCTAGACACTGCAGAGCAGAGCTGACAAAGCTTTCCTCCTTGCAGGCTGCCTGTTCTCATCCATTTCCAGGACAGGAAATCCAACAGGACCCTCCTCAGTGTGCAGCCAAAGCTGCTGGGTTTGTGCCCTGTGTGTGCATTAAGGTTTGAACACATCCCTGCAGCCCCTCCAGGGTCCTGTGGGAGTTGAGCTGTCTGGGGGAGATTTCTGCTGCAGGAACAATTTATTCCCCCGTGTACTGTCTGGTCCTTGATTCCCTCCCAGAAGATGGACCACTGGGAATGAGCAGCAGTTTGCATGAATGGTCCTTTGGGATGTAAATCCTACACTTGTGCTGGAGGCATTGGTGTTGGAAATGACACAAAGCAAAATAAAATAAAATAAGAGATTTCCAGGAGATGTTGGTGGCAAATTTAATGGTGAACTGCCATTTCTTTATCTGCAAATCTCCCCCGCCCTGCTATCAAACAACAATGTAATTAGCATTTATACAGAGATTCTGCTTCTCTGTGTGTACAAAGGTGTGGCTGGGGCAAGTTCATTCATTGTCTATTCGTGTGCACGGTTCCTTTGCAGTAACAATGCACTTGATATCATCCTCTTTTTGGTCAGTTCTGTGTGGGTAACTCTTTCCTCTTCTTTTACAGGTAACACGGTAGCAAAGGCTAAACCTGTGGGTCACTCCCAGAACCACGGCATGTGGAACTGTTCCTTGGCTGTTACACAGAGACCCTTTTTTGTCACAATGTTTTTGACTTAACCCTTTGAACTTGCAAAATGAGTTGGGAAAAAGGACAACACTTCTCCTTTCAATTGTGGCTGCAGTTCCTGAAGCTGGATTTTGCTATTCAGTGGTACATTATAATTTCACAAGAAAAAACAAGGAGATTTGGTTCTATCTGAAATGCACCTTGGATTCCCAAGGATCTGAGACCTGGCTGAAATTTGTGGAAGCACACACCTGAGCTCCCTGTGGTGCACCAAGGATAAGACTTTCTTAATGACACGAAGATATGTAAAATTGTTTTAAATGAGTTTAGGTCATGAATGTAACTTAGGGGATCATAGAAAATGCTGATGTTAGAACTGGTACAGATGATCTCAAAGGTCTTTTCAACCTGTATGATTCTATGGATTTGTCTGAGGTGTTTCTTGCATACAGTACAACATAAAAATACAAAGCTGATCCCAGTGAATTGACGGGACCGTGTTAGTAAATTATGTCTTAGTGTATTTTCAACTGTGATTTAGTACCTATCAAGCTGGTATGAAGGTGAAAAGATGGAACTTATAGAATCAGTAGCAAATATTGTAGGGCATACTTTGGTTGTAGTTGTGCAATTAGATTTATTTCCTTAGATCGTTCTAGGTAGTTTAACTTTTGCATTCATAAGTGATGGCAGGAAAGCATGAGGAAGAGAGAAAATTTGAAAGCAGGCATAGTTTTTCTTGTCCTAAAATAAATCCATTCTCTAGGGGAATAGCAAAGTATACATACTCCTTGCCTCTTTGAATCTAGATATGGAGAAGAATTTAGCCATTAGCTAGAAATATTCATTGAGATGCCTCAAAAAGAGGAGAGCAGGCTTCTACTGCATAAGGAAGGCTTACTGGAAGGGGAGTAATTTGTTTGGATTTTCATAGCTTTGGCTATATCCTAATAGGTAACATACTTAAAATTCATAAGCAAAATTCTAGATAAAAGTGAATCTTCAGTTTCAATTAGTTCTTGTTTAGAATGATTATAATAATTAAATGTCCAGTTCCTTGACAGACTGAATTTTCAAGTGGTTACATTTTGAGACACATAATTGTTCCCTATTATTGTAGATGCATTTCATGCTGTTTTTGTTATTTGCCTGTTAGAGTTTTTTGTCATCAGTCTTCATAAATAGAATAGTGGGTAGAGATGAAGCTGTAGCCAGTCTGTTCCCCCTGACATTGCAGCAGACTGAAGTGCAGTGGTGCAGATGAACTGCTGGTGACCCAGAGACTGAAGTCATTGTTATGCTTTGTGTAAATAGTGAGGTAACAATGCACATCCAATTTTTCTATAGACAGAAAGGTGAAAAAAAAAAAGGTGTTTTGTACTAATGTAGGTCATTGTGCATAAGCTTTCTAGTGTCTGGGAAAGATCCCATCAGCAGTGGGAAGCTGTTCAGGGTCATAATTATTGACTTCTGATTTGCTGGAGTGAGTGGGAGCAATCAGCCAGTTAATTCCACCAGAGTTAGTGGTGGAAAGATCTGGCCCTGTGTTTCTTGGTTTTGATTTCATTGGTTTAGGTCACTTTCAATTATGTATTTGGTTACAGCTGGGATCATAGTGGTCATTGTACTCAGTGATAAGCAAACAGGAGATTTTCTGCTCTGTGCTTGGACAGCTGAACAGTTAATAGACTCTGCTTGCCCTAATGAGCTCTACATTCCCAATATTTTTCCATTGTTTTGATTTTTGGATTAAATTTTAAAATTACCTTTACGATTTCTATTGTTTCTCTGCATATATATTCATGGTATCATCAGGGAAGATAATTTTCATTTGCTATTTGTACAGTGTTGACCCATAACTGGAATTTATTTATTTATTTTGGTAAGTGCTCTATGGCGAGGCTTAGTTAAAACCATATCGCTGAGATGTTCCAGGTGGATAAAAAAGAGTTTTAGAGAAAAGTTGTCTTTTTATGAAGCTAAATACAAAGAAAATAAGTTATTTTCCAGTGATCATACACTGGATTTGTGGTGGAATTGAGAAGAAAAACAAAACCTGTGTCTAATTCAGTCCTACTCCAAAGGGGTACAGTATATCACATGCCCTGAAATAGCCCCCTGGAAGGTGCTTTTGCTGTCACCAAGGAAGGGGGAAAACTACAACTTAAAATTGATGGCATGAGATTATGAAATACAGCCCAAATGAATGACTTGCCTTCCTAGAAGCCCAGCCCACAACAGAGATTTTTTATTCCTAAAGAAGCTTTGTTCCAGAGGATCTTGGGTCGATTTACAGTGTTTTCTGACTCATTGCACAAATGCTGTGATGTGTGCTTCTCTCTTTTTTTTGAGGATTGCTGCTGCTTCCGACGCTGTTGTCTGGCATCTGACACCAGCACTGCCCTTCTGCTGAGAGACAGCAGAATTAAAGTCTTCGCCAGCAGCTCTGTCAGTGGAAGAGATCAGTGCTTTAGGTCCTTGGTGTGTTCTCTCTGGAGTAGTTTATGTTTAACTACTGGTTCCAGAAGAGCTGGTTTTGTAAGCAGCACTCCTCACCATCTCTTAGCAACCCCAGTTTGCATCCCACTGTTAAGCTTCTGTGGGGCTAAATCCTGTGGGTCATCATGCCCAGGGTTTTGTTTGGACAGACACTGTCCTATCCTGGTTCAGAGAATAATCCTCTTGCTCTAAAAGTGGCAATGTCTTTCCATGCAATTTCAAACAAAGATTACTGCAGACACTCACTTCTCTGATGATATATTAATATCCAAACTGAACTGATTCATGTCCTGATTATACCTATATCTTATTTCTTCGCTGTGTTCTCTTTGTCCCTCGTCAGGATGACCCTGATGCCTTTCCTTTCATCCAGGTGACATCTCAGTAGGCATAAAATAATTGTGTCTTCTTCGTGTCCTTTTTTCTCCCCTCTGTCTTTGTGGCCCCCTTTGCATCCCTTGCAGTTTTGGTGAATATTTTCTGAACACAGCTTGCCAGAATTACGTGCTTTATTTGACATCTGCCATTGCTGGTTTTCTGGAGGGTTGAACGCTGCCAGGACTGACTGGTGAGGAGCCTCCATCCTGTCTCACTTTGGGCAGGAAGTGCCACTGTTCACTCCTCAGCCATTTCCTTACCACCATCCTTGTCTTCTCCAGTTAGATAAGGAAGTATCTGTGGTATCAAAATAAATGTTTGGATATATAGATTAAACTAGATATATGGCATTTTATTTATCTAGAAACTAAATGATCATAATAAAACTCCCTGCAAGGTTTCCCTTGCATCCTACAACTCTGTTAAATTCATGATAGATTTTTTCCATTTTCTATTTACCTCTAAGTCTGTTATCTTCAAGGATTTTTGTTCAAATCTGGATCTAAAGAGAGTGGATAAATTTTTTACACTTGCTGTAAATTTTCTCAAGGGTTAGTTTATAACAAACCTACAACAATAGAAAATGGCTTTGAAGACTCACAATTTGCTTGCAGACTGAAAAGACCCTGAGGTAAGAGAACAGTTAAGACTTCTGTCATAACAATAGATGCTTCTATATCTGTCAAGATAGAGATGATCCTGTAACAAACATTTGGGATAAATTAGTACCTCTAAACTGTAGTAATGTCATTTAAAGGACTGCTTTTTGCAGCACAGAGGCTCTCAGCAATGCATTGGGGTAATAATTCTGGAGAAACTCAGAGTGGATCTGCTCACCTTGGAATCTGGAATATATTGGTTATGTTCAGGAAGGTGGTTTTTGGAAGGTTAAGGCTGCAGAGATTCTCACTGGAAACAAGAACCCTACACCTGAAAATATGAAATATCTACTATTTTCCACTTCAGTAACCTTAGTGCTTAGTTGAGAAACCAGAATCCCATTTGCAAGAGCAGGATTAACTAAACAATGATAAAACTTGGAGCTTTTTTTCCAAATGATGACTTTGTCTTTGTGAATAAGCAGCATATCTCCAAATAATTTCCTTTGTATCCTTTGCTGGTAAAGTATCTTAAAAAGACAAACAAAAAAATGCCTGGGCAGAGTTAACAGCTTGTACTTTAGAGTCTAGAACCTTGTATGAATATGTCTCAGTTACTGGATTTTTCTAATTTGGATGACATTTCACAAATTTAGTGGGTTAGAATAACAGCCTGTACCAACCTTCAAGAGACCTTTTGCATTTTATAAAGTACCGCAGCTTTATTATTGTTATGAGGACAAAGTCAGCCACCAGGAGAAATTAATATTGGGTAAGAACACTTCAGGGGCCATTCTGCCCTGCTCTATGTGTGAGTGTGACATTCCCATTAATACATAGAAATTACATGCACTCAAAAGAAGAACAGTTTTGGTAGCATGTTTTTTTGGTAGCATATTGTTATTACAGTCATTTTGCAAAATGGTAGTCGGTGAAATGTTGGCAGAAAAATCACTGCAGGCTGCACTGAATGTGGAGGCTCAAGCCTGTGAAAAGCCACTGTTGCATTTTACACTGTTGCATTCCAAGGTGGATCCTGGAAATGAATATATATTTCTGGTCCTTTGAGATGTAATGGCTTGTAAAAGGTGCAGACATGAGGGAGACTTAAGTGGAAAATCAGCTCTGTTTTCACTCTTCTGTCCCATTCCCTTTTTTTTTTAAAAGGGTTGTACCTTTAGTCTTTTACACTTTTTTAGGACTGAAGTCAGAGATTTATAAATCTCTTCTAGCCAATGTAAGTTTTACATTTTGGAAGGTATCTAAGGGCATGGTCAGATCACAAGTGGTTAAGCAGTGACACTGGGCTTTAGCTGAAATGCAGGTACCATATTTCCTTGTGGATATAAAGTGACGTATCTCACACTGCTGTGAATGTTGCAGCTTTTAAAGCTCTCCTAACTCTCTCAGTTGTCTGTCTCAGCCATAACCTGCATTGTATCTGCCACACAGGGGTTATTTAGGGACACTGGATAATCCAGCCCTAGCAGTGACTTCATTTTGGGGTATAAAAATTTTTATCTCTGTAAGTGAAATTTTGCAGGACTGACCCTACTTACGTGCTTGGTATTTAGGCATGGAAGTCCCCCGGCAGAGAAATAGGAACACAAACATTTTGTTTGCTCACTGGAGTTGTGTTTCACTTAATGACAAACCTTACTGCCATGAAGGTTGGTACAGGAATTTACAGAAAAGTTGTATAAACTGTAGTAATTCAGCATCCCTTCTGCTCTTCACCAGCTGAAGGTTTGGGGATACCATTCATGGCTCTTTGCATTCATGTGTTCTTTGCAATTCAAGGTTGTGGGTGGATGTACATTTTTTCTTTTTTTTTTAAATTTGAATCATCAGAGAGGTTATTCACAGAAACATCTTCCAGTCAGGAGACTGCTGCTGGGTGTTCTGAGTAGAGGATTTGGTTGGCTCAGCCATGAAAAGAAATCTACGAGGGACAAAGTTCATCTAACCCCACAAATGCTCTCTGCAGCAAGCCAGAAGAGTGACGATGTGACATGGGTAAGACAACTTCACCTCAAGATACTTCATGTTATTGATACAAAGCATTATTCAAGACATTTCAAGGACTGTTAACCTGTGGCCTTCATATGGCTTAGACCTTAGAGAGCCACAATAAATTGTAAAATAATTTTCATGCACCTTAAAGGAACATCTATGATGCCATCCATGAACTACCGTGAGAAAGAGATGAACATTACAGCAGTGAAAAAATAGCCTAAAAGACAACAAAAAATTAGGTACAGAATCCATTTGTCTGCTGTGCAGTACTATGCAGATCCACCCAAGCTCATGTACTGGATGATTTTCCAGTTTACAGAATCATGATAATTTTTTTCTTTACCACGTTTTTCAACAAATATGCCCATTGCTTAAAATTCACTAGAACAAGTGATTTGCAAGCAAAATTGTCAGCTGTTTGCTTACCCTTTAAATTAAGTAGCTCACAAAGTAATCTACTACAGTGGCAAAATCAATGTAAAATGCATTACTCTAACTCCCAACAAAATAAAATCGGTGCTTTGTAAAACAGCTCTGGTATTCACAGGACTAAACTCTGCTGTCACTTGGATTCCTGTGGAACTCCTGGAGCTGGTGAGTTCACACGGGTCCAGATGAATGCACAATGATGTTCTCTATCTGCCTTTTGAAGATGTGCCTGCAGTCAGCAGGAGGCATTAGCAAATCCAGGAGGAATATTGCAGGAAGAGTAGAGGAAAGTACTGCTGCTTTCAACAACTTTTACAGGGCCTTTGGAAAGTGATGGGAAAATTACTTCATTCTACAGTAGTCCATGGCTTTCACAGCCTGAGGATTAGGCCTTACCCTTACAGAGAGCACAAGTGCCTGTCCATGGTTAGCAGCGAGCTCAGGGCTTGTTGGCTCTGGTTAATGTGTATTTTTACAGAGGGATGGTGCAAGTTGTAATGTGGCTGTGCTGGGTGTCTAAATACGTATTCCAGGCATGGTAAAGAAGAGGCCATGGGATACTCTGCACCCTCAGATGGGTCAGGGTGTGTGTGAAAGGACTGAGCTTTCCTCCCAAAAACTGCTGTGTCCAGAGACATTCTCTCTGTTCATGTGCTAAGAATCCTTTCCAATCTTCTGACAGTAGGAAAACACCAATTGCAGAGGGGATGTGAATTCCTGCAGCAAGGGCTAGAAAGAACATTTTTTGTCACTTAAAGCAAAGCAGACAAGGTAGCACATCCCACAGGACACTAATGAGCCACCTGATAACACCAAGTGCACACCTGACCTCTTGACACGTGAAGCGAGGATGACAGATGTACTGTCAGAATACAAATCTATCAACTTCATCATGTAAATCTGCCCACAGATGCTTTACAGTAGAGATCTGAGGGCAAACAAACATTTTAACTTACAGAGTAACCTTGTAAACAGGAACTTTTTACAAAAGACTCCAGTTAATAATTTATGAATTGTAACAGTGTCATGAGAAAAGGATACTGAGCATTGATTTTTGGCCTTGAATGACAACAAAGCCAATCCCCCAGTTTCCACAATAATGATGCACTCACTGTTCTAGTGTTGGGGTGTATTGATATTCATAATGCATTTGCATAAAATCCTGTCTCTCTCATCTTTTATGTTATTCATTTGGTGCTTTCCGTCTCTTTCCCAAATGTGTTGAGTTGTTCCCTTAAACACACAGATTTCTACCCTGCAAGTGGGGATGCATCTCAGAGTCACTTCAGGATGCTGATTTTTGCTCTTTAATTAGGTCTGTAAAGAATTTGGTGCTTAGATCAGGAATTAATTTTGTTTTCTTGTTTATAAGTAATTTATTGTGACCTCTTGAAATGATAGCATTTGCCCTGTGTGAAGACAGCTAATTTTACAAGATGTGACAAGCACAGTTTTTAATTAGATTAGGGTAATCATGTCAAAAAAGGAACTTTCTTTTATGAAGCACAGGGATATTTGCATTCTTTTAGCAAAACCCTTTTTTTCACATGATTGAAAATTAAGCCTAGCAATGAACAGATCTGGAGTGTTGGAGCTCATGCAAGAAGAAATTTTTTGAGCTTTTTATAATACCTTTCAGGACTCTTCTTACAGAGCTGCATTTGTGGTACATGTTTATTTATGAGTAATGTATCAATATTTTAGTTTCTATTTTAGAGAGGCTTTATCCAAATATCTGTAAGCATTTTTGCAGCGAAACCTTTAAAATGTGGATTGGATATAACTCTAAATGTTGTCTTTTCCCCCTTGTACCCTTGAGCAGTGATGGCACAAATCCAGTCCCTTTGGACATCCTGTCTTTGGGGAAAGACCCTGATGGTGGGGAAGGCTGGGCTATGTGGGGAGGTTTTTCTGTGTTGTGTTGACATGGACTCACGAATGGAATCTTGGTTTATCCAATGGAGTTCTGGATTCATGGCATGCAAAAGGTGTGGGGTTTTCAACACGATCTAAAGCCCCCATAAGCACCTTTGAAGATATTTTAGTTCATAGTTCTGATGAGGCTGTTTGAGTCTGCCAAATCAAATTGGACTTTGCTCCTCCTTTAGAGAGAGGCACTTCTGTGGCTTATGGCAGTTTCAGAGATGCTACGGTTTTCTGAATTGCTGCAGGTGCACTGATGGGTGAGACCCTATAGGGCTATTCTGAGCCATTAATGCTCCCCACATCAGGAATATTTCAACAGAGTTATGTTCCTGGGTCATTGATCAGCTGATCCATAGGTGTGCAGGATTATGTTCTGTCAGACAAGTGAAAGAGGCAGGAATGTTTTCTGTATTCTCCAATATTTTCCACAATATTTTTTTTCCCTGATGGGAGTCTCAACTCAAGGATTGTTTTGGAGATTCTTCAGGTGTTTTTTTATGACGGAATGACATTATTGAGCCTACCAAGTATGCTCTCTCTGCTTGATAAGTTGCTACATATGTATAGCTGCTATTCATATATGTATATTTATATATATATGAATAAATAGCCTGTGAAATTATAAACTATTTCCTTTCTTAATGGTTTTTACCACTGCACATTATGTTCTGGAGTGTGATTCCTTGTATCCTCAGATATAGGAAAAAACAATATTTGATGAATGACAAAGTCAGTCCTTCAAATATTTTTCTGTCAAATTCATAAATGTCCTGTTCTGCACTTATGGGGTTCAGGTCTCAGCTGATTTCAGGGAGTGGCCAAGCAGGGGGCTGGGAGAGAATGTCACCAGCTTGAGAGGAGTGCTGAATTTGATGCTGCTGTTAGCCAGAGTCCTGCCATGGAGATTGTATTGGAGATCCAGCTGCAGGCTGTGACACACAAATAATACCAAGCTGGTTGAATAAATACAGATAGGCTGTTAAATGCAGTGGATATCCCGGTGTGCACCTTTTTCCAGAGAAATCCTGTATGAATGGCGGAGCCCAAAGGTTTTCCATCAATGTCTGAAAGCAATTCTATCCCTCTCTGCTTTATTGCTTATGCCAGTGAGAGCTAAGAAGCCGGGGCTGTTCCCATCCTGTCCCCAGGGCACAGGTCCAAGGGAGAAGCAAGACTGTGGTGTTTCCCTAGTGTGGATTCCTGCAGCCCGACTGCCTACAACCCAGTCTGCTGTGTAGCAAGCAGGTAATGTGAGATGTAAGAGCTTTGCCAACTTGTCTATCAAATATTGACTGTGTGCAGCTACTGTGAGGCTTTACAGGCAGTGGAAAACTTGGCTGCGTGGTAAAAGCTGCTGCTATGCTCATTCAACCTGAGATGTAGATCTAAATTTTCCTCATTTCTGTTCTCCTTTTCCTTCCACTCCTTATATCCGAACTGTGCATAAACACACATTCAAAAGGCAATGGAGAGATAGTCATTAAAGCCTCCTGCACTGCTCTTGCCTGGACAGAATTAGATGAGAGTCATTTATCCTTTAGAAACAGCCCAATTTGTTCTTCAGGAACATTTACAGTATTGTGCAGCCAGGGAAACTCTTCACAAGAGCATTTGGTTCTTACAGACAGGTGCTGCAGAATGGTTTCCTGTAAAGGGCTAAAGGTTTGCCAACTGCTCTGTAGCTGCAACCAGCTGCCATCCTGACACAGCAGAGCTATCCTGAGAGGTGTGGGAGGCTGGTAACTCACTGATACCCTCTCAGTTGTCTGTGATGGTAGAGCTCACAAGAAGCCACTGTGGAACTCCCTGGAAGGGTTTCCTTTCGTGCAGCTGGCAAGGCTGTTACACCCTGAGGCTGCATGGCACAGCAGAACTTGAATTATCACTTTTGCTGTTGGCCCTGTTTATAGCCCCTGCTGGGATGGATTTGCATCTGTGGTAAGTGAAAGCATGAGTGGCATGTAATGGAGAGCCACTGTCAGGAGGGAGACAGGTGGAGATTTTCCAGTGGCGGAGGAATCAGCTGCTGGCTTTCATCCCTCTCCAGCACTGGCTTAGCCAGTTGGGTGCTGCAAAGGAACAAGGGGAATCCCATTTATCAGTATTTCGCTTATTTGTGTGGTAGGGAAGGATTGAATGCAAAATGCTGTGCTGCCATCAGGTTGCAGGAAGGGAGAGAATGACAATTCTAGATGAGAAACAGTGGATTGTAAACACTTTTTTTTAATCCATTCTTTAATTTTTCTAAATTATCTTGATATTCAGTAGCAGAACCATAGAATAACCTGAGTTGGAAGAGACCCACAAGGATCATCAAAGTCCAGCTTCTGGTCCTGTACAGGACAGCTCCAGAAATCACATCATGTGCCTGAGAGTGCTGTCCAAACAGTTCTTGAATATTCTTCAATCATGTCGGTAAAAGTAATGTTAACTGAAAGTAAAATGTAATATTTTATCATGTATTATGAGTGACAAGACTTTCATTTTCATGTATTTACTAAATAAAATGTTAGATTTGCAGAGATGTTCCTTTATAATTGAAGGTATTACTAAAAATCTGAAAATAATTTATTCAGCTTTCTAAGCCAATAAGAACATTTCTTGCTTTGTATTTTGTTTCTGCAACCCAAGGAGACTGTCTTCTGTGGCCCTGGAGATGTCTCTGCAAATCTTAATAAATCCTCAAACTTCAGTTAATGTCTTATGTATATCAGTCACATGTGAGTTTAATCGCCATTATGAGAGCCTATCGAGGGTCATGGTGAGCCATTTCCCTTGGAAATAATTACCCTCAGTTGCAGCATAATGTGTTAATAGAATTGCTTTAAAGCAGGAGAGCAGCCCCATTAGCACTTGTCACTGCTCTGTGTATTTTCAGGGTGTCTCTCACTTCTCTTGTGAGCCCCTTGAACGCAAAGGGCTGGGATGCAGTAAAGAGTCTGGTGCACACTGGCAGCTGTGAGCAATGAACTGATGAGTGATTTATTCAAAAGGAGACACCTAACACCCCAAAGGGGGTTGTTTCCTGGGCGTGCTCGGTCCAGCTCTGCAGCCCTGGAGAAGTGGTGTCTGTAAGTGCTCGCTCCTGGCTCTGCTTGGGGCTGTCAGAGCTGCTGAACCAGGCAGAGCAGCTGCACACACCAACAGCGGTCTACAGAGAGCTTTCCTTAGTTCAGATCACCTCAAAACCAGAAAATGGAAAGGAAGCATGAGCAGGAGGCTTCTCAAACACACAGGAGCGTGGGCGGGTGCTGCCTCTGTCTGCCCCGGTAACCCTGGACCTGCCTGTGCCATGTGGAGCTGTTTCAACTGGTTGGAGTGAGGATGTCTGTCCCAAACATGCACCAAATGGCCAAAGGTGTGTCCTGGCGAGCTCTGGGCTGAGCTCCTTCACATGGACAAAGTGACTGACCCCATGTCTTACACCCTGTGGAGGATGGAAGTAGTGAGCAGTGCAATCAAAGGGGAGAGTTGGCAGCTCATTTGGCTGGATGATGTTTTTGCTCAGAAACAGCATTTATTTTCCATGGCATCTGCAATCTTCCTTCACAAAACTCTGTTCATTACAGTAAATTGGAAGCAAATGTAGAAAATACGTGACTATGGTTCAGTATATGTTTTCATTGCTTTGCTTTTGCAATTAACTTGTTGGCATAAAAGTCATTATCTGATGACATTTGGGAACAAAAAAAACAGTATTATCTGGGGCAGAGGAATCCTGCCCATCTTTGCAACAGCCATTAAGACAAACACTTCTCTGGTTTTGTGCAAACAACCCGATCACTTTTTTGGCAATTTAAATCAGCTGACATCATCACCATGCTCCAGACTCCATCCCGATGCCAAAGGTTGATAAGTAATAAATGTTCAAGTCAAAGCTGACCTAATGCAAGCCTCCCAGAGCTTCGAAAAAGCTCACAATATTTCAGCCACAGCAGGTGCATTCTGTAATCCTTTATTAAAAACTCCTGCCGCACATCCCCCCAACATGTGCTGGGGTCTTATGCAGATTAAATCTGACATGCTATGAAATCACTACAACCTTTTCCTTACTCCTAATTAAAGGAAAGAAAGCCAAGAAGAGAATGAAATACTCCTAAAGAGAAAATGTGAGGCAGGTGGGTAGAAATGATTGTGTCCTGTGTGACAATCACTAGGCCTGAGGTTCACAAGATGGGGAAGGTGCTTGACCTGCTGTTCTTCCTGTGTGTGCGCTTAAATTAAATCGTAGGCTTTCTGTGAAAGGTAACTGACTTTGTTTAATTAAAAGCCTCTCTCCTGTTCTACCTGGACTTCTAATTCCAGTGCAATGTGTAGGCACACGGTGCTTTGTCTTCTCAGGGTATAATCAGACTTAGTAATGCAGCTGTCCTGTTTGCAGTGTAAATCCCCCTAATGATAAATGGAGTAGACTTTTGGAGAAACCCTGATGATGCTTCAGATGGGGAGAGTGGATGATCTTTGCAAATAACTGGTGGGTAGAAAGTAAATCATTATCTGCTAATAAGCCTCTGATTGCTGGGTGTTTTATACTGTGGAAGATTAGAGAACTTGACTTTGCTTTATTTTAGTCCTGGCTGCAGAGCTGGAGCACGAACATGAGGAACTGGCTTGTTTATGGGTGAGATTCTGACCTTGTGTCTTGAGAATCTCTTTGAGAGTTCACACTATGGCAGAAGCTCTTCTGTGGTGCGGGTGAGAAAAATGCGACAAAAAGGCTTTAGAAATGGATAGTCTGTAGTAATATGGGGAGCAGATTTTGTGTTGTGAAGCACACAGTGACCTCAACCAGGTGAGAGGACTTACAGACCTGCATAAGGACTCTACAGCCAAATAACAGGAGACCTCTGTGTCCCAAAAACTGCACAGAATCAGGAGAGGGAGCTGATTAAGGGTGGAATGAGGACGTGCTTTTACCCTTGTTTGCAGGTGTTGATCAGGTTCCTGAGGAGAGCAGAGTGTGCCAACTGCCATCCCTGAGTTCCGCTGAGACAGAGCTGGGGACCAGGAGAGGGAGGTCACTTCAACTGTCAGATTTCAGAGACCAGAAACTGCTCAGCAGGGAAGAGATAAGGAACATATGGTGTGGTGGGAGGAGGTGACAGTGGCACAGAAGAGCAAAAAATATAATGAGAAGTGAACTTTTTGTGGGGTACCGCCTTTAGGAATGTGGTGTCAGAGGGCAGGAAGTGGTGAGAGCGGGGCTGTTTGTGCAAAGGAGAATCAAATAGGGTAAAGACAGAAGCTGTGAACAGGGGTGAGCCTCAGGAGGGAAATTGCCTTCTGTCATGTGTGTGCTTCCCGTGGCATATGTCAGCCTGGAGGCCACAGGAGCTATGGCATGAATTGGAGGAGCATCTTAAAGATGGATGGTTTGTGTCCATTTGTTGCTCTCCAGAGGAATAAAACTGGGGCCTCTAGTTACTCTCTAGCTCTGATTTTGATTCAGAAGGGAACAGGGGGTATTCTTCTGGCACACATGATTGTACGAGTACAGCCCTGGGAGGAGGGCATGGCCATGGGAAGAGATGTGCCACCATCCCATTGTGCCTGGGATCGCTCACTGGGACCACAGGACAGCTCCAGGGGAAACAAATGGGGATGAAGCAACCAGTGAGGAGTTCCTTCAGTTGGACTGAATCCCATTTCTCTTTGCTTCATTATATTTCAGCTACATGGGGCGAGTTGGGTGGTATTACCTTTGCTTGTTAAGTGCCATTATCACACTGTCATTGTCACTGGTGTAGCCTTGCACAAAATAATTTCCTCTGCAACGTCTGACGCTGGTGTGTTCAGCCCACCAAGGAGACAACTTGAGGAGCCGTTCATCAGCATGTTCACTGACCGTGCTCAAGAACTTCTGGACATCTGAATATCTGCTACCATTTGTCGTAGAGTTCTTGTGGCTGTTATGACACTGTGGGAATTGTTTTCCTAGTTGCTGAGAAATTCAAGATTTGAAAAATGCTTTTGACTCAAATTAAGACAGAAACCCGAAATCTCAACCATTCTTATTCATCAGCTGAGGGAATTTAAAGGAAGGAACTGGCTTAGTTGAAAAAACCTGTTTCAATAAATTGCAGTTACTGCAGTTTGAGTTCAGACTTTTTAAAATGTAAATGAAGTATTTGCTGATCATTATAAATTTCAAAGGAAGAAAGCTGGTCTATCTGAAATTCAGTCTGTTTCAAGTAAAAAAGTATATTAAAAAATAGTTTAGGTTAGAGGTTTTTCTCCCCAGCTAACAAATTTTTGAACAATCCTTCATTTGCAATGTTTTGAATTAGACGAAATGGCATTTTCTGATGTTTCCTCAAAAAATTCCCAGATTGTTTTAATGATTTAAAACAACAACACTCTTCTGTAGCTTTTTGCCAATATGTTGGTTTATGTGTAATTATACTGGAATGATATTAAAAGTTTATTTCATAATGAAAATAACCTCAAGAGGAATGAAAATGGCTATAGAGTTGCAAATGAAATACTCTGCAAAAGTGAAATTTGCACTGCAAGGAAATCCGTGCTCCACTTTCAGGTCTGAGATGGTAATAAATTGAACACAGAGCATTTCACAGACAGTGTCAGATATAAAATATATTAATCTTGTCAGAGAGTGTACTAAGTCTCCCAGATTTATGATCAGGTGCACTTAAGTGCTGTTCTTCTCATTAATCTTGATTTACAAACAGTAGCCTTCGGAACAAGGGGTCAGAAGAGACGAGACTCATGGATGTGTCGCTTGGATAACTCACCTTCCCCAGCTGCCCTGTACCTTTCAATGACACCCTTCCATCTTTAATTACTGAAAGGTCTTTAATCTTGTCTGAGTAAGGGCAGGATATGATGAATGTGAGGGATTGCCTGTGCTACTCTGGGTTTGTTTTTTAACAAGAGATGTCATGGACATTGGTGGGAACAGCAAGTAATCACATGTACCACTAGCAGGACTTGATGCTGAGAAAGTTCAAGAGGAGAGGAATGCACTAGGAAGGGGGGAAAACAGCAGGAGAATTATTGACTGAAAATAACCCCGTGGAAAAAATACAGCTCCTGAAGAAACAGCATTTTAAAGTCTGCCTAATACACATACCGTGTATAAGATCCTGTCCATCTGCAAAAGAATGTCCCTTTGTAATTATTAAAAGTATGGAGAACTGGAAAACCAAGCTTTCAAAGGAAATAAACCTGATAATTCCACTAAGTGATACTGGAGACAAGTCAGTCTTCCTGCAGGCTGTGCTAGGTAGGAAAACATCACCCTGGATTCTTGTCAAGGTGCTTAACCTGGAGGAGTAAATAACAAACCCCTCAAATCTACTTGTAATTCGTAAGAGGAATGAAAAAAAGAATTCATCTGATGAAGACGCAAAACTGCCAGATGTGAGAAGGTGGGTGTATACCAAATGAAAATAATTTCTAAACTCCTCTCTGGTATGGTCTGTCATCCAAAAAAATGATGGATTGAAGCATTCAGCACATTCTTCCTGCTCTTGTTTTTGTGTACATTCTCTAAGGGTATTAAACTGCTGGAGCATCTCTACGTTGTGGGCAAGGTCAGTGGCAGTGTTAAGAGTCTAATGGACTTTGTAGGGCCTCTTCCAGTTCTTCTAAATGGGAGTAGAAACTCTTGACATTTGATATAATGAGGGCTTTGGGAAGAGTTTTGGCATGAAACGATTATCTGAGCTGTGCTTTTAAGTCAGGAAGTAAATCCACCTTAAAGAAATATGCCTGAAATGTACCAGAATCTGGGCTTGCCTGATATCCACTAGAAAAATATTCCACAGCTATTGATGAAACCCACCTTATTTTCTTCACAGCTTCCCTAGATGCTTTGTTCTGAGCTTTAAGACCTCTCAAAGGCTCACAGATGCCATGGGGGCTCATGGATGAGAATTCAGACTTTGATGTGGTTGGAACTTAAGACACTAATTGCTTTGAAAAATAGGACTGGGGCCTTAAGCTGGCATCAGATACTGGCTGGTAGCCATGGGAAAGACTTGAGCACAAACCAGATATGCCCTTGGCAGCATAAGCCATGGAATAAGCAGTTGTTCCCCATTCCCAACCAGCTGGAGCCGGTGTACTCTTTCCACACTGAGTTTCAAAACACATTGAATTATTATAATCCAGCCCAGAGGTGACAAATTTGTGGATTACTGATGCCACCTAAGCAGCCAGACTTTGCAAGGTGTCAGACCCAAGGCACAGCTCTGACAAATGTGAGCAGCGTGCTTTTCCACAGAGGGGGAGATGATGTTTCCACGAGCTGTTTAAAGAAATCCTTCCCTTCATCCTGCATTTTGGCTGTGCTTTGATTAGTTCACTTCAGCCTTCTTGGATGAAGTTCAAGCCATCTGCCCCTCTCCAAGAGCTGTGTTCCTGGAGGTGTTCTGGCACGCTGTGAGTGTCAGTGGTGGTATCCGTGGAGAATGAGGACACTGTCATCCACAGCCTGTTGTTAACCAAGCCTGCAGCACCTTCTCCATCTCTCCCAATCGTCTTTCCTAATTAAAGAGAGGAAGAAGGGTTACGTGGATGTCTATGGGCTGTTCAAGGATGGGAGAACAGAACCTGCCGCCACTCTCAGGTTTGCTGGACACCAGTGACAGCAGCTATGTTGGGGTTGAACTGTCCACTTCGGGTCCTTATTGTTATTATTTTTGTATCAAAGACCACAGTCTGATCTAGGAGTGGAAGGGAGGTGGTGACCACTAGAACAGGGTGTCAGCAGAGCTCTCTGTGCTGTTTTAGGGGCTACATCCCTGTTCTGTGCAGGATGTTGGCAAGAGTGAGACAGCTGGCAGGGAGCAGGGAGGTGTCAAGAGGAGAACACGTGTCAGAATCTTCAAGGTCAAGGATCAGCTTTTAAAAAGGTCAAAGAAATTATTTATCATTGAAAAAAGGACTTTGACGGCTTGATTTTTTGAATATTTATTTTGAATCCTGGTTTTTTTTGAAAAAAACCCATGAACTTGGCTGGAGCAGAGAAACACAGACATCAGTTTGGTTGTAAGTGAAAGTTTCTTTTCCAAGGAGAGCCATATGTACTTGATTAATTAGCTGACAATTCTCCACAACTTTTTGTTTTGCTAGCTTACAGATTCATGGAGTGACCTTCTTGGTAGGGAGAAAGGGAATAGGCAGAGTGAGGGCATCTAAACAGTAGAAGATAATATATAGTGATTTTTTTTGTGACTGGTTTGCTCACTTAGAATACGTTAACATTTTTTTGGAAGGCAAGGCAGTTTCAGTCGTTCTCAGCCATGCTGGTGTATGGTTTAACCTCTGATCTCTGCTCTCATTAGCTGGCAATAATTCCAACAGAGTGTGAGATTCCTAGTGCTTCCAGAATACAAGATTTCAGATTTTGTATTGAAAATACGATGCAAAATATGTTCACCTCATAAGAAAATTCAGATAATAACATGATAGCCGAATATCTTTATATAAAGTTCCCATGTGGTGGTAGGCAGCTGATCTATAATTTAATTGAGAAAGTCAGAAGTCTTTCTTTTTTGGAGGAGAACATGCTGCTGATCATCTTATTTTCTTGCTGTATGGGTTTTTTTCATGTATTTATTTTTAATTCTGATTATTCAGTGCAGGAATACTTTCAGCATCTGAAACTCAGGAACAGCTAACCCCTCCTCTTCATTTCTCTGGTATGTACTAAAATATATCCCAGAATGTGCAATGTATCCTAGACTTTTTGATAAGAAGGAGCAAGGGTGAGAGAGGTGTCTTTTCAAGAGTCTAAAACATCATTGAGTCGTGTCTCAGTGGAGCAGTCATGACTAAATACAGCAGCCAAATTGAAATCCTGCCTAGTCTGACTTGTTTTACCGGCATCTGATCTTGCAGTAACCTGATAGTGTTAGGCTTTCCCCCTTTCTGTTCTGTTTAATGGTGTTGCAGAATGAGCAACAGTCTTCAGAACTGATTCAACAAACGGTGAAGTTGGAAGAAATATGTTATGCAATTTGAGACAGCTTAGGGCACTGCTATTGCAGCAACTTCACCCTGGTGATTTCTACTTCCTGAGCCCTGGTGGGACTGGCTTTTCTCTGCTCTACTGGACTCTGTGCAAGGAGATTTGCATTTGTTCCTCAGCTGGGTGCAACTGGTTTAACAAACTAAAGTATACCTCAGAGAGTTGGAAGAGTTGTAAGGTGGCAGAGTCAAATGCTCAAAGGCCTTCCTCCCATGGATGTCACCAAGGCCAGAGCTGCAGATGGAAGGAGATGGCCATCTGTGGTTAGGAAAACCAATTACTCAGCAAAGCCCCATCTCTTGCTAAATGAGCAAGTGTTGGTAGTAACTGCAAATGCATCATCCTCGGTGCTTAGATCTACCAGTGCATCTCTGTGTATTGCCCAAGTGTCACTCACAGTGAGATGCAATAGCAGGTTTTCAAGTTAAAAACGTAATGTTTTTTAAAATATGTAAAGCATAAATTACCACATATAATGAAAAGCTGGATGATTTTTATCCCTTAGAACTGCTGCTCAGAATGTTTCTTTGTTTTGTCAGATTGGAAAGGCATCAAATTGTTTTATTCATTATTTCTCCCTATAGGTTACTTTCCAGCTTCATGTGTTTTGCACTGTATAATTTGGAATCTTTTCAGACTGAAAAGTGCAGACAAAGAGACTCCCACTTGTTTTGACAGTGTCTTGTGTATTTTATGAACCAGTTTAAAGCAAACACCACCCCTTGACACCTCCCCAAAAATAATGATCTTTGATTTGATTCACTCCACGGACCTAGAATTGATATGAAAACCTGTGCGAGGACTAAACCATGTGAATAATTAAAAAATTGTCTCTAAATACAAATGCAGCAGGGTTCACCCCTGGAAATTCTCAGACGAGTTTGAAAAAGACCTTTCATGAATAGTTTAAGTAGATAAGGTTCTCTGTTGGGATTGGGGGAACAGGCTGGTAACCTGTTCTGTCCCCTTGTGGGTCTGTCTTCCATAATTATCTAATTCACTGCTTTAAATTTATTTCCAAATAAGGAAGGATTGTTTTTATATGGAAAGCTTAGTAACACTACAGCTTACTTGGTCAGAGAAGCATGAAGACAGGATAAAGAGAACTATGTCTAGTGCCAGAGGTTTTCCAGGAGTTTCAGTTAGACCTGGGTTAGGCTCAGTGTGGAGAGGGATTAGCAGGGCACAGGGCTGAGCTGGATTTATGGGTGTAGTTATCTAACAGTAGCTTTTGCCTCTCAAGGTCAGCCCACCCGAAGTGCATGTACACAGCGATGGTTTGGAGGAATAAGCTATAAAACCATAAAGTGTACAGCAGACTGAGGAGATGTCAAGTGGATTATTACTTTGACAGACTCAGGAGACCAAAGCACAGGTGCAGCCTAACAGCAGCTGATAAAGTAAGTGCTGACTGCTAATGAGAGCTCCCTAAGTGTGGAACTGCTCATGCTCCGAGATCATGCATTGGGTAGGAGCTGTT
The DNA here is from genome assembly GCA_013398115.1 of Falcunculus frontatus. NCBI lineage: Eukaryota > Metazoa > Chordata > Aves > Passeriformes > Falcunculus > Falcunculus frontatus. The sequence goes on from VZRV01002991.1 coordinate 1,203,060, forward strand.
CCTTCCAAGGATAAGGATAAGCTAAGACTCTCCTAAATGGTGGATAACCCTGCTAATCCAAACACTGCTTGGTCTCTCCATCCTTGAGAAGCTGTGTGATTTTCACCAGAGCTGCGTAATCCCTGGTATGAGAGAGCATTCCTTATGAAGTGTTGGAAGGGTTGAGGACAGCATCCCAGAGGACAGCAGCTTTGGTGGTCTGTAGCCATCAGTACTGAAATCCTGTGCTCCTGTGGGCAGAGAGACGACTGGGGAGAGAAAAAGGTGCTGTGGGCTTTTGGTTTATTTCTTTCTATCAGTAGGGATAAAGGAGTTGGTGTGTTAAATGTGCACCACCATCCTGGCGCCTGTGTGCCAGAGGAAGGTGGTGTCTGCTGAGCCTTTTCCTGCATGTTTTTTTCCTACCTCCCCTTGTAGGAGCTGGTAAAATTTGTCAAATAAAAAAACCAAGACACTGAGAGATGATTTTTCTGTCTTTGGTTGTTCCTAGGTGTAGGTTTTACCAGCAGTAACTGTACCATGTACCTTACTGACTAATTTGATGGAATGAGCTTTGTAAAAACAGATTAAACTATTTTCCATTCACTTCAGGAAGGGATAATTAGGTGGGAACAGAACAGACAGGAACAAGTCACAAGTACTGCGCTATCAGACACTGCCTTTGATCATCGTGTTACTCCCAGGTCTGCAGTCACAAATTAGGGTGTTCTATTTGCAGTGGATGGGGCTTCAAGCACGTTGTGCTCAAAGCTGCATTTTTCCTTGATTTCCTCTTCAAATACCTTTTTCTCATGCAGAAATTTCCAGGCTACTCTGGACTCAGAGAAACTGTGCTATCTCCAAACGGTGTTCACAGGAGAAAAGGCAGCTTTCCCAGTCTCTGGGAAAATAAAGTTTGCCTTCACTGAGTTTGAACTAAAAAGTAGGTTCTCATTTGTGCCTCTTTGAGCTGCTTTCTCAGAACCAAAATTAATTATTTAATCCTCTGTTCTTTGAGTTCTGTCTCTGCTCTATACATTAAGCTTCCTTTCTACATGGCTGTGACTGTGAAGGCTGTGTGGCTCATGAAGGTCTAATAAAAGCAGAAAATGTAGTAACATTCAGCAAATTTACCCAATGGCCAGGGCTGTGAATGGTGAGCTACAGCTGGGAGTCCTGGAAGTGAACTGGACAGACTACAGACCTGTCTTGTGTGTTTTTCTCTGTTCTCTCTCCAAGTCCTCAATCAGTGGGATAAGGAAAACCTTCGTTTCTGTCCTTTAGGTGTGTCTTTAGGCTTGTCCTCAGGGGAAAGTCTTGATGACAAATGCAATGAGTCCAATAAAGGAGTGAAAAATAACCAACTTCCTTTCACAGTGTGTGAGTTAGAAAGGACTAAAGTAAAGGAGAGACTCTGGGGCTGTTTTATCCTATTGCTTTTGAAACTCTAAAGGAAAATTCTGTTAAGTCTGAGTCTGCCAGGTTTGGCAGACAGATCCTCTGTTATTGAGTCTCTTGAAACTAAATGTGATGCCTTGGTTCCCTGGTGAGGGCCCTGGAGGGAAATGAAGCCACTGGAAGGCTCTCGAGAAAACCACAGTGAGGCTGTCACGGTGAAAGTCCCCACAGCCTTTGAGAGAAGGCTCAAATAAATGCTTGAAAAGAAAATTGTAAAGGGAATCAAAGGTGAGGAGGCCTTCAAGTATTAGGAGAGATGGAAGAGAATGCTTGTAATGCTTTGTCAGTCTAGCGTATGGAAAATTTCCCTCTGGGACCGGTGTGGGGGAGGCTGGATTTGAAGTATGGGGCTCAACTCAAGCTGTTGACATTTCTCCTTCATTGCTGGATGAGCGTGATGATGTCTTGTGTCAGTGGCAGGTAGGTCAGCCAAAAGGATGACTTTCATGTTTCCTCCAGAAAATACTGACCTATGTGCCCCAAGCACAAGTCGTTTGTGCTGCCAGTTCTCACCTAAGGAGTGAAGACTCTCCAAAATATTAATTTGGTTTGAAACAGGGAATATTTTCTGTCCAAACACCTGGGCTCTGTTTTTATAAAAATTAAATCCAGGCACTTAGGCCTTAGCAACATAAAAAATATCCCCTCTAGGTAGAGGTGTGATAGAGTTCTGCATGGAATTTGTCATTTCACATTATTGCTGGAAAACAAGAAGACAGATTGCATTGAAACCGTGGGGAGATGCTGATGAAAGCAATTTGTGCTGTGGGAAAGTGAGATATATCTGATGGAAATGAGAGGGATGCAGGCTGGAGCAGTGGCTACGAGGGGCACAGCAGCTGCAGGGCTTTCTCTTGGTCAGTTGTCCCCTGAGCTGCTGCAAGGAGCAGCAGGGCAGCTCTTTGGTCATGGTGTATTCCACGTGTGAATTCCAGCCCTCGAGGTCTCACTCTCTGCTGGGTAACACAGAAAACTTCAAGGTGCCCACAGCACACGGGGTTTTTCGTGAGTCCCACACCTTCCTGTGCCTCACCTTGCTTGGCCATCTTCAAGCCAGCACTTCTTTGGCTGGCCAAACCCCTGGATAGGAACAGGGTCTAAGGCAGCAGGTTGCCTTTGTATCATTTTCCATTCTTTTTGCCTCATTCCCATGACAGAGTTTGTATTAGAAGCTGAGAGGCTCATAAATTCTGAGTTATAGCTGTAGGCAGTTCATGAAGGGGAAATTGGGACTGGGGAGGATTTGAAATTTACATATATACCACACCCACTGCTATTTAATTTGGATTTTGTTTCCATAAATCATGGTTAAATAATACCCAGGCAGTACTTTTAAGGAGTAAGGAATGCATCAGTTTGTCTATGATTTATATAATTCTTGCTTTAAGTGTAATTTTATAGAGTAGTTTGGAGAACATGTAGTATGAACTTAAATTTAATTTCACAAAAATGATCAAATAACACTTATCAGCCATAAATACTGAGCTCTCTTTGAAAATAATGTTATTTTCATAAAGATCTTAGATTAACAGCACTGCAATCTGCTGGTTAACAGCTGAAAAACCATGATCCAATACAAGAGCAAAATTTCTCATATATTGGGATTGCGGGGGCATCTGCCCTGAATTGGGTGAGAACTCAGAACTCATGTTTTTTCACTGGTATGTGATTCCCTCAACTTTAGGGACTGAGTTTGGACAGTGTTTTAAAGCATGTTCCTTCCTTGTTTGCGTTACATGAATGATTTTCCAGGATGAGTGCAGCAGCAGAGTGACAGTGTCTGTCCTTCCCAGGATGGCAAAAGACTGCAACATAATTATTAGATAATTGTGACTAGTGTCCCATGTGGGAGGAGAGAGGCCAAAGCTATTTCAAGATGCTTTTCATATTTTTTTTTTTACCATGAACTTGTCACAAATTCAAATGTAGGAAGTAAAACCACCTGACACTCTTTGCTTTGTGCCTGTCCCAATGGCACAGGAATTGCAACATCCTATTTAAAATTTATTTTTCCCTTTTAGTTTTGCAACTGTTCTTCAGCACAAAGACCAGTTCTGCAGAGCTATTTCTGCATCTTTAAGAGGCAGAGAGGTGCCACGCTCCTGTCATTGCATTCCCCTTGACTGGGAGGACTTGGAAACTCTGTGAAGTCCTTCCCAGGAAAAGCTTTCTTCCTCAGAGATCTCGTTCCATGTGTTTCTCTGCATTTTTAGGCACCTAGACATCTTTTAGCTGTAAGTACATTTTTGGTCATGTATTAAAACGCTTGGAGTAACATGTACTGCCACCTCCTCCTCTGCACACACTCAGGAATCTCACACTGTAACTACCCTCTCTGCTCCTTTTCATTAAAGGCAGCTCTTCCCTGGCAGTCCAAGCATAAATCTGCTCCGAGACAGAGAATATCCCTCTGTGGCAGCACAGGGATCTTTATGTGTCCTTTTGGTGGCAGTGGCCTATAACCTGCAGTTCTCCCAGCTCTGCAGCCTCTCACTCATGAGCCCCTGCCCCTCGCTGTGTGCTGGGCTGCCCACAGGCTGCCTGCAGGGTTCAAGTTTGCCTTGAATGATCTCTCAGCTAAGAAATAACAACGTGTCACTCTGGCAACCTGAGCTTAAATTGGTTTGAGTCGGTAAGGAATGCTCTTGGTTTCTCTCTAACCTCCCTGCACTGGCAATAACTCAGTTCTGAATGTACAGCCTGTTATTACTGTGGGCTTTTGACACATGGCTGTGAAACCTCCTTTTAACCTGGCTGAGCCTTGCCAGCATGATGGACATCAAGAAAGTCTGCTCTGTTTTGATCAGCACCAATGTGCTTGGGAGCACATCCCTAATCGGTCGCCTTTGTCAGTGTCTGAGTGCTCCAGCAGCTCTTCAGGAGCAAGTGGGGGATCTCACCCATCCTCTCATTTGTCCCTAACCTCAGGCATTTGCACAGATGTTATCAGGAGGGGAGACTGGAGATGTGCTTTTACACAAGTTGCAGGCATGTATTTAGCAAAATGGACCAAGTGTGGGTTTGTGTACTTGAGTTGCAAGTGTTTTTCTTAGAACTTTATGTACTTCTTGTTGTTTTATAGCATTCAAAAGCAATTTAAATTTCTTCTGCTTCTTGATCTTTCTCATAGTCTTCCAGCTTTGCTGCTTTGTTTCTGTGCTCATGTGTGGCATCAAAAACAGTGCACTTGCTGCTTCCCTTTGTCCAGGCTGCTCAGATGTCCTCCAGCCCTTCTGCAAATTACAAATGGGTGTCAGTGTTCTGTCTTGCTTTGTATTGATGCAGGTAAAACAGGTGTGTTCATGTGAGCTCAGAACAAAGCCTTTAAATCTATCATCTGTGTTTGCACTTGAATGACTCTTTTTAACTTTGAGATGTGAACTATCAAAGGTGTGGAAGAATACAAGCATGTGTTTGCTTGGTGGGCTGCTAAATAGGATTTCTGAGTAAAGCCTCAGTGACTCAGGAGCCCAAGAGCACCTTTAGAGATCTGAGCCCTTGGAAACAACTGTGTGAAATGTACTGAAAAGAGAGGCACAGCACTGAAGGCATCGCCTTGTGCCTTTCTACCCTGTCATCTGCTGGCTGTGGTGTTTTCAAGCTTGCTCAGGTGTTGCTACAACCTTAAAATTCCCTTATTTACCTGCAAGCATCTTTGGTATCAGCAGCAGCTGCCCGGCCTGATGTGCTCCTGAGCCCATAGCGACGGAGTGGAGCTGCTTTCTGCCTCCATCTGTCTTTCCACATGGCTGAGGCTGTGGCTGCATGTGCATGGGAGCAAGTGAGGCTCAGAGAGCAGTCTGAAAGCCAGCCAGGCACTCGATGTTTGCTGAGCAACAGGAGCATGCCATGAGTGCATGCCCTTCCTCAGTTTGAATGAGATAGAGCAAGACACGAGGTCAAGGAAAGACATGTGCAGCAGAGGGGGAAGTGGGAAAGAAATCCATAAATATTCAATGAAGGAAGCGGGGAAACACATTCTGATTACAACTCTGGCTCTAATGTATGCAAATGTAACAGGTTCCTCCCCTACTAAGGAATCATGTATTACATACATTACATGATGTAGTACTGTGTAGCAACACAGTTTATGACTCCTAGGAGAAGAAAATCATAATTCACTGCCATTAACAAAAATAATAGTGCTTTCACCCAGAGGAGCTTTCCTTCGAAAGCTGGTACAGATTCTATCTAACCTAATTTAAGCAATGTCATGAGTTGGAACAGATCGCTATCAAGTCTGTCATGCTTGTCATAACATGGCACTTGAATCGAAGACATCCCTTCCCAGGAGAAATTCCTGTGAAGGAACTGTATTATTTAATGGAGTTTAAGATTCCTTTTAAGTTTCAGAGCTTGTTTGTTTGAAAATTGCTCCAGTAAAACTCAACCATTAGCCAGGTTTCATTTAAAGAGAAATGAGTTTGCACATCCATGATTATAGGCTGCTATTCCTCAAAGTTGTAATTAACTGGGGGTGCAAAGGGGAAGCCGCTGCAGAGGAGCAGAGCACACACCACGTGCTTTGCAGCTGGCATTTATTTTCTCAGGGACAAGGTTTTCTGGAGCCTGTGGATGGGCACCAGCATTTATGGCAAGAGACATTCCCTTGTGACAGCCACCTGTCTCTGTCACACCTCTGTCACACCTTTCCTCATCCCTCCTGTATTTTATGCAAGTTGCTAATTAGCTTTCAGTTTTTAATGTGTAACGAGGCAGAAAACCTAAGAAGGAAATGAGACCGTGGTCTCGCCCCCCAAAAATACATGGAATCAAACAGCATCTTAATGAGTTTAAATCCTTGGGTGGGCACAGGCACAGGCTCGCGACTGCTCATTTAATTTCTGATTTAAAGCAGCAGCAGTGGCTGTTGGGGGGTGTGGAAGTTCACATTCATTGCCCCACTGCTGCTCCCATTGCCAGGTGTTTCCATCCACCATTTGTTCCCGTGTTCCTGGAGTGCCTTGTGCTGGTGCCGAGGGAGGCAGAATGCGGGCACAGCTCCGCGCTCGCTTCATTAGGAGCACGTGTGGGCTGTCCTCATTTAGTGAGGCTGCTCAGGAACCTCCTGTTTGCAGAAACTTTGGCAGCTTGTCACAGCGTGTCAAGATCTGCTCATCTCCCCGGATAGCAGAGTTTATGCATAATGCAATAAATAGAGATGGGGAGAATTGCGTTCCGTGCATTTAGCAGATTTCAGGCTGTGTGAGAGAGGAGTTAAACTAATGCCTTCCTGTCAATCTCTCAAAGCATTTAATCATCTTTTTTGTGTTTACTTTCTTCACTCCCCTCATATTTATTTGTTTATAGAAAATCTTTTGGGTTTTACATCTCTCTGTTAAAAATGAGTCGATGTCTTTTTTCTTTCTGAATGCTTTAGGAGACGTTGGGGAATACTTGAAAAAGAAATATATTGGGAGAGGCATGAGAAAGGTGTTTAAGAAACTGAGAGGATAGGGAAAAAGAATAATTCTTTTCTCCCTTGCTGCACTGCCTGTGCTCAAACTTCTGTGACCGGGCCACACAGTGGCCTTTGGAAACTTTGGTGTCTAATGCTGAAGCTGTGTTCAAAGCAAAGCCTGCCCAGTCCTGTGTGAGGCACAGGGCTGATCAAACCCCACTGAGGTCAATGAAAAGGCTTTCACCAAAGGCAGTGGGCTTTGGCTCACATGCTAAAAGCATTATCATTACTCTCTGGCTGATCCTCTTGATACCAGTTCTCTCATCAAACCCTCTGACAGAAAAGGAGAGAAAATCCAGTCCCTGCTGGTTAAACCAGCAGCTAAACTCAGAGTTTTGACAGATCTAAACCACTCCTATGGAGAAATCAGAATTTTTCAGCACAGAGGTACAAAACCACAAGTGCTAGAAGCTACACCAGTCTTCAAAGCATCCTGTACTTCCCCAGACTCTTAAGGTGCAGCTTTCTCAGGACCAGAAGAACAGTAAATGCTGAAGGGTGTTGCCTTGCATCCTGCCCAGCCTGTGGGCATGGGGCTGTCCCTTGGGGACTGTGGCAGGGGTGTGGGGATGTGCCATGATCCCAGGAACAGGGGAAGGCTGTCCCACGTGGGGGAAGCTGAAAGATGGGGCAATGGAGAGAGGTAGTGGGTATATCAGCTTGGGAGAGGAGAAGACTGGGAGCTGGTGAGCCATAACCAGGGAGAGGCAGGGAAACTGAGCTCAGAGCCTGAAAGGAAGAGATGTTTAATGAATATTCAAGATAAAAAAATTACATGATTAATCAGGATTGGCCTTATTTCTAGTCCTGGCATCTCAGTACTAAATGAAAGTGTAGCAGAGGGAACTTGAATCCTGACTTTTGTTCCTGTTCTTACTGCAAAGACTCAGTTCACAGGTTCAGTCACCAAAACCAAGGAGCCAACAGTCGGGTGGTGGATGCAGGGGCACAAGCCCCTGCTACACATTTTTAAGCAGCGTCTAACTCGAACAAGAAGACAGAGCTAAAACCCCTCTTGATTCAATGAAATCTCCTTCCAGCCAGCAAGAGTAACAGGCTTTGGGTGTTAGATGGTTGATCTGAGTGGATTAATAACTTGCTTTATATTATCAGCCGAGTTTCATCTAGAAATAAATCCTGTCTGATCGCTGTGAACATGACACAAGATTATTCCAGCAAGTGCAGAGGGTGGGATTTGTGCATTGAAACTGGTGGTGAGCAGGGCTGTGGGGGAGAAGGTTGGGAGAGGATCTTTGCCAGGTGGGCTGCACTGGGTCAGGGTTTTGGGAGCAGAGAGAGGATTGCAAAGGTGCCCCATGCTCCTGACCTGCAGAATCCAGCACATGACACATCCCTGGGACAAACTGCCCTGCAAAGTCTTATGAGAAGCACCTGAATGAGTTGGGGGTTAATCCTGGAGAAAAGGAGACTCAGAGAGGACCTTCTCACTCCCCAAAAGAAGATTGTAGCACGGTGAGGGGGGAAATTTCTTCTCCCAGGGACAAGTGATAGGATAAGAAGAAATGGCCTCACGTTGTGACAGAGGAGATTAAGATTGGGTATTAGGAAACATTTCTTCACTGAAGCAGTGGACAGCATGGTGAGGGGTGTGGGAAGCTAGGCTGAGACAGAGTGGTGGAAAGAAGCGTGGGAGAGGATTTTGTCTGAGAGGAAGGCAGTTGTATCCTACCCCTCTGTCAGAATTGTGCCACAAGGCTCAATTTCCATGATTCTTCCCATGGGAAATTCTGCACGGCATTTTAATTAGCAATAGAAAGACATTTAAAGAAGCTTGAGGTTTCTTACCTCATGCTTTGCTCATCCACTAGAAACACCTCAAAGCCTTTTGTTATTGGTCTGCATTGGACTTTCTGTGGTTTGTTTTTTTTTCCTCTTCTGCTTTGAAACAAAGAAATATTGAGCAAAATTGTACATTATTTGATTAAAGAAAGACACTTGGGTTTTCAGCTATTTTTTGTATTAACCTTCCCCTGTGTTTGTATGGCAGTGGTGTCTCATTATGGGGATTAAGCCTTGTTTGACTCCCAGGCAGAGCTTTCTGAGAGCCTGCAGTGATGGCAGACCTAGTCCATGCAGATGCTGTGGCTTTCTATGGGATTTTTTGCCGTTACTGAGAGTGAACAGCAGGACTTGGTGTGCTAAGCCCATCCTGGACCTATATGAAAAGATTTGCTTCCAAACTGGCAGGACCCCTGAGGTGAGAAACAGCCTTAGCCTTCAAACCAGGCTTTTAATTTACTTTTAATCCCCCACCCCAAAACAGCATAAAACAAAAATTTTTGATAATACCTTCCTTTTTACTGAATTGAAAAAAGGATTTTCCTCATTGGAGCATTTCCCACTCCCACAGCAAGTTGTTCTCTGGTTTGGAAATGCTTTCACAGATGTCAGTTAAAATGTCAGAGGCTTCTGATCTGATCTGTGCCCTCCGAAGGACACCTGTGTTTATTTTTACCCTGTCTCTCGCCTCACTTCCCTTTAAGTCTGTCGAGCCCTCCAGCAGAAGCTGTTCTCCAGCCCTCTGTCTTTTGGCATCTCATGATCTCCTTCTCAATGGTGTTTTTGGCTGTCAGGACCATGGTTGTCGTTGCCTCAGAACCTGCCTGTCCGGAGCTGTGGGTGATGCTGGAGCTGCACTGACCTGGTGTCATCCCTCAGCCCCTGCAGCAGGAGCTGAGAAAAGGCAGGAGGAGGAACACTGCTCAGTATAAGGTGGAAGAGGAGGTGATTGTGTGATGGGAGACCTTGGGAATGGGGGCAGAAAGGGAGCAAGATGGGCAAGATGAAAACAGGGATGAAAAATGAATGGGTGACCCAGCCCAGGTTTGGCGGCACTGGTGGCAGTGGGGACATTGGTGAATCTGTGCAGGTTGTGTAAGCATCCAGCTGGCCTTGCTTCTGCACCAAGGGAACACCAGGGAGCTGGGAAAATTAGTGCAAGGAAACAAGCAAATAAAACTCAGTTACTTTTTCCCATAATTTTGATCCTTCTTTTGGCAAAACCTCAATCTTTCCCCGATTTGTCCAGCAAATATGATTAAGATTACACGGCAGGATTCTTTTTCCATTCCAGCTGGAAAAATATAATTTTCTCTCTGTCCAAATGGAATGGATGATTTTCTTGTCAGTGTTTAAATTGGCCTCCTTGGGAACATACTCTGAGATGGTGATGTCTACGTTACAGAGCACAGACAACTCTTGCCTTGACAAAAGGAAAGATGGTGGTTGATGGAGTAAAAACTATGTTCAAAAGACATTGTAATAAATTCCTACAGACAGAGAGCTTTCTGACTGTGCCTTTCCTTAGAGTCTCAGCTGTGAGTTCCTCAGGGACTCTCAATCCAGATTAAACCCCTAGGGAGATTTATATATATGTATATATATGTATTTCTATGTGTGTATATATATGTAAATACCACATAAGCCTGTAAAAAATCCATAAGAATCTCTCTATTGACTTCAAAGGCATTTAAATCCATGGTAGTAATGCAACTATATATTTGTAGGTGATTCAAGGATTTAGGGAATCTCTCTCTGAACAACTTATGAAGGCTGTTTGAGATTATAGCATAACTCCAGGTAGCTCTATTAAATTACAAATGCTGTTCTGATTGCACTCCCGGTCTGCCTGTGCTGCTGTCTTTTTGTTTCTGCCTTGGACTCAAAGTCCCAGACATAGTGATGCTGGATTAATAATGGATCACACTGTTGCTGGAGCAAGGCTTGTTTTACTGCCCAGAGGAGCCACGGGGTTGGGAAGTGAGAGGTCATTTTGAGGGGAGGGAGTTAAAAGGTCAGGTAGTGTGGCTTGTCACCTGACTAAGAGAGCTGGAAGGGAACCCAAAGTCTTGAGGACCATTTCTAGCAGCAGAGAAGTGATGAGTCAGTGTGGTGGAGGGGAAAGAGCCAGGAGATTCAAGAGCGATATATTTTTAATGGTGCAACATGGAATCATAGAAAGGCTTAGGTTGGAAGGGACCTTAAAGACCAGCCTGTTCCACCCCCTGCCATGGGCAGGGACACTTTCCACTATCCCAGGGTGCTCCAAACTCCATCCAACCTGGCCTTGGACACTTCCAGGGATGGGGCAGCCACAGCTTCTCTGGGCAGTCTGTGCCAGGGCCTCCCACCCCCACTGTGAATAATTTCTTCCCAATATCTCATCTAAACCTGTTCTCTTTCAGTTTAAAGCCATCCCCCCTTGTGGAGATAGCAGGGAATTGAACAGCATCTGAAAACTCGGAGTCAATCCTATGCTGGCACAAGTCTGTGACAGGCAGTGGCATCTCACACGGTCCCTTTGCTAGGCTGGGACACCTGGGATACAGCAGCAGCACAGAAATGAACTCTCCCTCTGTTTGCATATGGCTGAAGTGGACACGTGTTCCTCCTGCAAGCCATCATCTTTTCTGTCGGTGAACTTATTCCAGAGAGCTCTCCAATATTAATGGTTTTTCCTGAGCATCTGTAAAATGAGCTCCACAGGATGAAAACCTTGTAAGTCAATACAGGGAATGTTGGTCTGTGCCATCACTGCCCTGGTGTGCTGTTTGGCAGGAAGAATGTTTCTTTCTCTGTCTTCCTGGACTTAGTTTTAAATAGCTTTTATAAAACAGAGCAACCTCCTGAGCCTTAGATAATTTTACCATATTAGATACTGAAGTATTGCTGAATCCTGTTAAGCAAACACAGGCCAAAGGATACAAAACAAAAATGCCCTAAACCTGAAAGGCAAATCTCTTCAGGGATTTCACCTGCTTCTAGTGAGTGGCACTGAGAGACAGGACTGTTTTTCTGGGGGATAGTCCTGTCTCTGAATAGGTAACATATGTGCAAATCATAGCCATATAGGATACAGGTTGCACCCAAACCACTAGGTCGGGTCTTGTTTCCTGCAGGGGATTTTTCCATTCCACTGGGCTCAAATTTTTTTTTCTGTTGGCTGATTTTAATGTATCAAAGTCAGCATTTAGCACTGTGTATTTACTTTGGTTTGCATATAATTTGTAAATGATATACTGTATTTTTATACAGTTAATGTGTTCGTTTTAGTGTATAATGCATCCGTGAACTTTCTGAATTTTGAGCTGAAAATATGATAAGTGGGTTATATTATGCAGTGAAGGAGCTGTTATATGAAAACACTTTCATATCATCAATTATGTACCAGCTTAATACAAAATGGTATTAATGCATGAATCAGTGAAGGAAGTTGTATAATAAGATTCTCATGAGAACATGAAGCTGATATTTATTAAAGATGTAAGTTCCATGTTAAGAAGGAATACTTTGTTTTATTCATTTATTTGATAAGCAGCTCTGCTGCCCAGAAAGGAACAATTTCATTTTATATTCACGAGGAACTCTCACATGTGTTTCTCATATTTCCCACGGAGTTCAGAAGTTTGATAAGCAGTACAGATATCATAAAATCCAACTACTGGTTTATAGCCTACAAGTATTGCTTTCATTTGAGCACAGAGAAACTCAGTGGCTTGGGAAATGACTCCTCAGACAGCTGGTATTGCTGGGTGGGATGCTCAGTGGGATCTGTCTTGTGCTGATGCACAGTGCAGTCCAAGCAGCTTCAGTGTTATTTTTGCCCAGTAGCTCTTCAGCTTATTTCACCTGGATCCCAAATTGCCTATGTCCCTCTACCTCCCAAACACATTTCAGGACAGGATGTAGACCCATAGCCCAGACCTGTTAAAGTCAGCACAGGTGGATCTGGAGGTAAGAGTGCTCTTGAAGTGTGTGATACATCTCGGATGGGTGTTCAGGGTCAGCTGCAATGTTTTGTGTTGAAATGGTTGCAGGTCCTTATTCATTGGAATGGAATGGAATGGAAGTAGTTCACTTGGAAGGGTCCTACAATGTTCATCTAGTCCAACTGCAAAAAGACTGAGTGTAAAACCCGGCACAAGTGGAGAGCAGGGGATGAGCGTTGCCCTGGGAACACCACCTGACTGATCATGGTGGCTCCCCTACCAGGTAGGTATTACGGAATGTTGGACAGAGGCACACGTCAAAACATTTTTTAAGACTGGAGGAAGATGGGGGCTCGATTCTACTCAATATTTATACTAAGAAGTTAAAGTCTCTATCACTCCAAGGCACAGGCTTTCCCTTAAAACCCTGTGATGGGTAGGCATTAGAGTCTGAGCTGCCTTAAGAGTGATCAGGAGCCAAGAGCTGACTCTGCCAGCGGTGCCAGTAGTTCCCATTCATCTCACTTTCAGCAATATTAAGCCAGAATTAAGATGCCTCAAGATGAATGGGAGCCATTGTGTACTGCCTTTGTCCTCATTTGATTAAAATCCAATTGTTTTTTGAGTACTACATTTGATGAGAGAGTGCTTATTATTGTTTTTAACAAACATTTAGATGCTCTAGTGATTTAAAGGCTGGCACAACCCCTTCATCTGTCTGCAGCTCACAATGGGCTTATTTTCCCCCATTCATTGCAAGGTGCTAGAGGCACCTGGATGCGAAGAGCCACAGATATTTTGGAAGGAAACACTGCACTGCTGGAGGAGCTGAGAAAAGCAATCCTGTAAGGGAACAGTGTGAAATGATGCACAGACAGCCATGGCAAGAAAGCGAAGCTTTGGAAACCACAGCACTGGAAGAATTAGAAGGAACTTCAGGTAGAAGCACATTGCAGAGATTTGGTATCACAGATTCAATCTAGAGGAGTCATTTACGGAACAGCAGTGGGATAATAGAAAGAAAAGCTTATACAATACCTAAACCAGGGTAAGAGTAAAGATTGACAACTGTATGATGAAAGGGAGAGGGAGAGAAGCCAGTCTGTGTGAGAGAAGGAAGAATGGTTATCAATATTAACAACTACACCCTGTTTTTATAAAAAGCAATGGGGTATACAGGAAAACATAAGCAGGGTGGTGAAAGCATGGGCGGGGTGATAAAAAAGAGCCCATGAAAGTCAAAGGGAATTTGTCTTCAACTTTTCCAGGCGTGTGGTAAGAGTAACTCTGCAGAGAGCTCCAGGGTAGCAGTCTGGCAGATTGTTTGCTTAATATGGCACTGAAATTAAACAATAATTCCATTAAAAAAACCCCAAAACAAACAAACCCTGCTCCTCCCAGGAACCTTAGATGTAGTTGTTGTGGGGCAATTGACACAGAAATCACTCCAAAGCTGCTTTGCAGATGTATAAAGAAGGTGGCTGCATAATTATTCATTTCCTTCCCCTCCCTTGGCAGCTTCCAGCCCCCAAAACTGAGGACTGCTTTGGTGTGCGTATGACTCAGGAGAATATGCTCCTCCAGTGATGGCCCAGAGGGTACCAGTTGACAGCTGGGGACACTGGAGTATGTCCAGAACCAGTGCTGAGCTGCCCAGCCCTATTTTGGAGCAACATGGTCTACAAGAAGGTGTCCCTGCCCATGGCAGGGGATTGGACCAAGACAAGCTTTAAGGTCTCTTCCAACCCAGAGCACTCCATGATTTTATGATTTCCCAGCCATGCTGAAGCTGGAGGCAGGGACTGGTCCCAAGAGTGTCACCAGAGCAAATGTTGCTGAAAATACCACCCTTCACGCAGCCCTTGAAGCAGGCAGAAGGGGAGGCCTAGTTGTAGGAAACCTCAGTTCTTCCTGTACGTTTATGGCCAATTTCTTGTCCCCAGCATGCCACAGTGTGATGGATAAGCATCCAAACCTCAGAAAAACCTGAAGCAAGGGAGCACTCCTATCACTAATGAAGACACATTGTCACTGGGCTTGGTTCAAAGACCATTAAAGTTTCCGAGTGGCTCCAATGGGGACCAGAACAACCCTTTTCCTGAAGAAATAGAGGCATATATTAACCTTAATTGGGAACAGTCTCCATAAGGATTTCCCCTCTGAGGAAAAGGAGCATTTTGTACATATAATTGTTTTGGAGGGAGTAATTAATCCACGGATGCTTCCTGAGGTGAATGATGGCTCTTATTGCATTTTTCCCCCTGAAACTGGAAGAGTCTTGTCAAGGACCAGTGACATTACCTGGCAAGCAGGGGCCAGGCTGCTGATCCAACACAGATACACACCAGTAGGAGGAACATTTGTACAGTTTGGCTGAATATTTCTCTATTATTCTTTACCCTGCAGCACAACACAGTTGGCAGCAATTGATTGACTTAGCTGGACAATGAGATAAAAAGCTACAAATAAGACCGAGTGGGAGCTGTTCTTCTGCTGTGATTAGATGTAAAACAGCCCCAGCCAGAGCCATGTTTTGCCTGGGGTCAGATCAACAGAACACAGATTCTGGGGTTTCTAAGTGTTAAGTTTTACTCGATTTCTGGAAGGCTGGAAATCATCACCCTGAAAAACCTTTCAAGTGATGGGGCTTGAGTGTCAGTGTGAGGATCAGCAGGAGCAACAGGATAATCACTTTTTCCTCCCGATCAGGAAGATGTTCCAGGGAGATGACGTGCAGGAGGGAGAGGCTGACTAAGGAAAGGTAAAGGGATATAAATCAAATCAGAGATGGGACGGACAGAATCAGGCAAAACGTAGCAAGGAGGAAGGTCCCCAGAAAGGGAGCTATCTTCTGCAAATTCCTCTGTGGTCAAGTCCTGCTTGCTGTTTCAAGCAATGTGTGTGAAATCCTAAAGGTCTCTTCCCGTTTCTTGCTGGGGAAAGCTGCCCTTGGGAGATTGCCTGAACAAGGAGTGAGTCAGGGCTGATCAGCAAAACCCACCTCTCCTAAAAGAGCTACTGTGAGATGTGGTGGAGGCAAAAGACACTTGAAATGAGATAACTTAAAATCGTTTTGTATAAGACACTTGAAACGAGATAACTTGAAATAATTTTGTATATAATTTACAGCAAAGTTTTCTTTCATCGTTTCCCTCTTTTGTGCCCCAGCTTTCCTATTTGCCTTACCAACTCTTGGCAGAGATACTTGGATTGAATAGGGAGCTGCTGTTGAGGAACTGTGGTTTCAGCACTGTAGTAAAGCAGTCTTACCCCAATGAATTTTAAAGGCTATTTTGGCTGCCTTGAGAAATGCTGATTTATGCCTTGAATGCATCAGTTTTTTTGCAATTAGCAGGACACTGTCTGGAAGTTATAGATCATCTTAGGCAGAAATAGGCAATTGTCTTTTTTCCCAGCTATTTTTATGAAACATTTTCCTTCATTCAACCAGCAAGTTAAGTACTCTCCGTTAATAAAGTGGCTTCCACATTCAGATGAAGAAAATTTTGCTCGATTTTTCTTCGGAGTTGACATTATCACCAAGTATTGCTCTCTTCAAGAAGTTAAAGCTGTGGTTGATTTGTTGGTACCATGCATACTACCCCCTTGAGCAATTCCATAAGCCTCATCCTGAAACCTCATGAAACTCAATTGCATTACATGCTAATACAGCAATTTTAAAAATAGTGGTATCACATATTATGGTTCTACAGATGTGAGAGGATGTCTGTATCACATGGCATTATCAGATATGACAGCAGACAGTGAGGTTGGCTTGAATGCCACACAATTCATTATGCAAAATAATTTTCATTTGAAGACATTCAGACCTGTCACATTTCTTTTAATGAAGCCCTGGATTTTTTTAATAAAAAAGCTTAGCAAGAACAGAATTTCAATAATGAATTGGATAACATATTCAAGCAGATATCAATTAAAATTTTAATTATAGGGAACAGTTTTTCTTGAATTTTTCACAAGATGTTAAATTTTTAATCAGTTATTTCTGGGGAAAAAAGGTTTTCTGGGAAAAGAACTTTGCGAAGTTTAGACAAGGACTGCGTATAAAACCTGAATCATGATAAAGAAAACATACTTAGGAGATCTTGACTTGGTGGGACATAATTTCCCACCAAAGACCACAGCCTCTGTGCTCTGAGAGCTACGTGTCCTCTGTGGAACACAGAGAAACAGAAACTGCCTAAACAAGACACAAAACTTCACCTTGTGTGAGCCAGCAAGGATAGTTGTTGTACCATTCCCGAAAACAGGTGGAAAATCTCCTCAAAAATTCAACTTTTAAAGATGTTTTCCATTCCATTTTGGGATGGAAAGGATGGATAAAAGCTTTTCATTTTCTCAAGGACAGAAATTCTGAATTAAAATAAGCACATTTTGCTGAATAGCATAAAAAGAGACCATCAAGGCAACAGCACCCACTTGATACATTTTCAGCAACTGCACATCCACGAGGGCCATACAGCTCTGAATAAGGCTCTGCTCTTGTTACAGGCAAGTGTTCCTGAATTTGATGTTAAAATGCTCCCATTAGCGCTTGGGGCTTGTATTTCTAGGAGACACCACAGGATGAGGAGAAAGACAATGTTTGCCTCAAATGTGATATTTGGGAAATGGCGAGTGGGGAGGAGCTGGGTCAGCTGGGCAGGGCTAATATGAGCACTAAGTCCTCTGTTTGTGCTCCATCCTAGTGTCAATTATTATAAACACACACAAAAAGGACGCTTTCTGACCCCTTAGAGTTATGGGATGGAAATATGGCCCATTTTGGCGTTTGCTTTGCTATTATCCTTTGCTTTGCTATTTATCATAGGAATCATTTGCAGTTATTCCAATAACATTTGTCCTTGCCACATCCTCATTGGTGAAGGTACCTTTTGGCTTACTGTTAATGCACATTGCCTCAATGATTATCTTCATAAAGTGGGAATAATTGAAAGCCCAATGTTAAACTGCATTCAGAAGCATTTGGTTTATCAGACTCCTGCTGTGTCTGCCATGTGCAGATTTTGATGTAGACAAGTGTAGAACATGCAAACCTTAATGATGGCTCTGGCTCAGCATTCACCCTATTTACATCAGCAAAAAGTCCCATTTTAAAAGCAAAGTGTGACCTCGGGAAATATAAGGTTTATATTCCTGCCAATTCCTACTGCACTTTCCCAGGGAGGTGTTAAACCCATTATCGGCCATCATGGACAAAATCAGCATTTCCACCTTTCAATGCCATCTGATTGAGCGGATGTGGTGAATGACAGGCTTGAAGTACAAAGTGGGTACTTTGCACTGCTGTCCACATGTCCGTGGAGCCCATGGAGATGAAAGGCTCAGCCTAAGCTCCACATGTTATTCATCATGCAGGATTGCTCCATAAAGCTGATTTTCCTTTGCTTCTTTGAAAGCCTCCTGTAATTGAGGCTTTGACTCTTTTCTTCCTAGGTCTATAGTGAGTATAGAAAAAGACAAATTATGGTGTTGAAAAATGAAGATTTTCTAAATTTCCCAATTCTGTGACAGAAATAAAGCAAGGAAATATCAGAATTCTTTATGGATGTGCTGCATGGGCTGCAGGTTTTGTCTGTATTTCTTACATATGTGGATTTTATCATCTGGCCATTTTATAATTGCCTTGCTTGGAAAACTTGGTTCAGGGAACATCATCTTTCTGTTGTTTTCATAGAAATAGGACATCACAGAGCAGACTGTGGATTGTTCATGTCTGCCACAGAGATTCAACTGCCATGTTTCATTCCCAAACCCTCTGCTGCCTGGGGCATGTGCAGATTGAGACAGGTAAAGAAGTTTTGGGAATAAAGAAGTTGGCCAGTAGCTGGCACACCAGTCTGGCCAGGGATGTGATGCTGTGGAGATCACGTGTGGGGTTTGCAGCAGGCTCCAGTAAGACCGAGCCAGGAGTGTCAATGCTGAAGTGCTTTTTTGAGGGAAATCAAAGCCCGGTGGAAGTGTTGGTTGATAACACCGCTCGGTCGCTCTTTGAGGTAGGCAAGAAACATCCTGTTACCACCTGACACGGAGATACATCCAAGTGCACTTACACTTGTACTTTAAAGACTCTGTAAGCCAGAGTGGTACAAAGCAGTCATCGCATCAGAGAATTAAGCCCTGAGGCACAAAGGCCAGATCTGTACTTGAAAGGTTCCTTTGTGTTGCTGTGCTGGCAAACCCTCCAAGAAGGAATGAGGCATTTGTAATCCCACACAGAGTAGGGAGAGAGATCTTAGATAGGGATACCCAGTTTTGTATGCCGGGACTTGTGTGGATAACACAGAGGGTTTACAAAAGATGTGAGGGTCACCGAGTAACCTTGCTGTGCAGACAGAAACTTCTGAGTGGCTTAGCAGAGGCAGATATGAGCAAAACAAGCTCTTGCCAGCTTTGGCAGGCTGAGACTGCAGCTGTTTGTGGAGGTGCACTGCAAGACCCTCTTGACAGCAACCTACACACCCCACCATCTGCTCTAATGAGGTGCTTGTTCTTATTCCTACACTGCTTTCCATATCCTCCCCACAGGGATCTTCGGGGACCTTTGCCGGAATGAAAATTTTCCTGTTTCTTTCACCTCTTTGTTCTTTCATGTCTCCATTCCAAATGGCTTTGTTTCAATCCTTTCCTATTAAGTAAGAATCAAAGTTTTCCGCTGAGTAAGAACCAGCAACCTTATCAGGCACCACATGGCCGTGCCTCCCTTTCCTCGTACACAGCCGGAGTGCCAGACAGTCCTTCAGAGCAGAAGCTGTCTTGAAGGGTGGGTTTATTTGGTTTATTGAGGAAAAGGAGGTGGCTAACATTATTTCCTTTTGAGAATCTTTACAAGTTCCTGTTTGCTTTTTAGAACCACAATTCTGCAGAAACAAAGGAGCAACCAAACAAGTGACAAACAAGTCAGAGTGTGCGGCTGCTCATTTTATGCAGAGCTCACAGCTTTTGGGTTTGTGCCTGCAGAGTCACCATATTTTAAAAATGGTAATTTCTGAGATCAATCTAAAGGGCTAATTGTTGCTGTTACTGATCTGCTTTAAAAGCCATGATTAAAGCTGAAGAGAATAGTCACAATTCCTGCCAGCTGTGGGAAGCTTTGTGGCTGCCTTGTCCCAATTACAGGGTTTTTTGCAGTGAGCTGTATTAGCATAGCTGTAGCTCCGTTCTAACAACAAGCAATCATGAGAAACATTTAATGGCAGCCTTTGGACCATGTCTTTCTTTTCTGTACAGTGTGAGTAGGGAGGGTTTCTGGTGCCTGTAAAATATATTCCCCCCCCCC